>OU342529.1:19139084-19609084 GCA_910589475.2 Bembecia ichneumoniformis
ATGAAACCTGGGTTCACCACAATACACCCGAGACAAAAGAACAGTCGAAACAATGGAAAAGAGCAGGATCGCCCACCCCAAAGAAGGCAAAGGTGGTTTTATCGGCGGGCAAAGTCATGGCATCCGTTTTTTGGGATGCAAAGGGTATAATTCTCGTGGATTATTTAAAAAAGGGTGAAACAATAAACTCTGATTACTATTGCAACCTGTTGCGTCGTTTGAGAGAAGAAATCAAAGAAAAACGTCCAGGTTTATTGAGAAGAAAAGTCTTGTTTCATCAGGACAATGCGCGCGTTCACACCTCTGTGCAATCCATGGCAGAAATCCATCAATGTGGCTTCGAATTGTTACCTCATCCCCCATATTCACCGGATTTAGCACCGTCCGACTTTTATCTGTTCCCAAAGCTGAAAACATTTTTAGGTGGTAAACATTTTTTTACAAATGAAGAGGTCATAGCTGCCGTGGACGCTTATTTTGAGGAGTTAGACGAAGATTTTTTTAAAACGGGTATCGAAGCCTTACCGGGTCGATGGAAAAAGTGTTTTGAGCTCGGAGGAGAGTATGTTGAAAAATAAAAATAAACTCAAAATCGTGTGGTTTCATTAAGTATGTTAGGCTAAGAACTTTTCAAATGACCTAGTATTATATAATATTAGATCATACTATTATTAACAATGCCACTTCGACGCACTCCGCCTACCCCACTAGAAAAACCGTACGACTCGGAACCTGAGCCAGATACATGGCGCATACCCAGTGACTATGAAACGGGTTCATTTGTATCCCAACGCAACAAGAATAAAAAGGGAGGCTCAAGAGACGATGACATGCGTGCATTTATAGAAGAAAGGTTTAATGATCTGCAGATGAGTATAAGTGATGTAAAACAACAAAACGTGGAAATAACAAAGTCACTTGAATTTATGTCTGGAAAGTATGAAGAGTTGAAGGAGAAACTGGAAGCGGTGGAAACTGAGAATGGGAAAATGAAAAAGCATATAGGAGATCTTGAGGTTAAGATTGAAAAATTGGAAGGGGCAAATCGATCAGCTAGTATAGAAATAAGAAATGTACCACTAAAAGACAAAGAAACGAAACAGGACCTACTTAATATTCTAAAGAATGTTAGTACAACTTTGAACACTTCCATTGAAACCTCAGAGATAAGGGATATTTTTCGTGTAAGATCTATTAGTAAAACCAAGTCCAAACCTATAATTGCAGAACTTACGACAGTTATAAAAAAGGAGGAGCTGTTGAATAGTTTGAGGGAATACAGGAGGGTAAATAAAAAAAGTATTAAAGTCTCACAAGTATGCGAAGAGAAGTCGGAGCATCCTATATTTATTTCGGAGAATCTAACTTTAACGGGAAAACGGCTTCACTTTCTATCCCGAGAATATGCACGAACACACGGATATAAATATTGTTGGACGAAAAATGGCAACGTTTATCTTAGACGGGATGACGGCACTAAGGCGATGCAGATACGCAGTGAAAGTGATTTAACCAACATAAAACTTACAAAGTGACTTTATAATTTACTCTATCTATATGTAACTAAGGTATTTGCTTTTTCAAAATATTGTTTCGTGTTCCCATTTTTTTGTTTTGTATTTTCCGCTAAACAAATTGTCAAAATGATATCTTGCGTCGTCTGTTGTTATAACACATATTTAACACTATACAAAATTACACAATTAATACTAATAACTTTTTATATAACATTATATTCCTACAGTATGTTGAAAATCTTAGCTGAAATAAGTAACTTCTACATCGTAATTAGTTATCGATACTTGTCTATGCGCCCGCGCCCTCTCCATTTTGTGATAATTCTATTTCTCAACTTGTCTGGTTTCACCGAGTATGTCATTTTTAAAATTCAATAGTCGGATATTATCGGAAGAAATAGACCAAACATGTCACATACCTTGTGAATATATAAAAGATCCATTAATGCTGCGACATTCTATGGAATTATTCAATGCCAACTGCAACGACACAAGGTTCAATATACTTACATTTAATATCAGAAGCGTTAATAAAAATCTGGATAGTCTCCTTGTGTATCTTAGTTATCTTAACACAGTTGCGGATATTATTATACTAACTGAGTGTTGGTGTAACAAAGATTCTGTTCCACCGCTAATTAATGGCTACAATGTACACTTCACAAAACGTTCTTACAATCAAAATGATGGAGTTATAATGTATGTAAAATCTGATATAACTGCTACGGTCTATGAGGTAGATTTTGAAGAAGCTAATTGTCTAGCTGCAAAACTTGACAACATGACGGTTATTGGTGTATATAGACCTTCTATGTTTAAAAGGTTGGATACATTTCTCGACTCACTGGATACCGTGTTAGCCACAGCTGGAACGCGTAATATGGTTTTGACTGGAGACATGAATATTGATTTACTGGCTAATAGCAACAACTATACCAGAGATTACCTTGACATAGTGTCGTCACATGGCTTGCTTCCTGCAGTTGATATTCCAACACATGGACGAACATGTCTCGACCATTTTATGTGTAGACTGGTGGCGTGCTCACAGAGCTTTGTACTGGAAAATGATATAACAGACCATAATCCCATATTGTTATCGATGGTTGGTTCGCCGGTTACTAATAATATAAGTCGCACAACGCGTTCCAATGTAAGAAGATACTCTAGAACGAAACTCAACCATGAGAACTTAACTAAATCAATAGAAGAATTTAACTGGACATTCTTTTTTGATATTAACGATCCTGAAGAAGCAGCAACAAAATTGATCGAAACCTTGCAAGAAATTATTAATAAAAACACAGACATAGTTACCGTAACAAGACGTAGAAGACCTTTAAAACCATGGATCACCCCTAGTATTGTAAGATGCTTCAAGAAAAGAGATAGACTACACCGACAGGCCAGAGCTAGCCCTAATGATACCGTGTTAAAAACTGTATACACTAATTATAGAAATGCATGCAATCGATTGGCCAGAACACTTAAGATTAATTACTATAGGGAGGAATTACAAAAAAATGTTGGCAACTGCAAAGAAACATGGAAGACCATAAAGGAAATATGCAATCCTTCTAATCAAAAACCAACTACTACTTCATTACTTAAACTTACTTCTGATCCAGTCGAATCTCTAAACAAAGCTAATACATACTTCACTTCCATAGGTTCTGAGCTCGCGGATGATATCCTTAAGAAAATTAACAAATCAGAGCACCAACTGACAACTTCTCAAAATAATAGCCCTATTTCTTCCTTTTTAATGTGTCCAACTGATTTTGTGGAAGTGGACAAAATCATTTGTAAACTGAAACAGAACAGCTCTCCAGGAATGGACTTGATAACATCGACAATCTTAAAAGACTCACGTAATACTATCTGCTCACCCATTGCACACTTTTGCAATTTAAGTCTATTCACAGGAATATTCCCTAAATCTTTAAAGAAAGCAATGGTCATACCAATCCATAAAGGGGGTGACGCTGACACGGTGTCGAATTACAGACCAATATCTTTACTTAGCACAATAAGTAAAGTACTAGAGAAAATTGTTAATAGTAGATTAATAAAATTTCTGGAAAGTAAACAGCTACTAAGTAATAATCAGTTTGGATTCAGGGCTGGTAGATCTGTGGAGGATGCTATTGCATCCTTTGCTGGTTTAGCAACTACCTATGTAGATCAAGGAAAGAAGTGTATTGGCGTATTTCTTGACCTCAAAAAGGCATTCGACACCGTGTCTACGGCACTTTTACTGCGCAAGCTAGAAGGTTTGGGCGTTCGAGGTGTGCCTCAAAAATGGTTTCAAAGTTACCTGTCAGATCGAGAGCAGACTGTTAGAGTCGATTGTGTAACAAGTGATAGTGCAAAAGCTTATTACGGGATACCACAAGGAAGCACACTCGGCCCTACCCTATTCCTGGTATATGTTAATGACCTTTGCAAACTTCTTGTTGAAAAGGGGCATATAATTGTTTTTGCTGATGACACAGCCGTTTTATTTTATGGTGACTCCTGGAGCGAGGTGCAATTACACACGGAAAGAGGCTTGAGACAAGTTACCAGTTGGTTGGAAAATAACATACTTACATTAAATACCTCAAAAACTAATTACATATGCTTTAATGTCACTAAAGCTTCAAATCCACCACCTACTTTCTCAATACGTGCGCATGTCTACCCCTGTAACATGGAACAGAACATTCCAGCTAACTGTAATTGTGAACCTCTCAAGAAAGTTACAGTCACGAAATATCTAGGTGTAATAATAGATCAGCACCTGAAATGGCAACCTCATATAACAGCACTCAGTGGAAGGGTACGAAGATTGTTGCCTATTTTTAGGAGTCTGCGGGAGGTTGCCGATACGAAACTCATTGTTCAAACTTACGTGGCTTTGTGCCAATCTTTAATAACATACTGCCTACCAATCTGGGGAGGAGCAGCAGCAACGCACTTAATGGAACTAGAGAGAGCTCAAAGGGCGGTTATTAAAGTGATGTTTCGTAAACCAAGGCTCTATTCTACTGATAACCTGTACAAAGAAACTGAGATCCTCACTGTCAGAAAGTTGTATATCCTTGCCTGTACGCTGCGCTTTCACAAATACTACCAGGTCGCACATTATCCCACTCATAAAAGACGTCCGCGCAATGAAGTCCCTAGGGTCAAGACAACTTTTGCCCGCAGACAGTATCTATTTTTAGGCCCCTTCTTGTATAGATACTTTAATAATACCTCCAATCTTACCAATTTAACCAAATACAAGCTCAAACGGGAAATAACAGCAAAACTTTTAGAGCTAAATTATCTCCAAGCTGAGTATATACTGCGTTTCCAGGTGTAGATATATATAAAAAAAAAAAAAAAAAAAAAAAAATTAAATATTAATGCATACTGTATTACCTACACATAGACACACACGCATTACAAACATTGCACCATATGCATCGCACACACACACACACATGCGCGCACACACACACACACACACACACACGCGCACACACACACACACACACACACACACACACACACATGCACACGCACACAAACAACATATATTTTTTTTCTTTTGTTTTCATTTTATTTGCTTTCTACCCTTTTTCTTTTACCTTGTTTGTTTATTGTTACCTTCAGATATTGTTATCGATCGCATTTCAAGTGTTGCACAAACAATAGAATACAAAGATAGATGCGGTCATCGAAGGTGGAGCCCTGGTGTCCTGAGACACAGGTATTACCTAGTTCAGGCGCCAGTCTCCCACATACAATGTAGCACTGAATATTATAAATGTACCCACTTAAAATTTGTAAATTGTGGAGAAAATAAATAAATATTATTATTATATTATTATTACTTATTTTTTTTTCTTTACATTAAATATAAAAAAATGTACCGTACTTATGTTAGCGACAAAGATAATTGTATTAGTGTATAGATGGAACAATAAAAATTGAAGATTCCTTCGATACTCGATACCCGTCTTTCTAATGGCTGCATGTCGTTTGTTAAAAAGAGATAACAATAGCCGAATATGACGTCTTAAAACGCTGCGCGCCATAAAAGAGGAAACGTCATGTTTGTTTATATCATGCTGGTTAACAAGCGCGTTTAGCTTTATGTGATTTAAAATACTTAAAAATCTGAAAGTGTGATTTCATAAATCTGTTGCTTGCCAAGAATGGCTTGTACTGTTCCCGTTTGTCCAAGTAGAGTGGGTGTTTTGAAGGAGAATAATGGAAACATATCATTTCACCGGTAAGTCGCACAGCTCGCACTCATTAATTTTGGTGTTTTATAAACAATTTTTTATAATTATTTACTAAAAATGAATCATTGTACATGCATACACAGAGCTCTAAGGTTGATTTATTTAAAGAAAAGCTGGTGTTTATAACTAAAATTTACAAAAACCAAAGTTAATCGGAATTTTTGACATTTGTCTTGCTTTATAGTGCTGTAGTCTGATCTTGATAAGTTTATCGATATCGATAACTAATTTATTTTTAGTAGAGTGTTGACAATTTCTAGCATTCACTGCAGGTTCAAAGTAATTTTTATCAATTTATAACAGATTTCCCACCGACATCGATTTAAAAAAAAAAAGTGGACAAAAAATGTAAGAAAAGCCGACGATTGGAGAGCTTCGCAATATACAAGAATATGCTCGATGAACTTTGAAGATTCTTGCTTTCGCCAAGGATATCAGCGTAAAATTCTACACTCGTATGCAGTGCCGACAATATTCCCAAAATTACCACCATCGTGTAAACCGGTAAGTAATATCTATAAGTTATAAAGAAGTTATGCTTCAATCTATGAAAATTATGAAACAGACATTGAACATGTGTCTAAAATTTTTTTTATTACAAAAGCGTGTTTAAGCAGTTAGAGTTAGGCACGTTTAAACAATACTTTTCATATTTAAATACATGTCGAAGCCTCAAAGTTAGTCTAAACTGCTTTGTCTCTAATTTTCGCAAGTTGTATTTAGTGGTGTGGTTATGATTATGATGAAATATCGGGTTGTTTTACCTTTCATTCTTGAACCCAATTTTCTTCACATTCACGAATTTTTATTTTAATATTGCAATTGTCCATTTTTTTCCATATTACTTGAAATAATTTTTATTTATAACTCATTTGACAATGAGTAATGACGATTGACAAGTCCATTCTTTCAACCGATCATTGTTCTATGTGTACAATGTACTCATTATATACGTAAGTTTTGGTTCCAAAACATACTTATGGCGGTGTATTTATAGCAATAATTAATTTATAATCACACACGGCACTGTTTTATTTATATATAGATAATTTTAAAATATTTTTCTGCGTAGGGATATTCTATTAGCACATAACAAATTTGCATAGATTGAAACGTTTCGGATTGAACCAAATGAAGTTGAACGAACGTTTTGTAATGTTGCTATTTTATTGTTACTATTTGCTATTTTATAATTTTAAAATAGCAACATTTGGTTGCCTAGCGATGTTTTGGTTAGTCAAAGGACAAACACGATTTTGTAATAGCGAAGGTTAAACATTATTTGAGGCAGGGTTTAAACTGTGAAATTGTACACAAATGTCATTAGACGCTGTTTGACAAAACGCGTGTTGAGACATAGTTTAGTATTTTTTTTTGTAATAGCACTGTAGTGTTTGTTTCATTCCAATCGGATTACAAACAAAAAAGTTACAATATCCAATACCACGCGTATGAAGTTACGGGCTCAGCTACTTGTAAATAATTTTAAAATGGCTATTTTGTCATCAAGGAATTTCTTCTGAAATTTTGATTAAGAATTAAAATATGTTAATATTGTGAAATAAAATTTAATATTAAAATGAGACACATGATTAAATGGTTCCTTAATATTTTCTTCATTAATTTTCGTCTTTCCAGAAATTTGTATTGAGCGCAATTACGTCAAGGTAAATATAATTAATAGCCCGTAACGGATCCTTCAAAATGATATCGTGTTTCCAACATAGCTTATGTTTTATTGAATTTTTCAGATTATTCTAATTGATGTTAATCAAAGCGGACTGTTTTTAAAAATATCGTATATTTTTCAGTTAACCGAGCCAGCTGGAACTGAAGTAAGTAAATGTTACAAACAAAGTTATGAAACCGACTTATTTGGGCACCCTGAGTACTAACCACTTTACAAGAGCGGAGTTCTTTCTTTTCAAATTTAAAAAGAAAATAAAAACTCAACCACCGAGAGGTTACAAAACATTTAAAATGTATTAACTTTTTATCAACACACAGGGAGCGGGTTTTATATCTTTTAAATGAAGTTTTGCAGTCAAGGTCTCACTGTTAGCGGATATTTCTATTTGTTTTAAGACTATTAAGGTCGACAGACAGGTTGACGGTCACTTGATGGTAGGTACATAAGCTTCACCTATAACATAAGCTAAGCGACAGGGATAAGGCAATGGCTTGCTTTAAGAAAGTTCCCGTCAGTTGATGTACCTTGCCATTTGTATATCTACCCAATTTTCCTTACCCGTAAGAATATATAAATTTTACAATTTATATAAACCAGTGTCCTTAAAAGCTCGATGTCATGTCACTATAACAGTATTCAGTATACCTACCTACATATTATACAGTATCCTTACATATTATAGACAAATTATAATATAGACGAGCCCGTTGGATGAGTGGTCATTTGGGCAGCCCGTCTGGCGGCAGTAATCACCCCCTTACAGAAGACCACGGTGCAATAACAGCACGTGTGCTGTTGTGTTTCGGTGAGTGAGTAAAGGATGCCAGAGCCCATTTTTCCTATCCAATCCCTTATCCTTAACCCTACTGTAGTCGGCAGTGCACTTGCAGCACCTGTGGCGTTGCTTGTGTTATAGACCACCGTAGCCACCTACCAGTGGACCGTCAGCCTGTCTGCCGATCTTAACGAAAAAGTAACTAAAGTCCCCCGCCGCGTCTGTCTGTCTGTATGTTCGCGATAATCTTAAAAACTACTGAACGGATTTTCATGCGGTTTTCACGAATCAACAAAAGAATTCATGAGGAAGGTTTAGTTGTATAATTAATTAAGGTTTTGTGTGAATTGGTTGAAATATGGCGATTATTAAAGATGTCGGAAAAAATCAAAACATCGGATTGTTTCTTCTTTATAGATCTGCAAAAAAGTCCGCGATGGCATATGTCTGTCTTTTAAGGATAGCTTTCTATACCTATTCTAACTTCTAAAAAAATATCACATACAATGTTGTACTTAAAAAGCTATTTAGAAGGATACGGTATTAATAATTATGAAATTAAATACGTTAGTTACCTTTAGCAGTTCATACACATTCTAATAGCTTTTTGCATCATATAGTTTAAATGAATATTTTAGCAGTTAAATTGAAAAGTACGCGGGAGAAAATAAATTGAAGCGGTCTCGCATCAACGCGACGCGACGACGAGACTCACTCGATGCAGACGCATTCGTTATATTTACTGATATATAAGTAGCTGGCACCAGCTAGTGTTTATAAAACTCTTGTATTCATAGACTTCATCCTGATTACGTATAAAAGCAGCCACTGAATACGGTCCGAATAGGGAGAAAATTTTATCCCGCTGATAAGTAACTATATATAGAAACCTCCCTTCTAAGCCTTTCCATCCTGATATGGGATGGAATTATTTAAGGGAGATATTTTTATGACAAATTTCGGAAATCAAAAGCACATGTTATATTATTTCACGACGGTCTTCTGTAAGGGGTTCTTAGTGTGTCCTGTTATCTATATTTATAAAATCGTTTGTACTAACTATCAACACTGCTAAGTCTAGATAGTTGAAATTTGGACCTTTGGTTCATTTTGTAGGTAAGCATCCGCTAAGAAGAGATTTTCAACTCGGTTACCGTCGGGTACTTGAAACCTTATGGTAATACTGTATCCCTTATTGGACGGTAACCATCGATCTATCGCTATTTACTACAAAAAATATATATACAACAGGATATAACTCGCATTACGCTCACGCTAACAATGTGACCACGATAGCCAACCCCAGCAGTTATTGGCAGCGACATGAAACGAAACCACAGCAACAAACTACTTTCTTCATGGCTCTCTCGTCGCACAGTAAGGCCAATTACAGCGACAGTAGGTATCCTTGATTTATCTCACTTTAATCGTATCTTTCAAAAAATCTTTTCTTTTGTACCTTCCCGAGAGACAAAAACTCAGTAATTCATATAGGTTATCTGAATATTTTTTATTTAACCTCTTTGTACTTATAAATTAATTTTTTCTTCTTCTCCCAGTGCCTATTCGATCCTGAATTCATGGCCGTCAACTCTCTGTCTTGTCTGAAGTTATCTCTGTCAATGGTCAATGAGTTGATTCCAGTGCACTTCCGGATGTTTTGCAACCACGACTTCGTCCTATGTCCAGTTGATTAATATTGTCATCATCATAATTATCATTAACTGCTTACGTCTAAATGCGTTTGCGTCAGTGACCTCTTAATTTTTCGGCTCCTGGCAGAATACCAGCGTTGTGACCGACCTCAGGACCATATTCTCGCTGCATTAATATCTTTTCCTTCTTTCAAAATTGTCATTATTATTGGTTATGGACATATAAAATTTCAAAATAATGTATTGCAAATGCAAATCCTTTTATCATTTAAGCAATAAACTATTTAGTTTTCTGCAGAGCCTTACAAGTGCTGGCTAAACGTGGATATTAATAACAAAGTAAAAAATAAAGTTATAACTCGCCAACGGGCTATGGAGATAAGCATATTACGTTATAACCAAGAAAAACATAGAAGATACAGACCGACGGTGGGCACTGCACACAAAAAAATGGCTAGGAATTACGGGAAAATGGTGTAAAAGTTGAGAATTTCATCAGCCTATCATTTTTGTAGACACAAAAACGAGCCGACGAAATGGTTGCAATCTTTGGGAATGACTGGATAAATATTGCTAAAAACAAAAGAAAATGGAAGGGCCTGGGTAGACTCTTGCCTAAAACAGGTCCATAATAAAAAAACGGTTATTTTACAATTGGTTAGTGTAAGATAAAATAAAAAATTCTTAAAATTATGAATTCTAAGCAATATTTCTTTCCGAGCTCTCATCGCGAACAGCAAGCACTGGATGAGGCGATAGAGGTCAAGAAGCGTCAAGTCTACTGCTTGATTTTGATGAGGATGAAGCAAGTTATGCTTGTGTGGAGCAATTATATTTTTCAAATCTCTTTAAAATCATCAACGAGTTTTTTGTACTGTGTTAGTTTGGCATCCATTCAGAAAAATTCAAACGCTCTTTGAAGACGTCAATTACATTGCGGAATCGAATTTTAATATTACGTAAATTGCAAATGAACTGTAAGTATTAGGGTAATACTGGAATTGCGCTGTCATTAGTTACGCAATTATTAAACTAAATATAACACAAATGGGAATGGTATATATATATGAAAAATGGGAAATTTATATAATTGTTATATATATAAACTATTATTAGCGATCAGTTTCCGGTTTTGCATTGATTTTGCAAGTTATATGTTACACTACCTTCCTCGTTTAGCTCTTTCCATTATTGTAACAAAATTCGTTAGCTGCTTTAGAAGAAATTATCGAAGAAAATTACCTACGTCTGTAGGCTTCTCATTTCTCGAGACATTTGGGGTAACCCGCTGGTTCAAAGAAGTAACCACTTATTTAGGGAAGACAACCATGAAATAAAACAAATGCTACTGTTAAGAATTTAAGAACAATTTCTCTTCTATAGACAATTAGTCCCATTCTACATGGGACTGGCAGTTGAGTCACTAAAACTGCCACACAATACAATGTCCACCGCTCATAATCTTTGATACTTTGTGTTACAAGAGAGTCAAGTCTGTTATTTTAAATTATTATTTATTCTCACTCAACTGTTGTACTCTTTTTTTTATAAATCAGGCATTTTAGGCAAGTTCGGCAGGCGTCCTGCGTTGGTAAGATATTACCCTACTTGCAGCAAACAACAAATATTACATTAAACTTACGCAATATATTATGACAATAATAGATATAAGATATGAGTTGTGGGTTTCCGGGATGAGGCCCCACAACCGCAGTTGACATCCTCACGTTCGACTGAGTCTCGCTCGAGAAATCGAAAAGTGCAGAAGTGAAGTGCAGTGATGTGATGTATTTTTTCTTCTAACACGGACTACACCACTGAGGATGTCAACCGCAGTTGTTGACGAAACGTTTGGAAGAATTTCCAACAGACCTGGGCCATCATCCCGGAAACCCACAACTCATATGGATACCGGCCGAGAAAACCTACATTCTACTAATAGATATAAGGATTTCAATGATCGAAACTATGTACACACATAGACGCAAAATAGGCTGTCTGTGCGTATTCTATAAGATGTACTTCGGAGAGTGTGCTCGAGAGCTGCATGAGATCATACCGCCTTCCCTTTTCTTCTATCGGAAATGCAGACGTACGGCTGGTTACCATCCTCATCTTCTCGAATCGCTGGACAAACGCTTTAAAATATCTTTTATAATGCGCACTGCTAAAGATTGGAACTCCCTGCCGGTGACTGTATTTCCAAGCTCATACAACTCAAATCTTTTCAAGGTTCGAGTGAACAGCCATCTTCTGGGTGAGCTCGCTCCATCGTCGGCCTGGTCCTTCTAACATGGATAGATGCTGATCAAGACCAAAGCCAACTTTAATAACTGCTCTTTAAAAGTTCTTAAAAAGGAATGACAGAAATTCGAATCCTGTTTATATCTGCCATCTTTGATCGCTTGGTTAATGAGGCCCCCTTTCATGTATCACTGTCTAAATTGATTATCTAATCGTATGTTTTTCTTGAATCAAGGTAAAAACGTAGTTTGAAATTAACTTATTCAAGGTGAATGTATGATCGTACGCCGCCCCGAGTCGAGCTTCGAGAAAACCTTTTTACACATGTTCCGTTCAATATTAAAACGGCCATCAAGAGGTCAGGAAAAGGTTCGTCCCTTCGCCTGCTACCTTATGAATTACTTAGCGCTGGACCCTTTTTTTTTTTTTTCAAGAATTTTACTGATCTCAATGCATGACCTTCTTGAATCTTGGTTTATTTAATGGTTATATCTCGCACCTAGCCCTATAAATTCATAATTTTCACTTGAGACTGTATTTCGAAATACAGTATCATTCGTTTGTTTATGGAAAGATTGTAATACCTACTTATTTTTCGGTAAAAGGAGTTATCAACAGAATTTACTAAATGTCTTAAAGATCTTTCGACCCGCAACTTGATACCCTGATGTAATTATATACACAATCCTTCCTCGTTTAACTCTCTTTCGAATGGTGAAAACATTGTTTGAGTGGTTTATTGTTGACGCCTTTATTTTTTAATAGTTATCTTAAGAATCTTAAAATTACTTTTACTTTTTTAGTTGAAAAATAATTCTATTACGTTCTATTTTTAGAACCTAGTTTTAAAATTTTGGAGATAATTGTAATAAAATTTATTTGGGATTGCAGTTTGAATATTCCAGTTTGGGATTCCAGGAAAATTTATTAAGAAATCAAAATTTGTCTCAACTCAAAACTAAATTCTCAAATCAAAATCAAAACTAAGAATCTGGGCAGTATCTCCACTATCCCTCAGCACTTCCAGCAGGTCATGTACAGTATAGTATATATGTATAATAACCTAGTGATGTGATGCACTTTTTCTTCTAACACGGACTACACCACTGAGGATGTCAACCGCAGTTGTTGACGAAACGTTTGGAAGAATTCCCAACAGACCTGGGCCATCATCCCGGAAACCCACAACTCATATGGATACCGGCCGAGAAAACCTACATTCTAATTTTATTTTTTATATTTTAGTGTACTTAGTATAGTCAGTGCAAGTGTTGTCATTCATCATATCTTCGGATAGCCTGGCGCCTTGGTTTAGTTATATATAGTCTCTTTTGATCCGTCTTGACTTAGTCGGTGGTAACTTTTAGGGTTACAATATTAATGCAGGTTTGTCAAGAATTAGTCCAGTAAGTAGACAAAATTTTAATGATTTTGTTATTGAAAACACAATTATGAAAAGAATTTCAGATTCTGAATCGATTGATGAATCGCCACGAGTGTTTGTTGATAATCTAAATTCCTTGCGTCCAAACCCGCGAGAGAAATTCAATTAATTAAATTATTTCGATTCAAGGCTTTCAAAAGGTCATGGAGTTTGGCAGACTAAATAAATGTACATTCTATATAAGTCAGAGGCTGCTTCAGATCTTTAGAAGCTTTTTATTAATTTTGCTCTACATTTTTGGCCGTCTTTGTTCCTATTACCTATCTAAGTATTAAACGAAAAGAAAAGAGGAAGTATTATTAAAAAGTGTTGACAAGACAAAAGAAAAGTGTGCTATTATATATTATAATTATTATTATAAGTACAAACAATTTTATTGATGAATTGAAATACAAAATTGTCTGCATTTTGTATGTAGATATTGTACTTAATTTTCTAAAATACAATATTAATTTTCTGATAATAATTTTTATCATGATAGCAATACATAAATAAAATAATTAGTGTATCGTTTAGGTATATCGTAGAATAACAATCTGCATAGTTATATCGATTGAACTAACAATGTAAATATATAAGATAGTGTTTTATTAAAAATATAATGGTGTAAATATATTGCAGATACATCTAGTGAATGAACTCATAAAACCAATGTACAAAAGCCATACGAGTATTAAAAAAATCAACCATTTCCAACGGAGTTAAGTAAGTAGAAGTAATATTTTAATAAAAATACTTATTGGAAAATTTATCGCAGTGAATTTATTTTTATTAAAATTGGTTATCATACCGAAGTAATAGTGGTCCCGCTCGAGTATGGTCGCTCCCCTTTCGAGTAATCTAAGGGCGAGAAAATGATAGAAAATCTGCCACCTACCTCGTGAATCACCCGGTCCTTGGTCTTCCGGCGGCGAAGATAGCAACGGGCCCGTCACACACAGAGTCCAGAAACTCCAGCACTTCACCACTTCAATGATTACACTCGCGGAGCGGGAAGCGGGACCAATTAGATAAATTACAAAAACAACACAAATTCAAATCTCGCGGATCGAGATCGGCGATACGAGTCTGTACTCATGTTATCGATACGATGTTTTATGTGGCCGCTCACGCAGCTTGCGGTGGCGACAGATATATGAACAGGTATATGGGGGGAGTGAGACAGCACATACCACAGCGAACTACTATCAATTAATTTGAATTGACAATTGGCGTCAACAAATAGATTAATAGTTCTGAAATACAAACCAACCAATGTTCGAAAGTTTAAGAAGAAGTTTAAGACCATTTCGACTAAATTATTTCAGAACCAACTTGGGCGGTTTTTCCCCATTAAATCGCATTATTTAATGTTGCCAATTGCCTGACTCAAGAGGTTGACCTTTTAAACGACGCTTTTTCCAAAATTAAATGACGCATCCTTGTCTGTGGTTTAGATAATTAACACTCGATTATTTTTGACATTTATTCCGATATATATTCCTATGTATAATTTTTTTTATTTTCTTTTTTTAATTTATTTTACTGCTAGGATGTTACTTTGACTCTTTATTGGCGTAGGCTGTACCTCCTTTAATTGCGGCGGCATCTGCCATGTTATTCTTTTTTTTGTTCTTTGCTGTGTGTTTTTGTTCGGTGCCTGCCTCGTTGGAGGCCTTGTAATAATAAATAAATAAATAAAGGTACACTGCGTTTCGCAGTCATTTGAAGAGGTCGTCTGGCGACAGTAACCACCGACCCTTACAAATATCCGTGAAATAATAGCATGTTGTGTTTCGGTGTTGAGTAATAGATGTTCTAAACTTTTCCTAATCTCTCATCCTGAATTCTAATATGATCGGAAGCACACTTCCAGCACCACCTACCATGGCGTTTCAATAATTTTAATATTTTAATTAATATTAAAAAAATATTAAATATTAATTATTAAATTAATATTAATTATAATATTAAAAATATTAAAAAAAAGAAAAGAAAAAAGATGAAACTAACATACACCCCTTATCTACTTGTATAATCTCTAAACTTAATTGAAAAGCCGTCTTGTTCAAATGACAAGATTTGCAAAACTTTGAAGTGACTTGTAGTATATCCTAAATTAACAATGTAAGTTAATAGTTAATTAAGATGAGTTAGTTATTTATAAACTCGTCCAAATACATTCGCGTGTTTCTCCGAAATGGTACTTTGATGTACGTCTTCACGAAGACCTCAACTGAATTTGTTCATTAAAGACAAACCGATAGAGTTGGTTATTGCGTGTGTCATGTAATTATGGGGTGGAATAAATTAGCATGTCTTGTTGCGTAACCGTTAATACTAGAATGAATTTGGAGTATATTTAATTATTGACGACGAAGGGTGGTATGGGATAGCACCCTTTACTCGTTCATAAATGGTTAGAAACTTATTCAGTCAAAACACGTTTCAGGATTTATATTATCGGAACAAAATTTCCAGTGACAATGTATGAATTAGCTTACGATTAGGTTTGCCATTAATTTTAAAATTATTCTAGGAAATTACGTTGTTCCATGAGATGACATAATTTTCATATTAAAACACACTTTGATCTTTGATTAAAAACCGTCAAATAACAGGATGTGTGCTGTTGTGTTTAGGTGAGTGAGTGAGGGATGCCAGAGCCCATTTCCTTATCCCTTATTCTTAATCCTACTTGCAGGATAGTCGGCAGCGCACTTGCAGGACCAGTGAGACATATCATAAAAAAAAAGTTGTTAAATACAAGAAGCTCAAATTTATGAGTGCAGTCAGTTTATTTTCCAAATTGCTTTTTCTATTTTCTTATTTTCCGTCTAAAAGAAAGAAAGAAACCATATTTCATTTGAAACCAGCACGAACACAACTCGTGTGTAGGTACTACAAGCCACACAGCGCTGATCTGCCCTGAGACCTTATTTTAACTCTGCCAAGTGCATAATAAATAAAATATACCTACGACAATAAAATTATAATAGTATTTATAGTAAAACTCGTAACTATTCTCCGGGATAGTTTCCGGAACAGCTCTCATCTATGAACTGGTTTGATAAACCTGCCAATTCAAAGTGGTTTATAGAATTCTACAATTACGTAGCTAAGGAGTCTTATGTTAACACTTGAATGGACCACAACTAAAAACTAACTAAATATATTAGTTTGTAAAATAGATTTTGAGAGAAGGGAGGCTGGCTCTTCAGGCGCGGGTACATCTATTACCCGCAATTAAACTTTATTGTTACTGTTTTTCGTATATTCTCAGACATACAGATATAATTCATCAGTACTATACCTAATCCACATATAAAATCGAAAAGCTTTCAAAACGGTTGATCTGACCGGGATTCGAACTTGCGTCGGCCAATCGATAAGCCGTATGTAGCGGCGGAGTTGTTCGAAAATCGAGGAAATTTGAAATGTCCCGACAGATTCGATACTCTAGTAACTTTTAGCCAATTCACCGAGTGCTAAACGGACGAGAAAAGGACTGTCCATTTTTAAACTTCTACTACGACTGCAATATTAAATTGCAAATATAAGTTTAGCCATGAGTTTGTACACGAATGGTTAGCCCTCACTAATAGTGGAGGAATCCTCTATCCCGCAGCCCTTTGACAGCAGTTACGGAATACCCAATTTTGCTTGTATAACTATGCGACGATAACCATCTATCGTCAAATAAATGATTAAAAATTACAATAAATGGCCTGAATTAACTGCTCGGTTCCCGCAAGGTTTAAAATAATTGAAAATTCAAAAGGAATATATTACAAAATACTGTTAGTGAGCCTTGCACGTAACGATAGTAGACCTTGTACAACAAAAATTTCATTCTCATGTAAGCACAGACGAAGCTTTTTTTGAAAATACAAGTCTAGAAATTACCGCAATAATCTTTCAACACAATGTTACCTGGTGACATGTGTAACTCCATACTTGCGCAAGTATATTGTTACATGTTTCTACCATTATTATACTTACTGAGGTCAGCAGCGCACTTTGTAACCGTTTAAGTTCGCTTGTCCCCTTGCAGGGCTTCGCTAACTTCTCCAACGTCACTCACAGACTAGCTCCTCGGTAGGTACCTCATGTGAATCAGGGAAATATGTATTATCTCAAATAGAGCGCCTTCCGCCTGAACGATATTTATAGACAAGGAAACACTGAACCTTTGATCACACAGCACTTTATTGAAGGATAAGGAATACACTCACATACGGATGAAAATACCTATACAAGATTGCGCCGCAGGCGCTGATATTTCCCAAAGAATTAGTATAAAAATTTAACCACAACGATAATTGTGTGTATAATTCGTGAATATCTTATTTATATCACCATTTTTGTCAAAGAAGAGGGGCATCCGACGCGCACGCCGCAACGAAACGTGCTCGAATTCGAGTTTATTAATAAAAATAGGCAATGCTAGCCATCTACCATCAACTCTGTTAGCCTGTCTGACGAACTTTACATAAAAAATGGCAATATAATTTAAAATTTAAGGTGTTAGCCTCGTACACACTCGGTTTAGTGGTCTCGTTGTGATTATAAACAAAGCGATGGGTAGTTCTTTAAACCACCAAGCGAACGTCAGTCTGGTTGCCACTCTATATCGTGAAAGAATTAAACGACGTGAGTTAGTCTTACGGTTTCATTATTATACATAAATTCAGGAGAAACAATCGATGAAATAAAAAATAAATAAAAAACATATTCTTATTTTCTATACCGATCTTAATTCATTTTGCATATTTAAGTATTACATTACCGTCTCCGTGATCCTTGTACCATCAATCGACTGTAATCAAATCAGACGGAGACTCTTCCTACATCCACCCATCTCCCCCAATACGAAATGTTGACAGAGATTTTCAATCGACGATGAATAATCTGTTTAAGCGTCCTATTTTGTTAAAATATGATCTTTGAGTAACGGGTTTTGTTTATTAAAGACATTGCAAAGACAGTTGCTTATAATACTCATTTAAATTTTGAATTTAAAATATCTGAAAGGGATGAAACAAAGCAGCTGTCAGTGTCTGTCTCTTTCACCAATTTGGAATTCATTATTAGTATTTGCAAATGCAATATCGAATCCATAGAGATTCAGATTTCCACCTGTTTCGGTCTCTTCAGAATTCCTTAGGCAGTGTCAGGTTAACGTCAAGAGAGGACTGCCAAAACTACTTTTTTTGATCAGAAGTCCCAAAATTTCTACTGCAATGGGATCATCTCACTACCTACAAGATGGCACAAACTCATCGAACGAAATGGTACATATATACTGTAATTAAATGTAAATAAACTTTAAAAAATCGCTGGAGTTTTCACATAAAGTAAGCGTAAACTCTTAGATAAGATATCAGCATGAGATATCACTTCCAATTATTAGATTTAAGCTTATATTTTAGTATACAAACTTTGTTATTTTCAGCATATATTATTTAAATGCGAGCATCGTATGGACACACGTCATGTAGTAAAGCTTTTAATTTCAGCATCATGTCAGTGAGAAATATCAAGTTTGTAGCATCCCAATTTTTACTTTAACTTATTTATGTTCAATGTTTTTCGGTACAATTGTTTTTCCCTTTTAATAAATAAATAAAATCTGAACTAACTAACGCATTTTAATTTCGTTTTCACCATCATTTATAGTACTCATAAAATGTAAACAGCCAGGTCGGAACTAAAGTTTTAAACATCAAATGGATAAAAGTATTTTTTTATTAGATTTTTTTTATAGCTCTTACAAGGCACTACTAAATTGGCTAACCTATGTTAGCCTACGTAGGATCGTAGCTATTGTAACATTGGTTATTTAATGTAGAAAAACTGTCCATTAGTAACCGGTAAGTTGACCATTTTTATGTAATCAGTCACATCTACTTTAATTAAATTTAACACAAATAATTGAAAAATATTTGTGTAGCGTAATGATTTACCAATGAGCCTATCACTCCTAGCCGTTGATATATTCTATGTCACTGACTTTTTGGCTTACGGTAGTCTATGGCCAGTTGTAAAAAAGCATGATGGCGAAATGGGTTTGAACGCTAAGCGCGTGTTTTTTTATCGGGAAGAATTTTAATTGTTGAAAGTGGATAATATATGAATTTTGAGTGACTTTTGAAACGGGCTATTTTATGGAGTTTTGTATCCTTGTCGCGAGACATTTAATTTCGATTTATCTGAAAACGTCAATGGCGGCCGTTTGAGTTTTATTTTGGAACAATATTAGCACTAAAGACCTTTGGAATCGTCTGAGAGGCGAGCGAACAGTGGCACGTAATACTTCGTCTCTTGAAGCTCTTTCAGGTACCAACGAAGGCCCTCAAGGTTAGAAATGTAGCAGAAAACGATACACGAAGAAAATTTGGTGAGTCTTTTTTTATCTGTAGTAAATCTTGGTATCTGATTTAGACAAATCTCGTAGTAGAGTTGTGTTGTGTGTTATTTTGGGCTCTACGAATCGTAGACGTTTGGATTTATCCCGATGGAAGTAGACTGATTCATATTTACAAAAATCTCATTCGTTTATCGTTGTATGAGTTGTGGGTTTCCGGGATGATGGCCCAGGTCTGTTGGAAATTCTTCCAAACGTTTCGTCAACAACTGCGGTTGACATCCTCAGTGGTGTAGTCCAAGTTAGAAGAAAAAGTACATCACATCACTGCACTTCACTTCTGCACTTTTCGACTTCTCGAGCGAGACTGATTTGTCGACTGGAATGTGTCTATATTTAAATTTAAATTTATATCCCCACCCCGTGGTTGAATTGGTGGGGTGTGGTCACTAGGAGAGGGGTTATAATGCCCTCTCTTTCTTTCATTATTATTATTATTCCTGCGTAGTGCCGGATACCAAATGTTGTGTAGCCTTAGATTTTCCTCCTTCCTGTTGAAATTATTTGGATGCTTGAAAATTTCAATGGCTTCCCGATTAAGGCGTGAGTGATAGTGTACCTCGGATGACAGAACTAATGTGTTTTTGAAAAGGATTTTATGATTGCCTTCAGAAAAGGCGTGTTCAGCTACTGCCGATTTTTCGGTCTCTCCTCTGCGACAGTTGCCCTTGTGTTCTTTAATTCGGGTGTTAATGCTGTGTTTTGTGGTGCCGATGTATACTGCGCCACATTCACAAGGTATTTTATATACCCCTGTCGAGGATAACGGATCCCTTGGGTCTTTAACTGAACCGAGCAGGTTTCTGATTTGGCTCGTGGGCTTATATATGGCCTTGATGTTTCTGCTCTGTAACATTTTTCCTATGCGATCCGTTACTCCTTTAATATATGTGAGGAATGCTCTACCTTTATCTGGGTTTTTGTCTTCGGTATTAGTCCTGTTTCTCCTCGGTTTTATCGCTCGCTTAATTTCAGTGGGTGTGTATCCGTTGCACCGTAGAGTATGGCTTAAATGTTCCAGCTCTTTTTGTATCTGTGTTGGTTCGCAGACTCGTTTCGCTCTATCAACCAGCGTCTTAATCATAGCTCTTTTTTGTTGAGGGTGATGGTTGGAGTTTTTGTGTAAGTACCTATCTGTGTGGGTGGGCTTCCGGTAGACTTTATGTCCCAGGCTACCATCCTCGTTTTTAGAGACCAACACGTCCAGAAATGGGAGTGTGCCATTTTTCTCTGTTTCCATAGTGAATTGTATTCTTGGGTGGATGCTATTGATATGTTTAAGAAACATATTCAGTGCTTCCTGTCCGTGGCTCCATATTACAAATGTATCGTCTACGTATCGAAACCAGCATGAAGGTTTCTGAAATGCTGTTTCTAGAGCAAGTTTTTCAAACGATTCCATGTAGAAGTTGGCCACGACAGGGCTGAGCGGACTCCCCATTGCCACACCATCTACTTGTTCGTAGAATTTATTATTCACTTGGAAATAGGTGGTGTTCAGAACATGTTTGTATAATGACACTATGTCTTCCGGAAAGATTAGGCTTAGCTTTTCAACTGTCTCTTTCACCGGGACCATTGTAAAAAGGGAAACGACGTCAAAGCTCACTAGAATATCTGTTGGTTTTATTGTCATGTTTTCGATCTTTTCTACGAAATGCGCCGAGTCTCTGATATGTGATGATGTCTTCCCGACAAAAGATAGCAGTTGTTTGGACAAGTACTTGGCTAAGTTGTAGGTTGGTGCCTACAACTTAGCCAAGTTGTAGGTTGTAAGTTGTAGCTGGAACATTTAAGCCATACTCTACGGTGCAACGGATACACACCCACTGAAATTAAGCGAGCGATAAAACCGAGGAGAAACAGGACTAATACCGAAGACAAAAACCCAGATAAAGGCAGAGCATTCCTCCCATATATTAAAGGAGTAACGGATCACATAGGAAAAATGTTACAGAGCAGAAACATCAAGGCCATATATAAGCCCACGAGCCAAATCAGAAACCTGCTCGGTTCAGTTAAAGACCCAAGGGATCCGTTATCCTCGACAGGGGTATATAAAATACCTTGTGAATGTGGCGCAGTATACATCGGCACCACAAAACGCAGCATTAACACCCGAATTAAAGAACACAAGGGCAACTGTCGCAGAGGAGAGACCGAAAAATCGGCAGTAGCTGAACACGCCTTTTTTGAAGGCAATCATAAAATCCTTTTCAAAAACACATTAGTTCTGTCATCCGAGGTACACTATCACTCACGCCTTAATCGGGAAGCCATTGAAATTTTCAAGCATCCAAATAATTTCAACAGGAAGGAGGAAAATCTAAGGCTACACAACATTTGGTATCCGGCACTACGCAGGAATAATAATAATAATGAAAGAAAGAGAGGGCATTATAACCCCTCTCCTAGTGACCACACCCCACCAATTCAACCACGGGGTGGGGATATAAATTTAAGTTTAAATATAGACACATTCCAGTCGACAAATCAGTCTCGCTCGAGAAGTCGAAAAGTGCAGAAGTGAAGTGCAGTGATGTGATGTACTTTTTCTTCTAACTTGGACTACACCACTGAGGATGTCAACCGCAGTTGTTGACGAAACGTTTGGAAGAATTTCCAACAGACCTGGGCCATCATCCCGGAAACCCACAACTCATATGGATACCGGCCGAGAAAACCTACATTCTACTATCGTTTATCGTTCTTTTCATGCAGAAAAAAATGGACCCCACATTCTTAAAATGCTTTATATCGAGCAAAATTTCTATGTAAATGCAGCGAATAATTTGCGATAGGTTTGTAGGTCAACGTGTGCTGAAATAAACTGAAGGAAAATTAATTCTAAACGTTGAAATTACTCGGTACAATAATAAAGTTTTTCGCCCCATAGACCGCCCCTGGCTACTATTGAATCACGCACGCACGGAAGTGGCGCTGGCGGCCAGCAACGGTTATTTCATGGCATTAACAATTCAAATATTATTTCTATCCCGACAACATCAAATCTATGGACGTGCATCGTTGCATTATGGTATGTTTCTAATGAGGTACTGGCTACATTACTACTTATCTAACTTAATATTTGCTTACTCACTTGACTAGTCAAAAGAGTTATTAAACGTCGAAACGAAAATTTTAAGAGAGATTTAACTAAGTCCATTTGAACCAGGACTTGTTAAATAGAATTATTGTCAAGTGATGGCATACTTTAGGTATTAAGTGTATGATTATAATTATTGTAATTTTTTTTATATTGTAAAGATGACAAAAAGAATAGTATCCTGAGTTTCTTTCGGGGTTTCTTCTCAGGATCGTCATCTTTGCTTTTTTTCCGAAACCCTGATAAATTTAAATTTAACTGGTAATTCCAAATGACGATCATAAGAGTTTCTTGGAGAAACCTAATTGATAAATAAATATTTTGATTTTGATTTTGATTTTGACTTATTTGTTTACTTACTATTAATTTTTCTTTTTTTTTTGCTTAGCTCATAATTGGTTAGAAACGGTTTTATTAATTTTATATATAAATTCAATATGCGGAAACTTGTAAGTGGTGTCAAATTAATGTGTCAAATAAATAAATAAATAAATACTCGAAAGTTGCCATTACCATCAAGTCAACCGTTAACCTGCCTGCTATGTCTTTATATAACATTAAAAATGAAGATATTTGGATATTTTCTATTCAATCACGTGTAAATACCTAAACTAATTTGAATGAAATTTTGGCACACTGATAAGTCTTTATTAAGATGATGGAAAGTTTTAGTCTAGTACTAACTGACTAATAAGGATAATCATTTTGACGAGCTCTGTCTATATCAGTGGTACCGGGTTCGATTCCCAGCTTGTCCAACTTGGATTCTGGCAAGTAGTGACATACTGCATTTCGCAGTCATTTAAACAGCCCGTCTGGCGGCAGTAACCACGCCCTTACAGAAGACCACTTTGAAATAACAGCATTTGTGCTGTTGTTTTTTGGTGAGTAAGAAAGGCACACAAGGCCCGTTTCTCTATTCCTTTCTAATTCCTTCTCCTTAATCATACTAAGGTCGGCAGCACACTTGTAGCACCCGTGGGCTTGCTTGCATTAAAGGCAACGGTGGCCACCTACCATCAAGTGGATCGTCAACCTGTTTGATGTAAAAAGAACTTTTCAAGGGATATATTTCACACTTTTTTTAGATTTAGTAGTTTGTTATACTTTTTAATTACAGTAATACAGTGTTTGAGTTGGAGTGGATTTGTATACAATGAGTACTTATAAGGTCTGTCCTTTGAATTCAAATTCAAAGATAAATTCGTAACTCCCACTGCATAGAGATTAGAGAATCTACTACATGAAAAACACGTAAATCGACAGAAACGGAATGATGATAACTTTTTGTAGTTTTTTGGTAACTATGCAGGCACGTTCTCACGTTCCCGGCCATGAGTTCGGGATGCCAGAGCCTATCCCCCCGCAGCGCACTAGCAGCGCCTATGATGTAGCTTGTATTAATGGGATATGACGTACCACCTACCGTCAAGTTGAAAGTCAGTCATTACTAATTAACAATTTAATGTACATATATGTAAGGAAATAAAAGGAAATAAAAAGGAAATACCAACTATTTTCTGTACTATCTATAAATATTTTAAAAATATAGAACCCATTTTATTTTTTCATTAATGCATGACATAGATAAGTATAAAATCCTCATACTATTTCTTGCTTGTACATGAAGATGTTATCGAATATTTAATTTGAATGTACTTTTAACATGGTTTCCTGCGCATTTTTCTCATACAAGTAAATGTTCTAACATCACATCATAATTTCTTTTTGAGAAATTAATTTCTTAAATTAGAATTATAATTTTTATTTTTTAATCTACAAAAACACCTTAAAGACCGTTCAAATTTCCCTCTCCAAAAATCAACCAACATTTATAATTTTGTAATTATATAAAATTATAAATTTATAATTTTATTAAAACCAAAATTTTATAATGCGCACTCCTAAAGGGTTGGATCTCCCTGCCGGCGTCTATATTTCCAAGCTCATACAACCCAAATCTTTTCAAGGTTCGTGTGTATAGTCTTCTGGGTGAGCTCGCTTCATCGTCGTTCTCATCTTTTCTACAAGGATAGATGCTGGCCAAGAACAAACCCACCTTTAATTTTTTTAAAATCTAATAAGGCTGTCCAACTTGGATAGGCTGACTCGAGTCACTGTGCTTAGCTATTAATTACATTGATAATGACACAAACGAATTAATATCTAGTTATTTTTTCTCGTTAGAACTCTTGTCAATAACCAAAATAACCACTGCATGTCGCAGTCATTTGTAAGTAACCACCTCCTTACTGAATACCACCGTGAAATAACAGCATATACGTGCTGTTGTGTTTCGGTGAGTGAGTAAGGGATGCCAGAGCCCATTTCCTTATCCCCTCCTAATCCCTTATCCAATCCTACTGTAGTCGGCAGCGCACTTGCAGCACCTATAGCGTTGCTTGTGTTATAGGCGACGGTAGCCACCTACTATCAAGTGGACCGTCAGCCTGTCTGTCGACCTAAACATAAAAAAAAGTAAGTAATAGATATGACACATACATGCCAATTACGGAATCCCAATATAAGGATTCATCTAAGTCGGACAAACGCCTTTTAGTGAACCCCAAAATATATCTTAGAGTTGGCTTTTTATAGACGCGTTTGCAATCGATCAATCCTGTAGCAATTTATCTAGTATTAGACACACTAGAATTTGAACAATTTATTTCTGTTTTTAGTTTTCTAAGCTCAGTTTTTTAAATAAAAAAAAGCTTAATTTTTAAATGAGACAAATGACAATAAATAAATATCCCAAATAATATCTTAATCTAATCTACCTGAAATATTTAAACTTGGGAATAATAATAACGCACAATCGATTTCAGGGTTACTTCCTTTATTTCATTTATAACTTATATTTATAAATACCTCTTCTATTACCACCATACATTACAAACCACACTAAAGCAACAATCACTTGAATAACCTACGTATAAACAAAATCTATACATAATTATAATAAAATCATAAACAAGCCTCGGTACATGTCTTTTACATACATTTTTTGACCTCGGCAGAGACATGTACCGACATGTAGAAAAAAATAGTTTTCAGAATTTTTGTCTGTTCGTCTGTGCTTTGTGCACGCTAATCTCAGAAATGGCTTAACTAATTTGAATGCAGTTTTCACTGATGTATTGTAGCGAGCTTCCCGTAACATTTACTGTTTGTTTCATTCCAAACTGTTTACAAAAAAGTTACACGCTATACCGAATACCACGCGTAAGAAGTTGCGGGCTTAGCTAGTAAATTAATTTATTTTATTTTATTTATATTTATTATTTCATTTATTACATATGCACAATGCTGAAATACTCATTACATTAGAACATTCTTAAATTGTTTAAAAATTGAAGATTTATATCTCTCAGCAACAGTTTTTAAGGTGCCGTTGGCGCTGCGTCTCCTCTCTAGCAACGACGCCGTTTTCTTTTTAATAATTGCATAAAACCCGTCTAGTTCTTGTTTCGACAAAGATGAAAGGCACTACAAAAACGAGGCAACCCCATAAGCATCCTAAAACCGTTGTTGTATTGGATTCGCAAGACATTGATGGATTTCTTGCCGTAGTGGTCCACAGATTACTTGTGTACAGATTTTGGCAATATGCTTTAAATAAAGCAATTTTAACTTGATCTGTACAGGAAGAAAATCTGCGAATAAAGAAGTTTGAGTAGTGGCAAGTTGAGTTGTCGTCACACTGATTGAAGAAAGCATTAAAATAAAGCATACTATATAGTGTTACGACTAACTATGGAACGTTCTGGAAAAAGTGTTCGCGCCGGCCCAAAGTTTCGAACGTCCCACCCTATCGACGGTAACCACGCCCCTTCCCCGACTAGTGTCAAAGGAAATTGGTCCTTATGTTTACAACATAGAGTTTACATTTCAACAAAAATAGCATTCCCGAACTTTCAATGGCCTGTTTGCGATCTTGTTTAGATTTCTGGAAAATTCGAAATACATCGTGGCGTTTGGTAAATAAGAGAGCAGGCGGGCGAGATGAGTTAGTGGTGGGACAACCAGCGATACGAAAGCGACTCTTCTGAGCTTTTGCGAAGTTATCTGCGACAGTGAACCGGCGACACATTAAGGTAATCATTGACGACTCTTGGCAAGTTTAACGGTTTCATCGGACAAGTTTAGTGATTTTGGAAGTCGTCTTATCGTTCGTTTCGCCCTTATACGGCATTTTAACTCACTCCGCACGTAACAATGATAGTCCATTCCTTTATACACACTTTCAACCTTTTAGCTTTTGTTCTATAAAAGCTACAAGTATTCTATAACCACATCAATGATGAGACGACTACGAGAGTCTAAAATTATAAGTTCACCTTTTAATACAATAATTTATTATTGTCTTAACTTGTTTGAACTTATCTAATAATGAAACTAAACCGACTTTGAATATTGCGATAAAGGGGGATTAATATTACATACAGTAGATGTATATCAAACATCTACTGATGTTTATTGCGTATGACGTAGACGCAATTTGCCCAACATATATGACATATCCTTCTTTGAAGTAGGCACGAATATTTGCTTATGAAATAGAATTTCAAGTCTTTTGTTTGCGGGTACAAAGCGAAAGGTCCAGGGGGCGGGGGTGCTCCACAGTCGTTTGTTCTGTTGACACGTGGGAGGCTTCATTCTTAACAATTTGTTCACCTCATTTGCAACACTGGACTGGACTACATAGCAACCAACCATTACAAAATTTTTCTTTAAGCCCAAAAGACTACATTTTTGCCTTTTACTGTCATCACATTTAAATAATCGCAAAAACGGCCATTTGGCGATTCTAGTTCAATATGTAAGTGTAACAACCTGCAACTTGGTGGCCCGTGCTACACTGGGAATTTATGCTCGATAACGATGATCCACAATTCGAAATAGGCAATAACAATACAATGCACGTACGTACCTTGGACTGCCACTTGCACTCGATGATCTCCACCCGGTACAGGAATTTCTTGGTGTTAAAAATGGTAGTTCGCGCGCGCGGCAAATTTTCACCGTTTCTCACCGCGATGACAGATGCGGCCCTCTCTTCCCGGGAACGACGCGCATGACAACCGGTCAAAGCTGTCACTGTCACTGCGCTAATGCGACTGTCAATCATCGTTCATCGGTGGCGCAAAATTTGAAACTGGACGAGAGTCCGTTACGGTAACGGAACATCCCGCCCACCAAAATGCCTATGACATTTTCTGGTTGAAAAAAAAAATAATAATAATAAAAAAAAAATGAAAAGATAGAAACAAAGAAAACGGTAAAAAAAAAAAAAAAAATTGAAAAGAAAAAACGATAATAATGATAAGAAGTATGACTTAACGATACGTAACTTAAACTTAAACAAAAATACAATTAATGAAAGAAGGAACTGATTTAATTTAGTCCTCTATTGGTAGAGGGCACAATTTAACTAAGGGTCGTTGCATTTGATCACTGGTTGCTGTTTTTAGAACTGCGATCCGAGTTACTCCATCACCACCAGGGATAAGTTTTATCACACGACCGATAGGCCAATACAGGGGAGCACGATTTTCGTCTTTGATGATTACCATCGACCCTAGATGTAATGGTTTGGAATCCTTAGTCCATTTGGCGCGTTGTGTGAGTGAGTTCAAGTATTCACGTTTCCATCGGGACCAAAAATTCTGATGAAACGCCTGTAATAGCTGCCACCGACTTAGCCGATTTTTATTGATAGTTGTGAGATCCTCGTCGGGGACAGCCGTTAGAGGTTCTAATGTCAAAAAATGTCCAGGTGTTAAGACTGACAGGTCGTTGGGATCAGAACTGATCGGACATAAAGGTCTCGAATTTAGGACAGCTTCGATTTGAATAAAAAGTGTTGTAAGCTCTTCAAAGGTTAAGACTTGATTGCCAACGACGCGATACAAATGAGACTTTGCTGTTTTGATTTGTATCTCCCATATCCCTCCAAAGTGCGGCGCTGAAGGTGGGTTAAATTTGAATTCAATTTTCTCGGCGTGAGAGGCTTGGTTCATAAGAGATAAAAGTTGGTTTCGAGCGCCGATGAAATTTGTTCCACGATCAGCGTGAATAACATTACATCGACCCCGGCGTCCAACGAAACGGCGGACAGCAGCGATGAACCCGTCCGCCGATAACGTAGAAACGACCTCCAGATGGACCGCTTTAGTAGCTAGGCAAACAAATAGGCATAAATATGCCTTGTCGATTTTTGCACCACGGTGTTGACCCAGTTTGATGCGAAACGGTCCACCGAAATCAACGCCCACAATCGAAAACGCCTTCACTTGGTTGACACGGTAAGTCGGTAATTCGCTCATAAAAGGCTGCAACGGCTGAGGATTTGTCCGATAGCATTGTACGCATTTAGATAGAGTACGACGAACAGCGCGTTTGGCAGAAATAATCCAAAATTGTTGCAGCAATAGAAAGTGCGTAGTGTTTATGCCCGGATGGCAATAATGACGATGGATGAAATCAATAACTAATGCTGTAAGTCGATGGTCAGACGGTAAGAAAGCAGGATGCTTTTGCTCGTATTCAAGACCCGATCGTGAAATCCTGCCGCCCACCCGAAGTATGCCCTTATCATCCAAGAAAGGATTGAGTTTACGAAGTGGTTTAAGTACTGGCTTGTTGGCTTTGATGTTAGAAACTGCTTCCGCGAATGCTTTGCTCTGTACATGCTTTACAATGTGCATCAACGTATCGTGTCGCTCAACATTATTGAGAAACTTGTTGCGATTAGCACGAAGTGGATTTCGAGAATTGTTGATAAAGCGATTGATGTACGTCAGAACATTAATAATTTTCCGTAATGAAGAGTAACGATTTAGCAAGTCATCCACGACGCTGTCCCCATGTTCATCAACCTGTACCTGCTCAGTAACTAATGCAATCGCTCTGCGTGTCTCCGCCTGAACTATTGCTTCGTCTTCGGGAGATGTTGTTCCTCGATTGGTAGGCCAGGTGGTCTTATCTTCAGATAGCCAATGAGGCCCTGCCCACCATAGTGGATTGTGAAGGATCTCACCCGGAAATTGTCCTCGTGAACATATGTCTGCCGGATTGTCACCCGATGAGATGTGATGCCAGCAGTCAGTGGGAACGATATCTTGTATGTGACTGACGCGATTAGCGACAAATGTTGCCCATCGGGCGGAAGGGGAACGTATCCACGATAAAACAACTGTCGAGTCCGACCAGAAGTAGATCGCATTAAACGAAATACGAGTGAGGTACGTGTCTCGAACGAACAAGTACAAGTCCGATAGCAGAACAGCAGCGCAGAGTTCTAAACGTGGTAGTGATATACGTTTCAATGGTGCTACTCTTGCCTTTGAGCACACAAAAAAAACATGAATCTGACCATCCATATCAGTTACGCGCAAGTAAATAACAGCACCATATGCGATCTCGGAACTGTCGGCAAAACCATGCAGTTCGTATGATTGAACACTTTTACGAGTCAGTTTACGCGGGATTCGTAATTGCGATAATTGTGACAATTGAGTTCGGTGGGCATTCCATGCGCGCACGATCTCGTCCGGTGGAGTTTGGTCCCAACTAACACCGAGTGCCCAAAGTTTCTGAATGAGATATTTTGCTTGGACAGTTATCGGGGACAAGAAACCGAGAGGGTCGAATATCCTCGCGAGTTCACTTAAGATCGATCGCTTTGTGCAATTTTGATCTAATGATTTAATTTCGAAAAGGAATGCGTCGGATACTGGGTCCCATTTTAAACCGAGAACCTTCAAGATTGCCGGGTCTGAATCGTCAAGGGAGACAGAACCGGTTAAACAGTCTTCTGCGGCAAGATCAGACAAAAGTTCAGAATTGTTACTGACCCATTTTCTAAGATTGAAGCCTCCCCGATTGAAAAGAGCGATGACTTGTGACTTCGCTATTTGTGCGTTTTCTAATGAATCACTTCCTGTTACTACGTCGTCGATATAAACGTCCGATAATATGATGCGTTTTGCGATTGGATAGGACTCTCCTTCATCTTCAGCGAGTTGTTGTAATGACCGACAAGCGAGAAAAGGGGATGAAGCCACACCATACGTCACAGTATTAAGGCGATACTCCTGAAGAGCCTCGTGCGGTGAGGATCTCCAAAAGATACGCTGATAATCGCGATGATCTGGAGAAATTAAAATTTGTCGGTACATTTGACGGACGTCAGCCATGAAAACGATGTTATGTTCCCGAAATCGCAGAAGTATTTCAACGATATTGGGTTGCAATTTCGGGCCGATCAGTTGAGTGTCGTTTAACGAGCGCAAATTAAAATCTTTGGCGGACGCGTCAAACACAACGCGCAGGCGGGTAGTGGCAGATTCAGGACGTAAAACACAGTGGTGAGGAATGTAGTATTTTCCCCTTTCCATTTCATCGCTGGGTACTAATGACATATGTCCAGTTTTGATGTAATCGGCCATGAAATCTGCATACTGAGTGGACAAGACTGGGTCGCGCGATAGTCGACGTTCTATTGCGTGAAATCGCCGAAGGGCAACTTCACGTGATCCAATGAACTCAAACTCTGAATCTTCTTTAAAAGGTAAACGCAATATATATCGTCCACTGTTATCACGTGAGTGATCAGAAATGAATTTCTGCTCACATAATAATTCGTCTGGATTTAACAGTCGAGCTTTAGGTAAAGACTCTAGATCCCAAAAACGTTTCACTAGTGAGTTTAAATCCGTGTCAGTTTCTGATGCTTTCAACAACGTGGTCGATGCTAATCGCGTTTTGCCCACAAGAAGCCAACCGAAAATTGACTTAAAGGCAGTGGGTTGATTTAAGCGTCCCTTTATTTGTTCGCCCAGCAAAGACTCGGCAAATATATCTGCGGCAAACAAAAGGTCAATCGGTCCGGGAATATCGAAACCAGGATCCGCTAATGGCAATTCTGCGATATGTGTCCATCCTGATGTGTTCAGATTTGCGATAGGTTGATCCCCACATATTTTTGATAACACGTGCAAGTCCAACTCGAAGGACGCTCCGTCATTAGTAACGATACTACAAGTAACATCTCCCACGACGGGAGCGTCCGCCCCACCAAGTCCACTAATACGTGCAGCTGTCTGTGTACATTTGAGTTTTAACCGGTTAACTGCTGACTCGGTAATAAAGTTGCTCTGGCTACCGGTGTCAAACAACGCACGAAAGGATTGCACACTTCCTAACGCGTCTCTAACCTGCACGATCGCTGTAGCTAGCAGTATAGTTGTGTTCGATAGTGACCTTGAGACTAAAGCTGATACGGTTTCGCGAGGTTCAGCTGACATATGGCGGTGGAGCAATGAGTGGTGCTTAAGTTTACAGGTGCGGCAAGAGAAGATGCTATTGCAGTTCTTCAACTGGTGTGAATATTTTAAGCAGTTAAAGCACCAGTTTCTGTCAGTTGCAATTTTCATGCGTTCGTCAATTGATTTTTTCAGAAATTCTGGACATGAAGAAATACTATGCGGTTTGTCACAAAAGGAGCAAGTAACAAGACGTGTCCCGTTTATTGATCTACTCTTTTCTGCTGGACTCTCATCTGATGCTATGAGAGTATGCGACATAGGTACGCGCTTGGATTGCGCGGATTGAAAAGAAATCTTTGGTGAAGGTTTGTTTTGTTTAACCTGTTCGGTAAAATGTGTGTCGCGTACTAGCGCCTCGCATTTAGAATGTAGAAATTCTTTAAGTTGTGCATATGAGGGTAGTTCGGTGTTTGAATGCTTCTCTTCAAAATCACGGCGTATGGTTGTGTCTAATTTCGATAAAATATGATACACCAACACGAAGTCCCAATGATCAACCGGCAGACTAACCGATTTTAAAATGCATAAGTTTTCTTCGAAAAGGTCAAGTGATTTTCGGAACGCGTAAGCATCCTTGAGGTTGAAGTTCATATTTAGAATTTCCCTCCAGCACGTAAAAGCTAATTCTCGCTTACATTTATAGCGCGCGATAAGCGCAGCATATGCGTCGCCGTAATGCTCGCTGCTCAGTGGGAATGGTTTTACTACCGTCAATGCATCACCGCTGAGAGAAGAAATCAAGTAATGAAACTTCTCGGTGTCGCTAAGCGAAGAGGCGGTATGTATCAATGCGTTAAAAGTATCGATATATTCGGGAAAACGTTTAAGGTCTCCATCGAAAGTGGGGAGCTGTATTTTCGGTAACCGAACATTCGACAATGAACTACACTGCGAGTGAGACGAGCAAGATTCATTTTTGGTTAAACTACGATAAATTGATATAACCTTGTAATACATTTCGTCAAAACGTTCCTGCATGTCAGAATCATCGTGTTCCGGGTCACCTAGAATCTCCAGAATCGCGAGGTGAGCGTCTTCGAAATTAGAAGCAATTTTCTTAATTTCTTGATGATATGAGAAGAACATGTCCTGTTGAGAGCGGTCATTGACAACTGAGACGCCGACCTCTAATGCCTTACACATTCTCTTATAAGCGATTGTACGTTGCCTACGCAATGACGGTAGGTTCTGTTCAGTGTATTCTACGTCCTGAGACTTCGATCGCGACTTTTTGAGAAGGCTCGATTTGCGAGTGGAATGCCGTTTTAAAAGAGACATTTTTGCAAAGTATTATACTAGAGATTATGCTTTGTTGACCTAAACGATAAAGTAATAATTGTACTTGCTCGATTTGTAAAATAGGGAAACGTAAACAAAAAAAAAAGAATCAGTCGCTAAGTGTAGGTACCACACAAGTTTTGTTTCACTATGTACGAAAATGTATGCGAATTACGGATAAACTTGTTAGATGAACTGTACGCAAAGTAATGAAATAGTTAGCATGTACAGCGCTCCCCACAAGTTTTCCGCAAATTGTATGAAAATGTTCGTTGGTACGTCTGAACTTATGAGGTGAACTGTACACTCCACAATGAATGTCGAGAACAACGACCACAGAAAAATAGACTTTATTTCTTGAGCAATTAGGTTGATGTGATGGATGTAAGTCGATTCAAACGTTGAATGACGAATAAATTGGAGTGATTCGAACGTACAACCTACCCCCCGCTACTTTTTTTCAAAGCAAAATTATAACGTAAATTTTTATTTTTACGTAATTTACGATAAATATGCGCTGATAAGTAATATGTTGTTACGATATGATAATTGATATAATGAATTTAAAAAAATTGAATCACTGCAAGCCGATTAGAAAATAAACATCGATATGTTGAGATGATTGTTTATTTGTTCCTACAGTAATTCAATACTTTTACGTTGAATACGATGAAATCCCTGTTCGGTATGATTCAATCTATGTAGGTACCATCGATAGGTGGGTAATTAGGCTAGAATGGAGTAACTCAGATCACAAGAACGGGAAATTGTTGAGTTGAAGGACCCGAGTCACGACGATACGATTAACCAGAAATACCATACACAAGTTGATCGGTGAAATAGGTGGATATCCCGGGTTTCGGCACCAAATAATGTAACAACCTGCAACTTGGTGGCCCGTGCTACACTGGGAATTTATGCTCGATAACGATGATCCACAATTCGAAATAGGCAATAACAATACAATGCACGTACGTACCTTGGACTGCCACTTGCACTCGATGATCTCCACCCGGTACAGGAATTTCTTGGTGTTAAAAATGGTAGTTCGCGCGCGCGGCAAATTTTCACCGTTTCTCACCGCGATGACAGATGCGGCCCTCTCTTCCCGGGAACGACGCGCATGACAACCGGTCAAAGCTGTCACTGTCACTGCGCTAATGCGACTGTCAATCATCGTTCATCGGTGGCGCAAAATTTGAAACTGGACGAGAGTCCGTTACGGTAACGGAACAGTAAGAATTAGACTATTTTTTTAAGTTATTATTATTTTTTAATATACATGTTCGAGACAGCCGCAACAGACAGTTATATATAGTTGTGAAATATAGTGACTATAGTAGAACTGATAAATAAACAAATAGTGATAGAGACATGTAGACATATAAAATTATATAGAAATTTATTATTATTACTTGCATTATTTACTAAATATTTTATTTATTTTTCTTAGTTTAATTTTTTTTAAATATAATTATAAAAACAATATATATAATAAAAAAACCTAAAACTAGAACTCCGCAGGTAACGGGCAAGGCCCAAGCTACCGGTCGTTAGGGCTGCAGAGTAAGGAATCTCCTGACAATTCGTGCCGTGTCCAGAAGTACCGCCTTCTGTATCTGTCAGTTGATCCAGTCATCTAGCGATTATTATCCGTATTATTATTATTATTTTTACATACTCATTGGCTCATAGTATTGCACGCCTTTTTTTTACAAGAGGAATCCATCATGGATATCCACCGGCCTGGGGACAGATCGGTGGGTTATGTCGGACTTCTGCCCCGAGATGGTAGTGGGGTAGACCTACCGACTGAACCTCTTGGCGTCCTCCTCATCCGCTATTGGTGAAGTTGCGAGGTCGGATGAACACTCTTCCTCAGCTCCATCGCATAGTATTGCACGCCTGACACGGCCGTTGCAAGTGTCTTCTTTCACCAATAATAAAGATTTTATAGAAACAACATTGTCTTGGCCCTCCCCCACCGAACAGCAGGAATAGCGAGCCGCCTTTATCACTGATTAAAAATTATTTCACTTTTAGGTGTAGATGCGGGTTACTTTGGCTACTATTTTCTTATATTTATGGAAATCGCTCCTATGTACAGACTATAGTAGACTTCTAAGTGTTATAATATTTTTATTTGATATAAAATGATATTAGCTAAACAGTAATAATCTTTTACACAGCAAAAAGTTTGTATAAATATTTTTCTTATTTTTTTTTTAAATTTGAGCCAAAGTTGTTCTTTGAAGAGAGTTACTTTGACTCTGCAAGTTTTAGGACCTAACTTTAGGACTATACTTACTTAAATATAGGTTATATTTAAGTAAGTATAGAGCCAATGTAAGTACTTTGAAATAATAGTAAAATAAACAAACTAAGTATCAAAATATTTATTTTCAAATTAAATACAAAATGTAATAATAATTCTACAGCAGTTCTCGTGCTGAAATAGAACAAAATCTTAGAAAATGTTCTTACGAAAACTAAACTTTATTATATAGTTACTACGCTATAAACTCTTGAAATAGGTATTCAAGTTCCTTCAATAGACGAGGAAATTGGTCTTTTGGCGTTGTTGGCAGTGTTCTTCCAGCTGACTGCTTTTCCAGTTCAACAAGAATTGTCGCCACTTGCATTTAAGTGGTCGAAAGTAAGTCTAATGGCTGAAGAATGTGAGTTGAGTTAGGGGGCTCAACTCACATTCTTCAGACAAAGAAAGCTAACGTTATGTCGTTTACATTCTAATAGGACACTTGGCCTTCCGTCTATGGCTAGGAAGAGGCGGGAATTTCAATTTTTTTTTGTTTTGAGCTAAAGTTACCAGCTAGAGCTAAAGTAACCCGCGTCTACCGGTAAGTCTCGGGTGACTAACTAGCCTTATACTGTGGGTATACCGCTAACTTAGTTTTTGTAGCTAAAATTATTGAAAATAATAAGATTTATCATCAGCACAGGGTCACAGAGTTTCAGATTCTATCCGCCAATAGGCCCATAGCTTGCTGAGCGAATTTGAACTTGTGGACTAGTCCTGGGGCCCTAGCCAAGATGCAAACTGTTGCAAACGCTTCCTTTGCGTACTTACAAAACGAAAGAAATAAAGCCCGGTGATTGGTTGTTGTAATAGTTGTAACTTCAACAACCAATCACCGGGCTTTATTTCTTTCGTTTCGTAAGTACGCAAAGGAAGCGTTTGCAATAGTTTGCATCTTGGCTAGGGCCCCTGCTCGTGAGACGTTCGGTTCAATACAGTCTATATAAATTATAATCGTTGCATTACAAATCGTTGTTATTAAATAAACATCGATTTTTGCCTTTTGTAAACAGAGATAAGACCGCCTTTTTACCTACTGTTGCTTGTTGTTACTTTCTTTTTTTTTAATTCTTTTTTATAAGTTTTTATAAGTTTTTTATAAGTACAAATAAAGAGTTTAATAATATTAATAATAACGATTTGTAGAAATAAAAATATTTATTCATAAAAACATATTCCTTATAAAATCGTAAATTTTTTAAATTTTTTTTACAAAATAACAATTTGTACATATTATACTTATGTTACCGAGGTCAAATAAATAGTTTTTAGAATTTATGTCTGTTTGTCTGTGCGTTTGTGCACGCTAATCTCTGATACAGCTTAACCGATTTGGAAGCGGTTTTCACTTATGTATTGTAGGAAGCTTATCCCGTAACATTTAGTGTTTGTTTCATCCCAATCGGTTTATAAACAAAAAAAGTTACGCGTTATACCGAATGCCACGCGTACGAAGTTGCAGTTAGTATTGGCACGTAAATTACTTTGTTAAATTATCAAATTATATTTTAATGTAGGTACATAACAACTCGTATTTTATTATATCCAACTATTATACTCGTATTAGTATTTAAATAACACTGTAAAATTGTCTTAATAATATTGGCTTTTATGTTTGAATAATATGGTAGCCAGCGGAGAGGGGACCAATCAGACAAACTCAATGTCAATGACTCCTGAGCGTCCATATTTCATGTTAACGTGTAAACAGTGCTGATATATGTATCTGACGATGTTTTTGTCGTGAAAATTTTATATTTTTCCTTATATAAGTATTCTTTAGGTGATACTTCAGGACTAAGTGATTCCGAGAAAAAAAAAATCAGATTTATCTATACATACTTCTATCTGTATCTACTTATACTAATATTATAAAGAGAAAAAAATTGTATGTGTGTATTTATGTATTTTGTAATGAATAAACTCAAAAACTCGTGGACCGATTTTAAAACTTATTTCACCTATAGGAAGCTACATTTACCTTACCCTTCCTCCATACAAAATTGCCGTTTTCCACGAATAACAGCTAGTATTAAATATATTTCGATTAAGTCTCGTCTAATTAAAATGATGCATGAAAATTGTTACTATTTCAAGCAACCATCAGTATTTGTATATACGACTAGCGACCCGCCCCCGTTCGCCCGGCGTGCAATTTTTATATATAAGAACATTCCCCGTTTATCCCTCTTTCCATTAGTGAAAACCGAATTAAAATCGGTCTACCCGTTCACGCGTGATGCCGTGACCAAGGGAAATGGGGATTCATTTTTATATATAGAGATTGTCATACGTAAGGTATATTTTTAACTCTACTCCCATAATAAAACCAAAAAATAAATTCTAATCTTCCCAAATTGTCCTTGCGCATTTAAGACAAATTTATGCCTTCTGATAACTTTCATAAAAACAGAGCGTAGATATTTCCAATCAATGGATAAACTCGTATAAAAAGGAGTTCGTACCTGAGACCGTTTGCTATCTCATTGCTGCCGTCCCACAGACCACCGACAACGAACTACGTACAGATAATCACACAAGTCTCTTTAAAAAAGCAATTTAAGATACACCAAAATACATCGAAAACTGTCTTTTGCTCGCAACTTCCTCCGCGACCTTAAGGGTTGAAACATTAATTCAGCCTTTGCTCACATTTTATTTTTAGGCGTTAAATTTTTATTTTCTATTTTCAGATGATCCCTCGGAAATAGTAATTTTTCTGTATCCCTGCTGACTCTTATTGGGTTTTTCCCTTCACGTGATTTTCACTGCGTCTACATTTTGGTTTGACTTTTAACCTTTTGGGTTCTATATAAAATAACTGATCATCTCTGATGGTGCACGTATCTTTTATTTACTTTAAAATGCCTTAAAATATTCACAATCACTTATATAACATTTTTACTCATATACCAAACAAAACTCATATTACAAAATCAACTCTTACATCAAACTTAAAGAAGACTCTTCATTTTTTTTGTACGTCAAAAACGACATCTTCTTTTTCTATGTTTGAATTACAAAAACTTTTTAATTCAGCCAGTATTTAAGTTCAATACTTTAACACTGACAACGTGTTGCAATTAATGGAGTAAGGGTTGAGAAGGTTTAAGGCTTGAAAGAGTAATATTAAGATTTATCACTCTGCTAAGATAAAGAAAATTCTGTCTCTTTGCATATATGTGTTAAAATCGTACCTGTTACTACTTGTATCTGTAAAAAGAGGGATTTCTAAGAATGGTACATGAATCTTAACATGTATCAAATTATATGTCGAGTGTCGAATCAAAGAAGTATGAAATATGTCTTCTCCCTCATGGACATTTTGCAAGGCAGGTGAAGACGCGGGCACAACTAGTGTGAAACTATAATAAAAGTACAATGCTGGGCTAAAATAATGTGCTGGACAGACACATTTAACGTGGCTCAAGTACTAGACCTGTGTTAAGAAAACCAATGAATTCGAATTCGATTGAATGGTTATTATATCGGTTGTTATAGTGTGTTATTAAGTGTATTTTTATGTTAATTGATTAGGATTATGTAATTGTGTTTTAAAGTGTCATAATTTTAATGTACGATCCAACTTCCGTGAAATGTTACACGTGTGATAAGCCTACATTATACAAAGTATTATCTGACAAAATATAATGATTTTGAATCAAAATCAAAATCAAAATCAAAATCTAATGATTTTTTAACGGTTTCGAGATTTAAAAAATCTATTAGTCAGTGAGTCAGTGAGTAACATTTGACTTTTTTATGCATAATTTGTATAAATTACATCTTATATATAGAAAATTACATCTTATCTCGGTGTTTGTGGTCGCACGCCCCCGAAATGGCTCTAATAATTTTTATGTTTTTTTTTGTATATTTGGTAGATATGATAATAGGTCGTAAAATATTTTTCACCTTTTTATCCCCACTCCCCATTTTTTAATTGCGATTTTTGTATTTTTGTATGAAAAATATACAAATAATTTCTTCTTCTTCTTTTTATATATAAATGGCGATTTGGCTCATTTTTAAAAATGGCCATTGTCTGCCAATGTCAAGTGGTTTGATTTTACGAGTTCCGTTGAACTCCGCCACGAGCTCCGTTGAACGGAGCCCGCTCGGAGCCCACGTCGTGTGGGCCTTCTTTGTCCCCTAAACCAATCCGGCGGGACGAGCAAAGGCCGATGCGGGTAATAAGCACCGACCCCTGCGACCCGCTGGATTGCCAAGGGTAAGCCCCCCCACCACGACAAGGTCATGGCCCACCTAGAGGGGGATACAAATAATTTAACCGTCGTTCATTGACGTGAAGTGTCGTGTCACTTTGACATAAGGTTTGAAAATAAAATTGGATCCGATAGGTGGCGCCACAATTGGGTTACAGAATTATCGTCGGGTTCGGGCAGGACAACGTCTGCTGGGTCAGCTTGTATTTTATATATTTTTTATAAAAAATCTATAATATTGTCTGTTGAAAACCCTTCTCCAATTATCGCCGTCAATGTTGATCAAAAAATGATTATTATTACAATATGCTTAATTTTATTCTTGATTAGACAGGAGTCATAATCCTTACTTTTGAAATAAATACCTGTTACTTTTTTGTCATAATACTTTTTTAGATGAGTGTACAATGTTCCGAAGCATAAGTCGCGAAGCTGGCGTTAAGTTGACGTCAGATAACGTCAGGGCACCGCAAACTTTCCCCGATTGCCAATGAGTATACCGCAGCGAGGCCGATAACAACGTCCGCTTAAGGGGATATTGGAACTGGAAAACGGTTATACAATATTCTTACTTCCTCTGCATGGACAGGCGGCAGTCTCGTTACAAATGTATTTTTTTTAAAGAATATTTCCGTTTTACTCAAAAATAAAATTTCACCCTTTCTTATTATGAGAAGAAAGAGTGCAACTTCCATTTTTGACCAAATGGACTTACATACAATTCTAAATCAGGATAAAAAAACTTTTCGTCTTTGCGACTAGTATAAATAAAAAAAATAAAAAAATGTACTTAAATAATTTATAAGGCCGCAATAATTGCTTTTTGAAATTTTCAATTTGAAAATTGGTCACGCGGGGCAATTTGTAAAGTGGACTGTATTTTTCGTGGTGGTACATGTAATCAAAGGTCGAGGAAACGAAGGAAATCAGTCACTTACCTCTTTCCTTGGTCCTCCAGCGGGGAATAGGTGAGTCGCTTAGGTGAGTCGCGTCTTAAAATTACGGCTTTCCAAAAATAAATACACACTTTTTGTAGGCTACCGTTCAGAAGCCTTAATTTCTGTAGTTAGGATTTGTCCTTAATGCATGTCTTATTTTTTTTTTCATAAATTCAAATAAATTTAAAAGATATATTACGTACAAAGCCATGTTTTTTTATTAATTACAATAGAGTCACAGTGTCTCTAAATTAAATTATGTAATTCGGGCAACACTTTTCATAAAACCTCTAATATTTCGAAGTTAGTGTCTTTCTTATTATTAGGGCAAAATAGTCTAAAACAAGCTTTTTGAATAGGTTCACCGCATGAAACCAATCCCAAACGGACCCTATTTCTACCTCGTTCCTTATCATTTATCTTTATAAGTTAAGCAATGCATTTGCTTCACCTGTTTTTTTTTTACCATCAAGTGGAGACCTTGAGTGTACAAAATCAATGCGTTGTGGGATTAAGAGATGTACCACTTACACTTTAAGCAATCAATTATTATGAAGTATTAAACAGGATTTTAGTATGTCTAATCCCTAAGGTTTATAAGGGTCTGCGTAGCCCTAGGGGTACCTTTGGTCGGTCAAAAATAGATCGCTTACAACTGCATCGAATAACACACACGAGGGACTAAATGTACCGCATATTAAAATTTGTAAGCGAGAACATCGAGAGACCGGCCCGCCCATGAGTACGTGGGAGTCCCCGAAAAAAAAAATTGAACTAAAGCACCAAGGTGCACTTAATCCGCGTTAAGGTGCACTTATTATTAAAACACTTTTAATAATAAGTGCAAGATCTAAAAGACAGCGGATTTTAGTACGCATTGAACACTCGAGAGTCTTCCACGGACAAAAGTCCCTCGTTTTCGCAGGCCCTAAGGGTGGTATTTAATTATCAAATGATTATCATGATAATTATGACAACAAATATTAATGATCACAAATTTCTTGCTCATAACAAATAATTAATATGCAGACAGGAGTCGCGTGTCGCCTTAACAGTTCTTTCATTGTCCGAACAAATTTCCCTAATAAAACTAGTAGAACTAGTTCTCGGAAGCTATAAATTTTATTCATCTCTAGATAAGTGTAGGATCGTTGCCTGAATTTAAAACATCGATGTCAATAATTAAATACACTTTTGCACTTTTGCATTTTGATTAGCGTGCATAACCGCACAGACAAACAGACATATAGGCAAACAGACAAAAATTCTAAAAACAATTATTTTAGACCTAGGTAACATTGTTACATTACAAATTTTATATAGCCATAGTAGTTTCTGCGTTGTTTAGCTGTTTGAATCAATCAGGCGCTTTGTCGATTGAAATGTATTTGCTTGAGAGTATAATCTGCAAGAGGGCGTGGCCCGAAAGGCAAAAGAGGTGAGGTAAGAGGGGTGCAGAGTCGTTGAGTTAGCGACGAACGGCGCCCGCGTTCTTTTCCGAAGCCGGCAGCCGTCGAAGGAGCACGTAGCGAGTTTCTGATTGCCATCACCGTGTTCAAGCCTCGTGGCCGTCACTTTCCAGTTTGTATTTACATCGGAGAATACCTGTTAAATCTACGCCCCGAAATAAAATCGGTGAGTCGTTTTTGGTTGTCCGAGTGTAGTTTTCTAGATTCCTTACATTATTTTGAGGCACCGCATGGTGTGAAAAGGTTAAATTTTTAATTCCGAGTTCCATTTGTGTTCATTGATTAGTGTATTAATAAAGGATAACGTGTTCTCTTGATGGGCGTTATTCGTAATTAATTTTTTTTAATTGTTTGGTTTGCAAAAGTAGACGGATAGATAGTAGAAATTTAGTGAGGTGCCGTCTACCGTGTATATCCCTGTCCCCACCGCGGCGACAGCCGTACATGCGGTGTAGGATAGCATCTGAGGCATGTCTTCGACGTGTTTCAGGGGTTTTTTTTTGTTTGGGGTCCGGTGAGAGGTGAAGAAGCGTGACAAGCGAGGAGGTACCTCGAGGGTCCCGAAGGGCTGCGCAGTAGAACCTCGGCTGGCCGACCTGTCCCAGGTCTTCTGACCGTCTGTCCGGCCAACGATCCGGTCGCGTCTCTTCTGCCTGTGTGGTGGAGTCCTTCCCCGCGTCTTCTCGTCACGTCGAGGCTAGGCCGCTGTCTGCGGGCTGTGCTTCTCGTGGTCGTCGGGCGCGGACGTCTCTTCTGCAGGGTACCCACCACGCCAAAAGATACGTTTTCTTTTTCCTTAAATAATTGCGATTTACCCGTGACGGATACCCTTACCCACGTTTAGGTATTATAGGCTTTTCAGTAGACTGATTAATCTAATTTGGGCTTTTCGACGGCGAATAGATCTCGATTGGTCTCCACGAAGACCCTGCTAATTTTTATTTTTTTACTATACCAAATTTGATGTGATTTTTACAATAAGTAATGGATAAGTTAATTATTTAATTTAATATATATCAGACGTGTTTTGTTTGTTTTTCATTCAATAAATTTTGTATACGCCTTAGTGCAGATTTTTATTTTTTTTCCTATTTAAATTTTTTTTACTTGTTACCATCCCGCCACCATCAGTGGGGGAAAAATAGGTAACAGTTGGCGCCTCGAACAGTAGACAGACTTTGTGGGGAATTATCCAGTCTTTCGCTTGGATAACAATCGAGATCTAAGCCCTAGGTTCGGAAAAGCATTTTTTTTATTTTTTATTTTTTTATTGTCTACCCCTCGTTCTTTTATTTTTTTTTATTTTTAATTTTTTTTCTTTTTGTGTGTGCGTTTTCGCCCTCGAAAAGCCGATGCCCTTTTGTTTCTGGTCTAGTTAGGCAGTGGTAGGAAGTGCTCCCACACTTTCGTCCTGGTGCAAGCGCCACACGTAATTCCGGGAAGCCGTTTCGGTCGGGTCTTATACCGTCTCGGTGGATTTACGTTCCAGGGTCCTTTTCCTATTCCCATCCTATCCATTATCCTTATATCCTTCCCTACCCTTATACCACCCTTCCCCCTTCCCCAATTTTTCGGGTGGTCCTTTTTCTTATTTTTTATATTCTTATTAAAGGTTCCTTAAAAACACTTTATTAATAATACTTAACTTTTACTTATTGTTCTTTAAGGAACCAATTTTTTTACTTTTTTATTTTTAATTTACTTTGAAAATTTTTCTTTTTAATTTTCAATTTATTTTTTTTAGCTCTTATTTTAACAATAATTTTTTTAAGGCGTTATACCGTTTCATTTTCTTATTTCGTGCACATTGACCAGGAACAAAAGAAGGTTTCATTAAGTTTGTTTTAATTTTTTTTTACTGATAAGATATTTCTTATCACAATTAGGTAACTACCTACAACCTATTAGTAAATTTCATATTCGTAACAACATTTAATAGATTTTTTTTTATTTCACATAGAGGGGTATTCGTTTTTTTTCCTTACAATGTATAGTTGTGTTTATTTTTAAGGTGTTTGTTTATTATCAACTTCTTTTTTGTGTAAAATTATAATAAACTTTCAACGTGTTTTTTTTTTAAGTTATAAGTAACTGTGATTTTTTTTTGTGTATAATTTTCTTTTAGGTGTAAATTTTTTTTAATAGTTGTGTAACTTTTAAATAGGTGTAAATTTTTTCTATAACTTTGTATTTTGAAACTCAGTTTTTTCTCGGGGATCAATCGGGACTACAGCCGTCGGAAACTTAGTAATTTATTTTTTATTTACATCTGTCTTTCGAATCCGTATCGAACCTTAGTAATTTTTTTTACTTAGTCATTTTTTTTCTCTTCTCTTTCCGGAACGAACTTAACTTTTATCGCTCGCGCTTGCGCCCGGGTTTCATTATATTTGTTCTTCCTCTTATTTTACTAAACTTTTTATTTTTTTTATTGAATATAGATTTATCTTTTTAAAGAAAAATCATATTTTTTTTTTTTTTCAATTTAATTTTTTTTTATCGGTATCGCTCATTCCGGTAAACCGTTTTCTTTATTTTTTTTATTTTTATATTTCGAGATTTTTTTTAACGGCGGAATGGAACGTCCGATAGCTTACAATTTATTGAGGAAGGATGAATTGGTGTACGAAGTAACTATTAGGGACGCGGAGCCCGCGAGTACAGTAGATGGTCTTCGAGTGCAGATTAGGGAGTTAGCCCGTGCGGTGCCAGCCGATTATATTTTAGAGACATCTTTTGATCCTACGGAGGAGTTAGCAGTAATAGAGGGCAAATTAAAGGAGTTGTCATCTATGTTGAGCGGTTCCCCGCCTTTTAAAATTTTCGGAAGGGCTAAAGCTGTAGCTCATCATTTGCACCATCGTTTAGGACGTGTGAGATTAGATGATGGCGACCGGATTTCGACATTACAGGAGAATCTGAACGTGTACCTTAGTAAAATTGATAAGCTGTTCTTTTCCTTTAAAAAGTCGTTCGAAGAAACAAACGAAGGAGTGAGTGAGGAGCCACTTCCAGTCGTGGACTTAGGTTCTGCGAGGGCGTCCACACATTCCCATAGGAGTGAGGAGCTGATTAATAATGATAGGGGCGTTCAGAAGCTGAATATACAATTTGACGGGTCCGGTTGTGTTCGTTCTTTCCTTTTGCGTCTTGACGAACTCTGCCAGTCGAGGAATATTTCGGAGGGCACTTTGTTTCGTTCCGCTGCGGAGTTATTTACCGATCACGCTTTAACGTGGCACCGTAGTGTGAAGTCTTCATTGTCGGACTGGGGCGATCTCAGACGGCAATTGATAGAAGAATTTTCCCCGCCTGATTATGATGATAGGTTAATGAATGAGATTCGAAGTAGGACACAGGGTCCCGGAGAGTCGTGTTCTGCGTTTATTGCAGTAATGTTAAATTATTTTGAACGGTTGTCAGTGTCTCTTTCGGAAGGAGAAAAATTACGAATAATTAGGTATAATCTTTGTCCCAAGTTTTTAACTAGTTTAGCCTTAGATGAAGTTTCGTCCATTAAGGAATTAAAGTCAAAATGCAAGGTGTTAGAATATAGTCATTCGCGCGCGTCGTCTTACAAGGAGCCACCACGAGTGGGTCCGACTACTCTTGTTCCGGAGCTAGCGTTCAGGGGGAAGCACCATCATCGAGTTGAGGCAGTACATCATGCTAAACCCGGAAGCTCTTCCTTCTGCGTTCGCTGTCGAGTTTCTGGACACACATTGGCGTCTTGTAAATCGAAGCAAGTGGTTTGTTTTTCGTGCGGTCATCAGGGGGTCACATACAAGCATTGTCCTGCCTGTCGCCCTAATTCATCGGCACAAACCGCATCAAAAAACTTGTAAGCGCGAATCGAGGTGTAGAATTAAAGCCACACCCCAACTTTAATTCTGATGAGTGGCAGTCACATTTAAGGCAGCTTCATTCTTTTTTAACTTTTTGTAAAATAGCTTCGATTCGTCAGACCCACTTAGGGGATGAACGTCCTTTTCTAAATGTAAATATTTTTGGTAGATCTTTGTATGGGTTATTAGATTCGGGTTCGGTCGTGTCTATATTGGGTTCTGCTACGGCAGACTATTTTTTGAACTTAGGTGTCAAACGTCATTTTAGTAAGGAGTTTACGCACGTCTCCACCGCCAACGACTCGCTTGTAGAAGTAGACGGTTATTTGACGTTGCCAGTCACTTTGGACGGCGTAACTCGCGTAATTAATTTTTTTATAATTCCTAAAGTTTCCACTCCATTGATTTTAGGGGTAGACTTTTGGAAAACTTTTAACTTGGCTCCTAAAATTTTTAAAAAATGTAACTTTATTTAAAAGCTTTCCCACAGTTCCCGTGGTTTCCGAATTAAAATCTTTTCGTTCTTCAGATAGGCCGATGCCTGAACAGCGTCGCTTGTCAGACCCTGTTGTGGCAATTTTAAATTTTCCCGTGCCTACGAGTCGTAAGGAAGTAAAAATGTTTTTGGGTACAGCTTCTTATTATAGGAGGCTTATTAAAGATTTTAGCACTATAGCCGCTCCTCTTAATGTCTTGACGAGCAATCGTAAAAACGCCCCTCCATTTAACTGGAATTCGGAGGCGGAGGAGGCTTTTATTAGGTTAAAGTCCGCGTTAGTGTCTGCTCCTATTTTAGCTTGTCCCGACTTTAAAAAACCCTTCGCAGTTCACTGTGACGCTTCCAGTTATGGAATCGCCGGAGCGTTAATGCAGACGGGGGAGGACGGTCAAGAGCATCCAGTCGCTTTCGCTAGTCGGTCGCTTAATAAAGCTGAGCGTAACTACTCAGCAACCGAAAGGGAGGCGTTAGCGGTTGTATTTTCGGTCGAGCATTTTCGAGCATATTTAGAGGGTGGTCCTGTCTTTAAGGTCATCACCGACCACTCTAGTCTTAAGTGGTTTTTCAATCTATCTAATCCCACTGGACGTTTGGCACGTTGGGGCTGTCGCCTGTCGCCCTACGATTTTGTCATCGAACATCGGAAGGGGAAGGACAACGTCGTACCGGACGCCTTGTCTCGAGCGGTTCCAGTGACGTCAATCGACCTTGTTCCCAACGACCCCTGGTACTCGCGGATCGTGGATCGATGCACACAGTCCCCAGCTTCGTGTCCAAATTACCAGATTCAGGATGGTAAATTATTAAGATTTTCAAAAAATAAATTTAATCTTTCGGAGGAATTTGACTGGAAGGAGGTGATTCCTTTTGACCGTAGGTCGGATTTAATTAAATTAAGCCATTGTGGCTTATTGTCCCCTCATTTTGGTATTTTTAAAACATATAAGCGCTTAGCGCAACATTACTTTTGGCCAGGGATGTATAGGGACGTTTTTAAATTCGTAAGTTCTTGCGAAGTTTGTTCACCATTCTTTTTAGTTTATGGGAGAGAGCCAGTCACTTGTGGATCTATTTACAGGGAGTGTTCTTCGTCCACACCTTTGGACTTGTCTTGCGCCTCTCGTGAGGAGTACGCTACCCGGTTGGGGAGTTTGCGCGCTGTCTTCGATAGTGTAAAGGAGGCCATCGCAAAAGCTCACCAGCGGAGTCAGCGATACTACAATCGTGGTCGCAGGAATGTTGAATTTCAGTTAGGGGATACAGTATGGAAGAAGACGTTTCCATTGAGTGATGCCAGTAAACATTTTATGGCAAAACTGGCTCCCAAATATGAAAAATGTCGTGTGGTAGGGAAGCCTTCTCCTTTAGTTTATGAGTTAGAGCGTGTTTCGGATGGAAAGGTAATAGGGTCCTGGCATGTTCAGCATTTAAAATAGACAATTTTCTTTTGTTAGTTTAGAGTATTTTTGTTGTTATAATTTTTTTTTTCTTCAGTGTATTATTATTAATTCAGTAGTGTTGTCCATTCGAGCAGGGTGGAGCTGTTCGAGATCAATTTCCTTTTATAGTCGGAGGAGAGAGACCTTGCGACATTAGACGGAAACTCTTTCTTATAGTATGTATATCTATTTTTATCCTTATGTATCCTAATAGCCTAACGAGCGGTGGGAAACTCGTTAAAGAAGCCTAAGCCCGGAGCGGGTCACGACTCCGTATAAAAAAAAGCCGTCGCTGATTCTTCCTTCTACTCTTCCTATCTACCGGGGCGGGTAATGACCTCGAAACAACAAGCCAAGTAGTACACTTGAGTAGTTCAGCGTTTTATTTACTTGTGTGCAGATTTTGTGCATACCTTGCGCGTATATTCGTGCATTTTTTTTTTCTGTGCATATTTTGTACAACTTATGTGCATATTTTTTTTACGCCTACTCATGTGTACTTACTACCATTCAGAGCGGATGCAACTCTGTCAAAACAAGCCGATGCAACTCTCTTCCGTATTCTTATCCTCTATCTTTCCTACTTTATCCTATCTTATTCGGTTGGTTCTGGAATACCAGTATGTTGCGCTGATAGCAGCAGACTGCGACGCCAGGCCTCCGTCAGTTTATATTATATTTTCTAGTATTTATTGCACCTTTTATAGTATGTTTTATTATAATTATGTTTATGTACGTTTATTTCCGGTCTAATTACGCACAGTCATTCTCTGAAGATTTGTCGCAGTATTGTCGTGGCAGTGCCTGTCCTGTCTCCAGAGGCTTTCGTGCCAAGCGGGTTGGTGATAGCTGGGGACCAGCTCGAATTTTCCTGCGAGCAGCAAAATTCTGAGGAGTGGCGGGGTACTGTTACATTACAAATTTTATATAGCCATAGTAGTTTCTGCGTTGTTTAGCTGTTTGAATCAATCAGGCGCTTTGTCGATTGAAATGTATTTGCTTGAGAGTATAATCTGCAAGAGGGCGTGGCCCGAAAGGCAAAAGAGGTGAGGTAAGAGGGGTGCAGAGTCGTTGAGTTAGCGACGAACGGCGCCCGCGTTCTTTTCCGAAGCCGGCAGCCGTCGAAGGAGCACGTAGCGAGTTTCTGATTGCCATCACCGTGTTCAAGCCTCGTGGCCGTCACTTTCCAGTTTGTATTTACATCGGAGAATACCTGTTAAATCTACGCCCCGAAATAAAATCGGTGAGTCGTTTTTGGTTGTCCGAGTGTAGTTTTCTAGATTCCTTACATTATTTTGAGGCACCGCATGGTGTGAAAAGGTTAAATTTTTAATTCCGAGTTCCATTTGTGTTCATTGATTAGTGTATTAATAAAGGATAACGTGTTCTCTTGATGGGCGTTATTCGTAATTAATTTTTTTTAATTGTTTGGTTTGCAAAAGTAGACGGATAGATAGTAGAAATTTAGTGAGGTGCCGTCTACCGTGTATATCCCTGTCCCCACCGCGGCGACAGCCGTACATGCGGTGTAGGATAGCATCTGAGGCATGTCTTCGACGTGTTTCAGGGGTTTTTTTTTGTTTGGGGTCCGGTGAGAGGTGAAGAAGCGTGACAAGCGAGGAGGTACCTCGAGGGTCCCGAAGGGCTGCGCAGTAGAACCTCGGCTGGCCGACCTGTCCCAGGTCTTCTGACCGTCTGTCCGGCCAACGATCCGGTCGCGTCTCTTCTGCCTGTGTGGTGGAGTCCTTCCCCGCGTCTTCTCGTCACGTCGAGGCTAGGCCGCTGTCTGCGGGCTGTGCTTCTCGTGGTCGTCGGGCGCGGACGTCTCTTCTGCAGGGTACCCACCACGCCAAAAGATACGTTTTCTTTTTCCTTAAATAATTGCGATTTACCCGTGACGGATACCCTTACCCACGTTTAGGTATTATAGGCTTTTCAGTAGACTGATTAATCTAATTTGGGCTTTTCGACGGCGAATAGATCTCGATTGGTCTCCACGAAGACCCTGCTAATTTTTATTTTTTTACTATACCAAATTTGATGTGATTTTTACAATAAGTAATGGATAAGTTAATTATTTAATTTAATATATATCAGACGTGTTTTGTTTGTTTTTCATTCAATAAATTTTGTATACGCCTTAGTGCAGATTTTTATTTTTTTTCCTATTTAAATTTTTTTTACTTGTTACCATCCCGCCACCATCAGTGGGGGAAAAATAGGTAACAAAATAATAAGTTCAACGTGTACAAATTGTTTTCTTGAAAAAAAAAAAAAAAAAACAAACAATAACAGAGACGGCTTGTATACGAATTTATTAAATTATAGATAATTCTTTATTACTAACTTAAAATTACAAAATTACATATTGCATGTAAAATTAATGTCTTCTTTATGTTAAGGGCGTCCGACAGGTTGGCGGTTTGCTTGAAGGTAGCTACAGTCGCCTATTGACACAAAGAACTCTGCAAGTGCGCTGCTGATCACAATAGGATTAAAAAAAGGATAAAAAAGGGGATAGGGAAATGGGCTCTGGCATCCCTCACTCGCTCACCGGAACCAGGGCCAAATTTGAAAAGTTAATTTTCTTAATTGACTCTGCCGGGAATCGAACCCAGAACCTATGAAACAGAGCGTCTTGTAAACGATGTGTGTGTCAGTTTAACAATAAGAATAGCATCATCTATGATTTGGGTTGACACTATAAGACATCGTGTTTTTGATGGCCTTCTTTACAATATTCAAATTATCTATCAATTGTCATAGGCTGTCATGACCATAGTACTTATCACTTCCATGGTCATGACACATTAGCATCATTTTGACCAACAATTTATATTGGGTGAGTAGAACCTATTCATTCCGGTGAGTGGAGAAAAGCAGTTAACAATTTCATATTCGGTTGAATGGAACAGAGTTTTTAGGGCCAGTTGGGAAAAAATATTTCGGATGAATCCCGCGGGTGAATGGGACTTAAATCTTTTTTAATTTGCGCCATTTGGGCAGCTAGGAAGGAGAGCTTTTTAGACTACATTTTTAAAAGTCCAATTTTCGTTAAGTGATTACAGAGAACCAATTCGAAGTGAACCATGTTGTGAATTCAGATCAACCGGAATGTTTCGCAAAGATTCCCCAAGGGTTAACAATCTATTAAAATCAAAGGCAGCAGTTATAAATACAAATACGAAAATTGCTAAAGCAAACTACACGTTGTGTCGTTTGAAAAAGTAATGTCATATTTATTCCAGTTTTCTGACTTTTATGGTTTTCAATATTTCGGCCTTCTCTTTCATTCTCTGCAGAACCGGCTCGTTCTTCCATGACCAAGACCCTCGTTGCATGCGCCTGTACACCCACATCTCAAAAGCCTCTAAGCGTCTGGTGAGTGTTCAAAATTGGGCTATCAAATGAAAAAAAGAACTTTTTAAATCAGACTGGTGGTTCTAGAGTTTAACGCGTTCAAACAAACAAACAGTTTTGTTTTATATTAGTATAGATGTCGTAATGTTACTGTTGTTTCAAAATTAAAAAAAAATGAAAAGAATGTAGCAAATTTTTTTTTTATTTTTTTATGTTAAGGTCGGCAGACAGGCTGACGGTCCACTTGATGGTAGGTGGCTACCGTCGCCTATAACACAAGCAACGCCAAAGCTGCTGCAAGTGCGCTGCCGACTGCAGTAGGATTAAGGATAAGGGATTAGGAGTGGATAGGGAAATGGGCTCTGGCATCCCTTACTCACTCACCGAAACACAACAGTACACGTGCTGTTATTTCACGGTGGTCTTCTGTAAGGGGGTGGTTACTGCCGCCAGACGGGCTGCCCAAATGACTGCGAAACGCAGTGTGCCCTGCCACTACTTTCCAAATCCAGACCAGAGCCAAATTTGAAAAGTTGGTTTTTCAAAGTTGACCCTGCCGGGAATCGAACCCGGGAACCCTAGAACAGAGCGTTAAGGCAAGCACCCTAACCACTCATCCAACGGGCTCGTCAAAAGGTCAAAAGGTCGTCAAAAGGTTAACTAAACGAATCAGGAATGCAAATTCTGTTATCATACTCGTAGTTGGCATATTTCTTGTAAATGTCTCCTTTAAATTTGAACACCGGCAAAGTGCTCTTCCTCATTTAACGAGACAGGGAGTTTGTTTAAATTTCTCAGTTTTTTTTTGGAAAACATAACTTAATTGCAATTATCAAATACGACTTAAGTTGGCTGCGGTCCAGATTGACGACAGCGTCCAGATTCACAGCGGGCCAGATTGGCCCGCGACTTCGGCCGCGCCCCCTTTTCCTAGATAAAATTTCTTGGTCATATGTTTTTTCCAGGCGTTGAATTTTTTATTTTTACTTTTAGACTAGCTGAGCACGCCACTTCGTACGCATGGTATTCGGTATAGCGCGTAACTTATTTGTTTGTAAACCGATTGAAATGAAACAAACACTAAATGTTACGGGAAGCTAGACACAATACATCAGTGAAAATCGCATTAAAATCGGTTAAACCGTTTTTGAGATTAGCGTGCATAAACGCATAAACAGACAGAAATTTTAAAAAACTATCTTTTTGACCTCGGTAACATAAGTACAACGTGTACAAATGGTTTTTTTTTAAACATTTATACGATTACGACGACGCTCGTTTACGATTTTATTATAATTATCTCTTGAGAGTAGTACTTTTTTGTCTTTTTCTGAACTCTATGTGTTCATGATCAATATCATGATAATCGGTTCAGTGGTTAAGGCGTGAAAACGTTAGAAATTTATAAACACTAATATACCTTTTTCTCATTTGTGAACCGATTTTTATTTTTCATATTAGTAGCTATCGTCGAGCTTTAATATAATTATCAATAAAACTATTTTGGAAACAGATTTTTTTCACATTCGAAAAGATTATTACCGAATTTCCATCAATTGACGAAAATACGTCATAATTATTAAACTATTTAAAATAAATGTTTAAAATTAGTTTTTAATTGTATTATATTTAAAAATTCACTTTAATATTGTCACATGAGCCACGCAACTTTAGCTGTAAACTTATTATACCAACAAACTGTATCTAAAATAGTATATATGAAAAATATTAAATTCGTAACACTCACATTGATTGATATCACAATTCGTAGTTCCATGGTTGACGGTGGAGCTCCAAATGTAAATATTGACCGTTGGATATCTGGTGTTTTGTCACAGTCCCTTCTCGACCCAATCGTAAATTTATTCTCGGGCGTCCTTCATAGTTATATTGAGATCGTATTCTAAAGAGGTATGTACATTATACTAATTCTGCATTTCAACTTTTAACTAAATACTTCTTCTAATATAAATATAATAAAACGGTTTTACATGTTAATATGTAAAAAACTTGTAGACAGAAATAAGACTATGGTGAGGATAGGAGAGTGAGTCCAAGCCTTATTCAAACAGAGGGCTTCTGTAAGACTGGCAGCCCGTGCATAGTTTATGTATGCAAAAACTGCCGCTCTGGTCTTTTGGTCTCACAAATGTATCATTTCCTACAAAATTGAATTGTGTAAAACTTTTCGACTTATAATCAATTTCAATTTAGACTTTTCCTCAAGTTTCTTTTTCAGTTGACACTTTTTAAGGAAATGTATGTCCATTTTATAAGGAGCTCGATCGATCCCTCTAGAGTCATAGACAGGCTAAATATAATGTATCACTTCATTGGAGTGTTTATATCGAACTATATCAGCTTTGGTTATTAAAAACGCTACTTAATTCGAGATAGGTCGTTGAAATATTGTCCAATGTTATAATGTAAGCCATAATTAGGACAATATGACTAACAATTATTGATTGCTGGTGGCCGCGTTGAAAATAAAAAATATAATACCTGAGAAAACATATGAGTAATATAATGCCTGATATCTTTATCGCTGTGACGACACGGTGGCGAGGTTTTTTTTATATTTTTAGACGAGCCCTCGGGAACCTAACATTTTTTCAGGATAAAAGGTATCCTATATGTTAATCCTGATAATAAACTATCTGTGTGCCAAATTTCATCAAAATCCGTTCAGCCGTTTTGTCGTGATTGAGTAACAAACATTCAAACACACAAGCATACAAACTTTCGCATTTATATTACTGATTTTTCACGAACGGGAGTGTGTTAACGAAGAGCAAAAATTGTCAATCAAATCAAACTCGTAATAGCTTTAAGATACATTAATTAACACAAATAATATCGTAGAAAACAATGTACACATAGGGATGATGGAGAAAGACTCTATTTTTATTAGGTAAATGTTGTCAGACATAGTATTTGACATAGTTGTCAAGTGCGCTGACGACCATAGTAGGATTAAGGATTAGGGTAATAGGAAGGGATAGGGACACACCAAAACACAAATGCTGCTATTTCACGTTAGTCTTCTGTAAGGGGGTGGTTACTGCCGTCAGACGGGCTGCCCATAAGGCTGCGAAACATAGTGTTCAATTCCAAAGGAGGGGCTAGAAATCTGTATCGTATTTTTTAAACAAAGGTTGTTCGATCATGTTTAAAAATAAACACGCTACTATCAGACATCATTTTATAGCTAAAGCAAGAAACATAGAAGCAAGATAAATATCGTGAGACCATCAGAAGACACATAGACTCATTATTGTGTTCTATCGGTTCTCATGAATTGTTTTAATGAGTTCATCCTCATTGCATCACATTATAAGCATCAGCTCCTAATCTTTGGGTAGATGTTACGGTCGGAACGTAGAAAATTTTGGTAGTAATATAGACGAGCATTGTATGTCTCTACTTAAAAAAACCACCATATTTGATCTATTTTAACAAGAAATTTATTATTGGACTAGATTTTTGCGAAGAATTTTCTTTCTTAATCCGATTTACTTAGAACCCCTTACATAAAAATATTTTATCCCTCAAGCTGTGGACAAAATTCGGCTATTGGGGTTATTTTTGTCCCTAGACAAAGTTTCCTATACCTACTGTAACTATTAAGCTTTAAAGTAGTCACTATTATATTTTTTTAAACTTTTCTGCGTAAAGGTAAACGTGTTGGGTCTTTAATGAAAGGGTCTAACTTTGTAGGTATTTAATATTTGGTGGGTATTGTCCGAGACGTTTCTGGATGTTTAGACAAATGAGGCAAACGCTGCCACTGATCAACTCTCCGTCAATGATGAATCGTTTATATTCAACATCCGTTATGGCGCTGGCTCTACCTATATCAATTCAAATTTGTACATCTTAGCGATTACTTTGATTGTGATGATAGCTTTTTAGCTAATTATATTTTAATATTTTAGATAATAAAACTATAATAATGAGGAATTAATGGATATGCTCAATTCTAGGTCATTTCTGATTCTTCGTGTTTATTTTGGGAATAATTTCCATTTTCTGTCTAATTGCATCCCGCGGCTTCCCAAAATTTGAATTATTCCTCTTTTGTAATTAAAATCGCGATATCCGAAAATCGTTTGTTGATGTTATTACTTAAGCTTTTTTATGTTAATTTCTACAGACAGGCTGACGGTCTACTTGATGGTAGGTGTCTACCGTCGTTTAAAACTCAAGCAACACCACAGGTGTTGCAATTACGCTGATGACCACAGTAGCATTAACGCTAATAGGATTAGAAAATGATAGGGTAATTTGCTCTGGCATCCCTTACTCACTGACTAACACAACAGCACAAATGCTGTTATTTTACAGTGATTTTCAGTGAATTATTGCCGCCGGTGCTGGTGCGAAACGCAGTGTACCCTGTCACTATGGGACATTAAATAGAGATCAAATTTCATAACTCTTAAAATAATTATAACCCGAATTTCTATTTTTTGTTACTCGGTAAGTTGAAAAGGCAAAAGGCATTACATATAGTGTTCGGTCTTTATGAGTCATAGCCGTCGATACATTCTATATCACTGAATAGCGAACATAGATGTCAACGCGGTTATTGACTTACGGTGGTGTGTGGCCAATTGTAAAAAACGTGATGTCGAAATTGATTAGAAGCGTAATTGATTATCGGGAAAAATTTTAATTGTTAAAAGTGAATAAATAATAAACGGATTTTGTGCTACTTTATAACGGTGTACTATATGGAATTTTGTATCGGTGTCACGAGACAAAAGAAACAGTGATTTTAATTTAAATTTATGTGGATTGGCATCGAATGGCGGCCGTTTGAGATTTGGGACAATATTAGCACTAAAGTATTTTTGAATCGTCTGAGAGGCGAGCGAACAATGGCGCGTAATAATACTTCTCTTGAAGCTACCTCTATTGACCCTCAAGTTCATTGATGTAGCAGAAGACGGGCTGCGAACATATTTTGGTGAGTCTTTTATTTTAGTAGCAAAGTCTATTCATATTTAATGGTTGATTTGGCCTAACAAATCTGGTAGCACAGCTATGTGTATTTGGGCTCTACAAATCGTAAAAACATTTGCATTTCTTCCGATAGGAGTAGACGCAAACACGTAGTACGGAGAGCCGACGGCCGCTGGGGGCCGGAAGGTTCTCGAGTGGGGGCCACGGACCGGCAAGCGCGGCGGAAGACGTCCACCCACAAGGTGGACAGACGACACAGAAGCAGCATGGATCCACCCTTCCCCGTCGATTCAGGCTACTTCTGACCGGTCCTATAGGAAAATTATGGAACATTAGGCGGGTATAATATTGCCGCGTTTCTACGTTCGTTCTACTGGACTATCATTGTATAGAAGAATTACAGTATCTAACAGAAGTTATCTTAAAGAGAAATTTAACACTTATCAATGAAATTATAATCACAGAAGTAGAATACGCCTTAGTAGCGTCCTCTTTTTCTTAGATATTAAAACATTATTTCAACCAGTACATTTTTATCAAGCTTTGAATGTTTATTTTTAGATGATCTCTCGGGAACAGCATTTTTTCTGGATGAAAATTACTGTATCCCTGAAAACGTGTATGCAATAGGCATGATGACAGATTTTGAAATTCCCTTCCATAATGTAGATCCACGTCTACCATATCCGAAAAAATAATATTTCAGCAAAAAACTAAATTTCAACGCGAATTATTGAATGTTTTTAAATATATTTTGAATTATGCGCGCAAACGCTCTTAGGTGTCATGGCGTCGCGTCTGATGAACCGTGACGTCACCGACATCTCATCAGATTTTTCATTCTGTCAAAGCAAAGTCAAGCTGCCTGCTTGACTCAAGCAACACGACGTCATTCGCTCTGATTGGTGTTTCAGTTAACATGGCCGATTGCAGTTATTTATACTTCTATTTTATTGAAAATCTTATTAATCTCAATTTTAATACAAAAAATGAGTAATTTTTTAGACTCCTTTCAACATATATTTTTCTCCAAAACCATTTATTCTTTGATTCTTTAATACCGTCATCATGCCTATGGTGTTCGGCTTGAAAGCGTAACAAATAAACTCATTTTCGCATATATAATGTTATTGAGAAGATATTTGATAGAAATATGTTAATGAATTAAACAGCTAATACAGACGCAGATATATCTGGTTTTAGTAATTATAATTAAAGGTTGAACATTTGCATTATAATCGCTGGTGACCACTATTTTACCACCTTTTAGTTGGTGGTCGTGAATTATGGTAAAAAAAATTTGTGACTACAAAATTTATCACATTTCGGCCTTTATAGTTGGGGTTGAGAGGGCCTGTACAAATAATTGTAACTGAAGGATATATTTTAAATCGTAATTCTTGAATGTCGGTCATGATTTTACAAGCGACAAAAAGTTAGCTGTAATTTGCATAGGATAACTATGGAATGGAGCGGCAGTAACATTAATTCTCTTTGTGAACAACACTGTGTAATTTCAGCATTTGTGCTGGTGCGTTTGAGCGCATGCCAAAGCTTATTCTTAATCATATTTCTTTATCGTTATACTAGCCTTTTCCTGCGACTTCATTATTGATATTCTATTTTTAGTTTTTTTTAGTTGATTTTTTTTTTCTGAATCAAAGGTACCTACCCTATGCAAAATTTCATGACGATCGGTTGAGTAGTTAAGGCGTGAAAAACAACAAACAATGTCACTTTCTCATTTATAATAGGTTAGGATTATCGTTAAGTACTTATTTTCTCCATATACTTTTTTACTTGAAATACTATGCAAGACGTACATTTCTATAAACTATATGCAATGTTTTATTCTGGTGGGCTGTCTGTCTGTCTTTGACATTTTTACATAAAGAAGTATGTACAAAAATATGCATGAAGATAAATGGATAAATGGTAAAACGTTTCAAATATGAAATAGTGTCGGGTGCCATATTGAATTCGCTATCAAAGCGTAGACGCCTTACAGCGGCTGCGGCGACCGTCCATTCAATGCACTTTAGTAGTAGTCTATGCAATAAGCGGGAGGAGCGCTAAATTTATTAAATAAAATCTAAGAACTCTTCTTAAGCACTGTTTGCGTCTTGTCGAAAGCTTGGGAAATAAATTAAGTTATTTACAGGTATTAAATAAGTAAAATATACTAACGACGCGTGCAACGTTTGTTCCCTGAGTTTCCTAAGTGGTTGTGAATTTCATGGTGTACTATAACACATTTGTACACCATGAGATATAGTGGGGTCTGGTCCTACAGTGATACGTAATATTAAGTGTTATAAAAAGTAAGTCAAATAAATTGTATGTACATTAATTTTTTTTTTTTCGAAAAACAATTAATACACATTGTAGGTAGGTACTGTTACCAAGGTCAAAAAATAGTTTTTAGAATTTTTGTCTGTTAGTCTGTGCGTTTGTGCACGCTAATCTCAGAAACGACTTAACCGATTTGAATGCGGTTTTCATTGATATATTATAGTAAGCTTATTGTAATATTTATTGTTTATTTCATTCCAATCGATTTACAAACAAAAAAGTTGCGGGCTCAGCTAGTACATAATATATTAAAGTCTTATGATGACATCGCTTCGGTTAAATCTATAAAATAAATATTCAAAAAGAAAAAGAAGCATGTTGTAACGAATCAGCTACATCATTCTTTGTCTGTCTTGAAATTTTGAAATCAGGGTCTGCCAGATTCCAGTAGAAAAAAATTCAAAGACCTTAAATAACAAAATGAAAGTACGAGTATTAAATAATTTTACATACTTCCTTACAAATATGGTTAAATCAGAACAGTTCGACTATTCATAATCGATTTTAAACATGAAGGAATCATCCATGTACGCGAATCCTTCCTTGTTACATAATCGATTTTGTTGTAACTAGTTACACACTCGTAGGTATATACGTAGGTACAGTGTTCATGGTAAAATGTAATAATAATTAAATAGTTAATCTTATATATAATTTAATTTATGCTTTGATAAAAATAAGACAAGTTGGGTATATACTAATATCTGCACATTTTAGTAATTATGTGCGCTTTACCACACCACTGTAATCTGCAACTCTACTACTATGGTCTGCAAGTACTTGGAGCACATGTGGATTTGCTTGTATTATATGCGACGGTAGCCACTTACCATCAATTGGACTGTCTGATATATTAAAAAAAAACGTTATGCTTTGTTAGGATTGAAAATTATGAGAAATTTAAAAAAAACGCGTTGTATGACTTCTATACAAATTTAATTTACAAGAAATGATAATATACTCTTGTTTATCTTGCCTTTATCTTGAGCGTCGGTGTATAGACGATGGAGACGGGCGGTGCGAGGAGTGAGGGGAGGGGCTGCAGCGGACGGTTTGCGCGATTTAAAATGAATTGAAAAGCCTTATCCTAAGAATTTATAACATGCGCTAAATTTGTTACCACTATTTATGGATATGCACTTAAAGAATGGATCAATATTAAATGATGTATAAAACTTCATTGAATTTTCCTAAAACGAGTTATTATGCGAATTGACTCGGGTATATTTTATAGAAGAGACAGAATTTTGATGTGTCACTACACATTATTTTACCATCTGTTCACACGCGTGGGCTTCACTCGTCTTTAATTTGGATAAAAGTCACGTAAAATCAAAAAGAACTTAACCAAAAAAATAATGTGCCCATTCATCGAATTACTATTAATGGCTTTGATCTTACAAAAAAATCCCTATCAAAAAAGCACTTTCATTTTTCTCACATTTTCCAATTCTCTGTTGAACTTTTCAACTTTTTCTTCAATAAAAAGTAGCCAAATCAGTCTAACCGTTCTCAATCGATCCACTTACCGAGCAAAAGCATTTATTTTTAACTAGCTGAGCCTGCAACTTCGTCCGCGTGGTATTTGGTATAGCGCGTAACTTTAAACCGATTGGAATGAAACAAACACTAAATGTTACGGGAAGCTTCCTACAATAATATCAGTGAAAACCGCATTCAAATCGGTTAAGCCGTGGCCACACAGGGCCATAAGTGGACTGTATTTTTCGTTAGCGGTACATGTAATCAAAAGACAAGTAAATGAAGGAAAATCTGTCACCTACCTCGTGAATGACCAAGTTCTCCGGCGGCGAAGATTGCAACGGGCCCGTCACACACAGAGTCCAGAAGCTCCAGCACTTCAACACTTCGATGATTATACTCACGGAGCAGGAAGCGTGATCAAATAAATAAACTACAAGCATATTGCCTGATAACATTAGCGGATGAAACAAATTCAAATCTCGCGGGATAAGGGGATAAGGAGCCCATCTCCTTATCCCCTCCTAATCCCTTATCCTTAATCTTACTGTAGTCGGCAGCGCACTTGCAGCACCTGTAGCGTTGCTTGTGTTATAGGCGACGGTAGCCACCTACCATCAAGTGGACCGTCAGCCTGTCTGTCGACATAACAGACATATGGTCGATCGCACAGCTTGCGGCAGTGACATACTATGAATAGGTATATTCATGAATGGAAGCGAGGCAGCACACGCCACAGCGAACTATTATTATTATTCAAATTAAATTGACAATTGGCGTCAACAAGCCGTTTCTGAGATTAGCGTGCACAAACGCACATACAAACAGACAAAAAATCTAAAAACTATTTTTTGACCTCGGTAACTTAAGATTACAACGTGTACAAATTGTTTATGATTTTATTATATGTATAGATTTATGTACAGTCACTTTGATTGTAATTAAAATAAAAACTGATTCATAATGACATAATTATATGACAATGAATCGGTTGCTTTTTACAATTATGTGCACCAAATAAGCTATCTTTCTACTTGACAGTTGATAGAATTGTTTAATTAAGTTAATACACATCGAGAGCCCTTGAAATAACATTAGTTGTCATGTATGGATATTTCTGTACCTAATTCCATGTATATTTAGGTCCTACTATCACTTTTCACGAACCTTAGTGTCGCTTTACAAATTCACAGTACCGTTATTATATCACTACTATAACACTGAACCCTGTAAGAAGTTCTGTAGCGCTTTATGAAGTCTGAGGCTCTAGTATGAGTTTACGATACTATGACGATACTACACTCGCTAGCGAGAACGTAAAACTTTTGTATGGAAAATCGTGAACTGTCAATGTCAAATTGTCAATTTTCCATTAGGTGGATTTTCCATATAAATGTTTTACGCTCTCGCTAGCGATTGTTCGTAAACTCATGCTAGAGCCACTGAAGTATAATCGCCGCAAATCTTTTTGGGCCCTGACCTTGAGTAGGCGTCTTTCGTTTGCGCAAGTACAATAGGGTATTTAATTCTTTGTGAATTGCTTTACTTTCTATGAAAATTACAATTAAAGTTTAAATTACAAATAAGACCGCCAAAACGGTAAGTCACGTGATATCACTTGCTTGCAAACAAATATTTAGCTGTCAAATCGTAGTACGCTCATGCACTGTACTAAGCATCGACTGTAAACAAAGCAAATGACGCAACTTTATATGCCACCAATCGCGTGCGTTTTTAATCACGTGGTCAACATGAAAATTTAATTATTTTAATAATGATTTTTTATGAAAATCATACATATTTTTTAATACTGAGTTAGTTAATTTGGTTTAAAAATATATTTACCGTTACTCTAATAACAATTTGTTTCATATTTTCATTATACTCAAATACTGTATTGCGAAATCCGAATAAGCAATATGGCGCAACTGCTTCCTCTCTTGCACAAATGTTATCATTGCGTCTCGCTCATTCCGTAGCTCCCCCCTGCATCGCAATACCTTACAAACAGTCCCAAAATCGGTTAAAGCACAAATTTGACACGTGATATCGCCAGAGCCCAAGAAGATTTGCGCCAATTATACCCCTGTTAAGCGGCTGTTGTATCACCTCCAATACCGCTTGTGTGCTATATGGGTGGCCACCTCAATCAAATTACAACTTTTAAATAAAAAGCGTAATCTTATTAAATTTACCACACCACTGTAATTTATACCCCTAGTACACTAGAAAATACCGACGCTTTACTGGAGTATTTTTTCAAGGACCCCCCTATTTCCGTTTACACCGCAACGGTGATTAAGCTGTATTTTCTCATTTTTATGAATAAATCACTTGACGTTATTATATAAGTCTATAAATTTTATACGACCACATTAAAGAGTGTTCTGTAGGTATTTGTTACCTGAAATAGAAGGCATAAGATGGCATAAGGCAGTCTTATGTGAATTTATTTGACGGCAGTTTTGCAGAAAGCCAAGGCGTGCATGCACAAGATCGTTAGTCTTTCCAAAGTGAGGCCCCTAAACACAATGGACTCGCCCTAATTTTTCTTATTAATGCTTTTTTTTTTTCATTCTTTTTCTAAGACGGCCCGTGAAACCTATTGTCTCACTCGACATAAGGGTATGGCGCAATTGATAATAATTTTATCGTATTCAAAAACACTATTATCTGTTTATTATTATTATTATTATTTTAAATCCAATTGTTATTATAAAGAAGTATATTTTTGTTGTTTTCTCGCATTTCTATCAACTTGTCCCATTAATGGCTTAACGAAGGAAAATATAAATAAAAAGATTCACTGTGTGCAAAACTTGAAAATTGGTCCAGCCGATTCGAGTATTTTTTCTTATGAAGAGATACATTGAAAAAAAATTGAGGAAAATTGCATCCGTGTGAAGAGCAGTGTGTTAAATATTGGTTAAATAAAAGTAATCAATGCTCCAAGTATCCAAAAACCACAGGTTTCCCTTTTAAATAGTCCCGATAATATACGTAATATATCCATGAGTGAATTATTGTAATTGATACTTTATTACTTTATTGTGACATTATCATTTTTTTCGTCATCAATAACAGCTGCTGGACACCAATTCACTGCTGAACAGATCTTCCCAAAGAACAAGCTTACCACTAACCGCAGCCAAAATGCACGCCATAATCACACATTATGACGTCATCATACACTATAATTATTTCACTTCTGATTTTATTATAAAATAGGACGATATTTTTCCTATTTGGTCCTGTTAGTGCGACCATATATAATATGTTCTTTCTGTAAACTGGACCTTAAATAAAGAAATATTTTTTTTACGAAAAAAGCGTTTTTAAAGACCTCGTTCTTGGAAGATTCAAGCACAAAAAATGAACATTCAAAATCGCTTCATGTGGGGCCACACAAGTTATTTTCGTTGGATTTTTTCCGTCCAACACGGTTCTTTACAAGTGAGCCGGGACCATTATCGCTCGTATTGTAGCTGAAATGTCCTTTCCTAAGGCCATTAGGGTTCTCACGGTAATTGTGTGGTGATTGAGGTACTTTAACGTTATATTACTCATGTAGTTAAGTTTAAGTTAAGGATTATTAAGTGGTGAATTTTTATGGCAATATAAAAACCATAGAGATATATTTTAAAAAGCTAAAAATAAAACACTTAAGTAGAAAAGAAATTTGTAAGTACTACTTATTTTTTAATTTCTTGTCTTATTTTTTCATTTAAAGTTAAATTCATCATGTTATTTATTAATGGGTACAATGGATTTTTTTTATATTTTTTTCTATGAGTCTGCGCCTTGTTTCCTATAATTTTCTATAATAATGCTGTGCTTTCCTGTGCAATGTAGGAAGGATGAGGCCGACGATGGAGCGAGCTCACCCAGAAGGTGCCTATTCACTCGAACCTTGAAAAGATTTGGGTTGTATGAGCTCGGAAATACAGACGCCGGCAGGGAGTTCAAATCCTTAAAATTCATACTTTAATTTAAATTCATACTTGTAATGTTTCTTTCTGTGATTAAGTATGTCTTTAGTTGGTAAGCCTTGTCAAATAAATAAATGGATACTCTAATCATGCACATTTAACTGAAGTTTGTTTTTGTTTTTTTTTTTAATAAAATTAAATAAGAAAAAAATGTTATTAAACACATGTTTTTTTTCTTTCTTAAGAATTAATAGTCTGATTATAATTTCTTTTTTTAAACAAGAAAGCTCTTAAGAAGCTCTCCACTGTCGATAAAAAAAAATCTCTGCTTTGTTTTCCTATTCAGCTCATTCAAATATAAAGCCAATGTAATAAAAAATATACGGGTGTAGAGAGCTCAGTTGCCTAAGGTCATTCGTGTAGTAGAGAACGTTAATATAAAATCGGCAGGGCAATTGCAGCAACAGCGACGGTAGTCACCTGCCATCAACTGTGACGACCATTAGCCTAGGAATCTTTAGCTTGAGATATATTTTATCGTCGCGGAATGTTTATATTTGAATAGTTGATCATTATAATAATTTATTATTGTCTCGATCGAGTATATCTTCTGCTGGGAATAATTCTCTCCTATAAATTTCCAGTAGTAGCGGTCAGATGCAGCCTGGTCAGAAGCGGCGTGGATCGGCGGCCTTTGTGATGTCGTGACTCCATCATCGCCATACTGTTTCGTAATTTTGATTCCAATATAAAATATTATTTTTTTTCTGGTAGGTACAATGTAATCACAAGTAGTTGAATATTTGAAATGAACAAAAATCACAACATAGGCGGGTAGTTTCCATAAATTTATGAAAGCCCGATAACCCGCAGCAGATGTTAAAAGAGTTAAAATTCGCGATAAACGTGTACAAAGCGAGCCGCTTGCGCCGGACGTGCGGTCGCAATAACTCAAAGATACGAGTGCATGCGGACCGCGGAGATAGCACAGTGTACACTCGACGGCATTGTACTTTCATCATTATTATTATTTAAATTAATAGGTTAACAACAATTTAAAAGGTGTGGGCATAGGCATAGCTTTAATAAAGCAATAGGAAAGGAGCTATAGAAGAAAAATGTTCGTTGGCAGATTAGTTCTGCTCGTCATTGCTTTTTTTCCTCACCGGCCTTTGCTCGACCGATCGGATTGGTTTTGGGGACAAAGAAGGCCCACACCGAGGTGGGCTCCGAGCGGGCTCCGTTGAGCTGAGCTCGTGGCGGAGCACTCAGATGAGGAAGGCAACCCCGACGGTCCGGGGCAGGGCAGTATCCCTCCCCTCTGCTGTTCTGTCAGCTGTCGTCGGGGGACTGAGTTCTGGGGACCTGGGCAACCCGGGGGGCGGACCCAGGCCCCTGCTCAGTCGCCGGAGGTGGCACCGGCCCTTGGTCAAGGAAGAGGTCCAGCCTACGGTCCCCGGGAGTTTTTGAGCTCCTCTGGGTGGTCAGACCGTAGGTAAAAATCAGTGGCTGGCTCCGTAGAGGTGTCCGAAGAGATGGTGGGTCCGTCGCTTTATCGGCGGCGGCGCTGTCTGTTTCGGGCGTCAGAGGAGGACATCTGGCGCCTGGAACTTAACAGATGGGAGGTGTGGTTGGCCTGCAGATGTTCCGCAGGTCACCACAGGAGTTTTTATGCGGCTTGCCGCGATGGAGCAGGGTCCGCAAGGACGTGGCGGTGCGTGGGGCCCGGGGATAAGGCCTCGCTGTGATCCCGGGTCCCATTATCACTGCCGATGGTGGAACATGGAGGGGTTTTAGGGGGTAGGACCGGCGGGGCGATTCGTTCCGTCGGGTGAGTCCCTCACACCCCCTCGCCGACCGTCCTCGTCGGCGAGGGATAGTGCGGAAATGCATTTCCCCTCCTAAAAAAAAAAAAAAAAAAAAAAAAAAAAAAGGGATTATAATATAGCACTTATCTTTTTACTCTTAAGGCTCGAGTCTCCTAAAAATTAGTGTTCTTGCATAATTTACAGAAAATAAATGTTTTTTTACAGTTACTAACAAAAGAATAAATGAAATATATTTTACATTTATTGAAAGTGATGGATTTGAAATTTCAAAAACACTTTTTTAATTTTATTTTGATGCACATTTTAATAGCTCTATTGGGCGTTAAAAATGCCTCTATTTAGGTTGAACGCGTTGAAGGTCTCATTCAAGCACATGCTAAGTAAAAATTATAACAAAAATACGAAATATATTCAGTTTACATTTATTCTCATATCGTTAGCAATAATCTAAACTGGTTACTTTTTTGATAAACGCTTTAGTTTTCTTATTTAAAGAGGTTTAAAAAGTTGTAGTTTCATGAATTTTACCACTGCAAATACATATATTTTTCTGTTGAAATTTTTTTAACGCAGTCGCTCTTAAAACTACTTAGTAATGACCTATTTTTTAATAAACTAATGAAAAAAAAATACAGAAAATATTTTTTTAATGTACTTTTTAATAATTGCAATTTATAAACAAAAAAGACGCCTGAAAGTGCGCTTAGTTCTGTATGCTAAGGTAGAGTCGCAAAGCGAGACCGGAGCCTTAAGGCAATAATCATAGTGGCAATTGTATGTGAATGTGTGTATATGCATACACCTAATATACATAAATGTGTATGGTTCAATTGTATATTGCGCTTGCTTTTTTCTGTACACATATTATTCTCTGATTATTTCATTGGTTGCCTTATTTTTGCACTTTTTTTTATTCTATATTCTATAAATGTAAAATCCATAATTTGCTGTATATTATGATTTTTTATCAGTAAATAGAAAATTAAATAGCTGTGGAAATGAATAAATAAATAGAAAAATATAAATAAATGAAGCAACTAGATATGGTAAAAGTTTATTAAAGGAATAAGCAAATATGTTTATATGATCATTAATATTTTTTGTTGGGACAGCATAAACCTTTAGTTCGATAAAATAGTAAGATAAAATAAAATAGAAAAGTGTATAGTATTACTAAATAAACAATAGGACCTAATAGGGGATCGGACGGTAATCAGATTAAAATCTAAAATGTACTTAGAAAGAAAATATATAATTTTTTACGATTATTTATCGAATAATAATTTAATATAATTAATTTACATATTTTTAAATGAAGATATAAAATTTTATTATTTACAATATTTTTAATCTATACTGAAACACCGATCACAGTGCGTGACGTCATTTGTGGGCAATCATTGTCTTATGCCAATGCAGCTGTTTTGTTATGATATGACCACAAATGATGAACTATCGTGGCGTTTTGGCGGCATTTTCAAACAAACAATATTAAAACATGATTTTGAGTACCTAAAAGGCTATAAATAAATAAAATAGTATTTTGTCCGATCCCCTATTATGTGCAAAGTGGATGTTCGTCTATGAAAAAGACAACAATAGTGGACGTGAAAGAGACGTGAAGTTTATTTCCAAAGTTAGCTTACCCGGGAATGGAACCCGGTACCACTGAAACAGAGAACTAAGGCAAGCACCTTTAGTACTCGACCAACGGACGTTTTTCAAAGGTGCTTTTTAAATGCAGTTTGACGTCTCATGTGTCCAGTGTTTTATTACAATTTATCGGGACACAGGTCCAGGGAAACTATAAAATTTATGAGCGACGTACAGAAGGAAGCTTGCCAAATTTAAGCCGAGGGTTAAAAGATATCTTTTGTTATAATAAATTTATTACGTACCGGTCTTTGCCGTCAGGGAAATTTAGATAACCGAAGGTTCAAAGGTTCTCTTTACATGTGTCTTTATTTCATATTCTGTTTTATTTTATTTTTATGTTATACTATCTTTTTTCCACGACTTTCTCTGCCCCTCTTTATTGCTCAAATATTTTTGTATATGCGTTCCGATTTAGGCCAAGAGCAATTGGAGGAATTAGTATAAATAACATATATGTTATACTAATTTGGAATAACATGCCTTTCAAATAGTAAAATAATTTTTCAAAGAGGTGCACTGGTTTCGGATATACAAAAATCATTATTATTAGTTATTATCAGTTATTATTTATTCCTACAGTACAGTGCTTTTTTCTGGATTTTTTCTCTGACGATGAAAGGTCCTTTTCTATATCCTTGACAATGTGTATACAAAATTTCATGATAATCGGTTGAGTAGTTAACAAACAAACTAACTCACTTTCGCATTTATTATATAGGTTAGGATAAAACACAAATAATTCTATTAAAAATTATAATTATGAAATAGGAAGCCAAAAAGCCATTGAATATGTTATAGAATTTAGATACCCAATGGGAACATTACAGGCATTGGATGTAGTCAAAAAGAAACACGCTACAGATATATTTTGGCTTGTGTAGCCAACAATACCCTAATATGACAATAAAATAGTTTTCTTTATGTTTTCATGAAAGAATCATTCAATTCATAATATACAACATAGATCACGTCCTTCTGAAAGTTTCTGAAGAAAGAGCTAAAAGTTCTGAAGTTCTGAAGAAAGAGCTAAAAGTTTACATAAAGAGCAAAAATAAAAGATCAACGAAGATATATGAGATTGTAATTTTATAAAGCAATCTTTCTTATCTTTACTTTCACGTATTGTTCAACAGCTGAACAAATTACATCCAATGAAAATACCTTCGCAAAAGAATTGAGAATTTTTTAATAAATATTCTTTATTTGTGTTACCCAACGGGAATGTTTCAAGATATTAATGAAGGAACATTTTCTAATGAAACATTAAGAATTTATAATATTAAATCGTCTTAAACAAAGACATGCAACGAAAACGTACAAAATTAATACTATTAATTTTTTTATTTATAGTTAATAGTATTGAATTTAATTTCGAAATTAAATTTTAATTTTCTTAAGCTTTAAATAGACGTTAAATTTAATTGTGTTAAAATAGAATATAAATGGTTAAATTAAACTCTAAAAATATATATTCATATGGGCATTAGTCATAATATTATTATTGACTCCAAAACAACTGAATCTGACAAATAACCTTTGAACCTTTACTTGTGTTATAGGCAACGATAGCCACCTACCATCAAGGTGACCGTCAGCCTGTCGGCCGATCTTAACATTAAAAAAAAATCATAAACATTACTACAAATATGTGGGCAAAATTTCACAAAATTAAAATAGTTATAATTATTATATGTTTAGGCGAAACTCGAAAATTTTGTTTGAGAATTTCATAATAGGGTATTTTAGTGTATATGAAAAAAATCTAAAAGTATATTATTGAGATAGCTTAGGCAAAAAGTAGTCGGAAAATGTTAGTTTTAGTTCGTAAAATAACAAAATAAATTTTAAAATTAAATTCAAAGTTTTCAGAATTTTTAGTCTGTTTTTATACACAATGAAATAGTAGCCGCCATGTTTACGTCACACGGTTGTGTAAACAAAAAAGTGTCAGTCAGTGTCATGTCAATTACCGGCGCATTTGCTTACACGGCCAACTGACGTCATGACCACAGAGCAAAATGGTTTCCAGCGTTTTCCTCATTTTTATTAAACTTATCGATTGAATAAAAATTTGGTGTTTTTTTAGTGGTTCATTAGCACTACAGAATCTAATTGAGACACTTTTTAAAAATGGGTGTAATATGGTAATACCCTATTGTAAACATGGTAGATTTGAGTAATTGAAAAGATTTTATTTTATTTTTATTTTAATCATCAGTGTTCATTGCAATGCCGAGGAGAGGACATAGGTCATCGAAATAAATTGAATTTGTGGCTAGCAGTTGACCCTGCAAACCGCACTGACACGTAGCGACCCATTATCGCTTTCAACGAATTCGAGTTAGGAGTTGATAAGGATTGATAAATATTATAATCGTTACCATTTTTTTTAATCTACCAATTAGTTAACTAATAAAACGATGTATGGCTTCACATTTCCAATTATGTATCTGGTTTGATCTGTTTTTAAACTAAAGTTTAAAAGCAAACAGTAAATGAATTAAAGTAAGTAAGTTACTTGCATTTTAATTTAAAAATATTTTTATAATAACATTTATATTTTTAAATTTTTTAAAAATATAAATAAGTATTTTTTTTTTGTGAAAATTTAAAATAATTTGGGTGCATTTATAATTCGGAAATAAAATAAATAAATAAGAATATTTTGACCCTCCTTCATCAGCTTTTCAGCAAAAGATGGAAGATTGTATTTCAAAGATGATTCAATAGTTAAACAATTATTAAAAGGCACATAAATTAAATTTTATAGTACTTCGCTATAATAACGTAATCGATTAACACTGTCTCCTGTTAGTCTAACCTTCAAAAAGCCTCTCAGATATACTTACGTAGTTCTGTGTTTGGTACTGGCCATTAACTATGCAGGAAACGAGACAGAAGTTCGAATCATTTGGTACAGATCGCCACTGGATATTCTCGTTAGGGGGTATGAGGAAAAATACAAAAATATTAAAGCTAACATTGCTATTTAAAAAATTATATCTTGCTGTGGCGTTTTGCATCCATTTTGTAATAGGTTCAAGAAGCCATCACTCAATACTAGGAATTTGTCTCATATTGTTACCTGTGGGGTGAGTCAAATTGCCGTGAGTCAAAAGGCGAAAATTAACTATTTATTTCCACAAATCAAGATGACTACCAAAAGAGCTAAACGAAAGGTCCGATAAAACCGTTAAACGTGCCAAGAGTCGTCAATGATTCCCTTATGAGTCGCTGGTTTACTGTCGCAGGTAAGTTCCGAAGTATCGCTTTCGAATCGCAGAATCGAACTGTCTCGCTAGCTCGGCACTTCGCCTATTTATATCCGCTACCAATCTTCTAGATCTTTCTCGAATTCAGTACAAACAAACAACAAACAAATACAAGTAAACAACTTTTGTAAACACTTATTGTAAACAAGGGTCCAGGAACGCTATTTCTGTTGAATGTGAACTTTATGTTGTGTGCATAGGGACCAATTTCCCTTGACAATAACCGGAGTGGCGTGACTTCTATTCTAAGGTGGAACTTTCCAGATTTGTTGTCAAACGAGAACGCTTTTCTAGAACGTTCCATGGTGAGTCATAACTAAAGCGTTCCATGGTGAGTCATAACAATATTATTGAATTATTTAGCGCTTTTTTATATATTCGTCGCGTTATAGGTTGCGCTCAGGCGAAGCCTTATTATTATGCAGCTATTATTATGCAAAACGGTAATTTGAAAAGAAATTAATAAATTTTGCTTAACAATTATTTATTTGTAGCAATAATTGCGAATAAATGTGATATTGTTTTGTTTCTTTGATTTAACAAATATAATTTCTCCAAAGGCTTTCAGCCAAGTATGAGATTTTAACTAATATTATTGTAGTGTATGCGGTTATTTATTCTCTTCCTCACACGGGCAACACTGACTCGTTATGCACCACGTTTAGTTGATGCCGAGACATGGCTGAGATTAGACGTGTCGGCAGCCCGTCCGAGAGTGCGTATTCGAGCCTGTGATCCATCCCACGACTGGGGGCTGCTACAATTATAAAATGCAAAAAGTGTTTTGTTTGTTAGCTTTCACGCTTTAACTGCTCAACCGATCATCAGGAAATTTTGCATACACTTTGTCAGTGACACAGATACCTTTTATCCAGAAACAAAGTATAAAGATAAAATCAATGCCTGACAAAAATATTATATCAGCAATAACGATTGAATAAATGTTTTAACACCTAAAAAAGGAGCGCGGATGAAGGCGAGGGGAAAAATCTAGTTATAAAAGCTATATATATTGAACTTTTTTCCAAATTTTTTTTTATATATTTCTTTCGTGACTTTTTGAACACTAAATCTTCACTTTTTTCTTACTCTTACAACTATAGGTAATGGTTGACAGCGCAAATATCTCTGGTGTTATTGTATATTATAGTTTATAATCACCTACCACAAAGCAGATCGTCGACTTGCCTACCTCAGTTCTTTACAGAAGACCACCGTCATATAACAATTAGTGTGTTTCGGTAAGCAAGGTATGTCAGAGTCCATTTCTCAAACCTTCTTCAACCCCTTATGGCTATTAAAGTCGGCAGCGGACTTGTGCTGCACTTTCGTAATCAATTTGGAAGCGCAGTCCATCTGGCGGCAGTAAACCCCACCTTACAAAAGACCATCGTGCAATAACAGCATGCGTGCTGTTGTGTTTTGATGAGTGAGTGAGGGATGCCGGAACCAATGTAGCTGATGCAGTATGAATAAACAGTGAATAGAACAAATCGTTTTCATTCCAACTCTCAGCCCGCATCGAACGCCCTTTTCGAACTGCATACTTCAAGATATAAATATAACGATCCCATAGTGCCTCCACCGAGAACACGTGGTCGTTAAAGCCTATATCATATCCCGTCCTAATTCTTTATCCTTAATCCTCCTATGGTCCTATGGTGCACACCTCTGGCGTTGCTTGTGTTAATCGGCGACTGTAAGACACTTGGCATCAAATGGACACTCGGAAGAAATCAAAAGAAAAAATGGAAAGCAGTGGCGCATTTAGAAAAGGTCATTCAAGAATGGAGCCGGTACATTCAAATGAACTGTTACGGTCACCTCCAAAGGTTTTAAAATTTTAAATTACTTGTAAAGTTGAGGGCGACCGAGTTGATAGTAGTTTTCCACTCACTTCTGAAGACTTTGAATAGGCGAAGCGAAAGTGCGAACCGAATTTGCGAAGAACTATTAATTATCTATTACTTGAACATTGATTAATACTCAATTAGTACTCAGTATTACTCAATGTATACGTAATTTTTTTTTCACTTGTATTTAAAAAAGTTTAGAAGTTACCTACTTTAGACAAATTTGCTGTAACTACTGTATTTCATTGAAACTTGTTGACAGATTTAAAGGTTAATTCTAAAATGTAAATTTTTTTAGTCTTGTCAGAATTTAATTAGTCTTGTCTTCTAATGATTAGTTTTCTCGAAAATGCAATGTTATAGTGACCGGCACATAACTTGGCAAGATTTTAACGTAGTGGGGGAAAGTCTGTTGGGGGAAACTCGCTTCAGTTTGCATGGTCGAACATTGAGCGTTACCGGTCTGTGTGGAACAAAAAGGAACAAACTACAATATTTTCAGTTATGATAATTTGTGGAAACTAGAAGATAATATTTAAAAATATTTGAAAGTTCAAAATATTGTATGTTGATAATTTATTATTTCAGACTACTCATCAATTAATAAACCGATGAAGTTTTATTGTAATTTCCATATAACTTAACTCTTCCCCATTATATCTTTGAGTCAGTTATTGCGATGTACGTTACACATCCCTATACAAATACTTTTCTTTTACTTTATTATAATTTGAGCGCAGAAAATGTTATTCCAGTTTTCTTAAGTTTCCTGGAAAAGTTTCGCTTTAAACGGTCGCAGTGTGTCAAGTTAAAAGCATTTCGCAATTATTATACTTTGTTTTTTAATACAGTAACAAGTATAAAAGTCATACTAACTTAAGATATATCCAGTTGGTAAGTATTATAACGAAATGCGAAACTGACTTATACCGTTTTAACCGATTTAAAAACTCAAAATATATATTTTTTTAAATTCATCCCACAAATAAAAATAAATATGAGTCCTATACGACTTTTCTGTAGAGTTTTCAAGTTTAGTTTTTGAAGTACAATTAGCTACCACTTGTTCCAATTGTTTTCATTTAATTTGATTAATTAAATTGATTTGATTCATTTAATTTGACGAGCCCTTTCGATGAGTGGCTAGGGTGCTTGCAAGGGTGGCAAGGTCAATTTTGCAAACGAACTTTTCAAAGTTTGCTCTGGTCTGGATCATTTGGGCGGCCCGTCTGGCGGCCCGTAGCTACAAATCCTTTTTATTGATACCCAAGTTATATTAATTTTTACCCACAATTTTTAATTTTATTAAGTTACAAACAAAGTATTAAGTTTTGAACTTATTTAAATATATGTCAAATTATTAAAAAATACCACAATTATAGTCAATACGCTGCTTTGTATTTTATTTTTATTTTTTCAAAATAATAGCACCCTAGGTTTTTTTTACATTTAATAAATTCGATAAATTCGATATAAAATGTGTATGTATGTATATACCTGTTCATTAGAACACAGTGTTACATCGTGCAAGCGGTATCGTAACTTTGTTTATAACAAGATCTTATTCTCTCAAGAGTACAAACGCAGGCTCCGATACACCACGGCACTCGGAAATATTATTAAAAACTTGCTACAGACTCTGGAGGACCTGTAATCGAATTGTTCTAGTACGTTTTCCTTACTGTTGATTGTTAGTAAGTATGTTTGTTAATAAGAGCTTTCTATGTATGTATCACTAACAATACTTACGGCGTTTTACATTCTCACTTTCTTACTGGACGCAGATCACGCGCATAATTCCCCAGTAGGACCAGTGGTCGAATCCAGGCTCGGACGCATGTAAAATTAATCAGTAGCTTAAATCTAAAGTTTTTGACCAATGTGTGTTGCCAGGGTCTTTAGCCACGGCCCCTGTAAGAAAGCACAACGTCGCTCAGCGAGCTATGGAGAGTGATCGAATCAGGCAGCACACATAGTATGGAGATCCGACGGCCGCTGCTGTAAGAAAATGCTGTGGCAGGAAGGTTCTCGGAAAACTTTCACTTCAACTGTTGAAGGGTATATGCAAGAACTACTCGCAAATTCTGTTGTGCGAGAAAGATCCCGCAAGCTATAAAGAAAGAGAAATTAAAATAGGAAGTAATACCGTAAACCGTTAATAAAGCCTAGATTGCAAAACGTCTTAGTGGGCAAAATGTCCAAATTGTAATAGGTAATGATGGCGAAAGGTCGAAGTTTCAAATCGTCTAATTCAAATTAAACGTAGAATTATTTATAATTATTTTTATGGAGTTTTTTTATGGAAGTTCAAATTAATTTTAGATAGAATAATAACTTAACATTAACGTAAATGTATAAAATGAATTCTCTTCAAAAATGGAAAATAAATTTAATTTAGTTCACTACATTATAAATTTAAAATAAAGTATTGATTGATTTATTTATTACATGGCCTCCAACGAGGCAGGCACCAAACATAAACACAACAAATGACAAATACATGATAGATGCTGCCGCATTTACATTTCCCAACAATAATAATAATATTAGTAACAATAATAATAATAAAATAATAATAATCTCCCGGGCCAGATGCAGAGAGCGGTGCTGCTCGATACGGCCAGAATAGTACGTCGGTTTCTGTCCTTGTCGCCCTGAACCCCGACCGACTGTGCTTCTGTCGGGGGTTACACCGTCTCCCCCTCATTTTGGCTTTTGGAGGGGGAGACGAGTTAAAATGAGAAATAATAATAATAAAGAAAAAAAAATACAATGACAAATGACAAAAATAATCAAATGTTTACTATGTGAATCACGGACAAGGATGAGTCGTTTAATTTTATAAATCGCGTCGTTATAAAGGTCAACATTGTGAGTTAGTGAATTAGCAGCGCTCATAATACGATTTAATGGAGAATTACAGCCCAAGTTGGTTCTGAAGTAATTCAGTCGAAATGGTGTGTATATGCCCGGTCCGGGCGCTCGACTAGGAACCCCAAAGTTTATGCGCGAAAAGAGTTAAGATTTTATAGTGTAAACTTAATAAAATAATCTGCATACTTATTTCCTCAAGGTTACTAGAGCAGAAATCTTTTAAAAAAAGTCTAAATAGTAATATTTCCATCTAAGAACCTTTTAATTCTGATTTGTATTTCTTTGTTTTATTTATTACTAACGACCCGCCCCAGGCTTCGCCCGGCGTGCAATTTTTATATACCCTAAAACATTCCCCGTTTATCCCTCTTTCCATTAGCGAAATCCGAATTAAAATCGGTCTACCCGTTCATGCGTGATGCCGTGACCAAGGGAAATGGGGATTCGTTTTTATATATATAGACTAGCGACCCGCCCCCGGCTTCGCCCGGGGTGCCATTTTTATATATAAGAACATTCCCCGTTTATCCCTCTTTCCATTGTTTAACAAAATCGCAGTGCAATACTTAATTGACAATTAACTTTCAACACAAATATAATATTAATCAATACCAAAGTGGCTAGTAATTTTATTTTATCTTTGATTTTAATATCAAAAGAGTTGATATACCCACAAACATGAAAATCTATTGCAATTAAAGTCATTGTAGACAAAGAGAACTTATTTATTTAATTATGTATTAGTATGTGTAGTGTATGCGTTTGTTTACTATCTTCTTGACGCGGGCAATACAGTCTCGTGCGCACCACGTCCGTCAGTGTCGGAGTATCGCGAGAGCGATAACCGACAGTAGACGTGTTGGTCGTCCGCCCATTAAGTGCGTTTTCCGAGCCTGTGACTCATCCCACGACTAGGGGCTGCTACAATATGTAAAAGGAAATGTATTAGTATGAATAAAATTGATTTAAATTATTGATCAATTTAAGTTGTATTTTTTTATTATTTAAATATATTTCGTTAGACCTTTTGCCCACTAAGACGTTTTGCAATCTAGACTTTATGAACCTAACATATAGGGCTCCATATAGAAAACATTGCTTGCAATAAAAGATAATGAGAAATAGCAATTATTTTATTAATGACATTCAGATAATTCTTTTTATTCTGTACAATATAATATGTTTACAGCTGGCTCGCTCCGTACTCTTGTGTGAATTAGTTACATAATATATGACTATTTCAACTTACTGATTCGTTTAAATACACTTCAATAATTGTGTGCAATATTAATGACACTAAAAGTTGATGATTGATTGTATTTACAAAGATTGAATTTTACTCGAGAGTGAGCCAGCGTTTCGTTAAATTGACAACATTTATTAATTAACACGAATAAGTATTGAAATGAAAGAGATCAAGAATCAACATGTTGGCACAACGAATTATGTACACATCGGAAACAATAATAATTATATTACATTATCACACCGTATCTCGTTTATTATAACGTATTAAAATTATCGATAAATTCAATTATTTTGCGACAGAAATTACTCGGAGCCGATTACACAGCCTGCAACTTTCGATAAACACCGACTATATAAACATATAAGTCGACAGCCATGATATTAAACGGATTTATATTACTATATTACTATATTACATAGATGGTAGATGGCTACCGTCGCCTATAACACAAGCAACGACACAGCTGCTGCAAGTGCGCTGCCGATTACAGTAGGATTAAGGATTGGGTAGGAAAATGGGCTCTGGAATCCCTTACTCGCTCACCGAAACACAACAGCACACGTGCTGTTACTTCATGGTGGTCTTCTGTAAGGGGGGTAGTTACTGCCGCCAGACGTGCTGCCCAAATGACTGCGAAACGCAGTGTGCCCTGCCACTACTTTCCGGATCCAGATCAGAGCCAATTCAATTTTTAAAGTTGACCCTACCGTGAATCCGGGAACCCTAGAACAGAGTGTAAGGCAAGCACTCATCCAACGGGTTCGTCAGTTTGACGGCGAGTTGCTATTAATAAGCTTTTTTTATTAATAAAGGTTTAATAAACATATCTATGCATTGACTGGTGATCTATATAAACGGGGAAGTACAATTTAACATAACTGCCGCTGGGGTCTACGAGCTCGTAGTGATTCGTAGCGTTCGGAAGCCGGCCGGGTGAGGTACTCGCTTGAGCTACGCGCGGGAGTTACTCGTAGTGTTACTTAATTAATTACTTAATTTATAACAAAAATATGATTTTAATTACATTTATTTTTTGTTCCTAAAATATCTAAAAATAGTCTCAACTCACAAAGTTATAAAAATATAAACAAAATAACTTTACTTAACTTGTCACATACAATAAATTAATAATTAACATGGTCTATTTCACATCAACTGGAAATATTTTAGGAAATATTGTCGACTTTTGAATCGAAATCAATTTGCCGCAACCTCGCCAATACTTAGACGAAAATCCTTTTCTTTCAACCGATTAAAAGAATTAATTCATACCAATTACTGCTTCGCTTTTACGGATGAACAACTGAATAGATTTTAATGAAATTTGTTATGAAGATACCTTGAACCCTGGAGAAGTATACTCTCTTTAATTCCCCTTCCTCAGGGGAAACAGAGCGGATTAAAATTGAATGGGCCATTAATTCCGTAAGTTTAGGAATCAATAAATTATCTTTCGATTATGAACAACTAAAAAAAATCAAGGATTTTTTAAGTTACTTTTTAAGCAGAAAAAACACAATCTGTTTTTAATCATCTGTTTATCTATTTATGAGTCATTGGTTCATGATCCAATTCGAATAGAGGGATTTCTATAATATCATTCAACGAGTAATTAATTGTCGATAATTGAATTTATCTTCACTAGAATGAAATATTAAATATTCTATAATGATTAATTTATTTATCGTTTTAAAAACGTTTTCCTATCTAAAATTACAATCAAAACGTGTTTTATATTTAATCTCTGTACAACGCCTTCTATAGCCACCAAAGGCGTCACTGCAATATAAAGATAAAATCTAACTTTTGAGGCTCTATACCATGCTTTTGTTATGTAATTTTTGTTATCAAATAGCGATCGATGCATTTTTCCGCAAATTATATACACAAACCTTTCTCGTTTATCGCTCTTTTCATTGGTGAAAACCGTATCAAAGTCGTTTGGGTGTTTTGGAAGAAATTTGCGGAGTAACAGGCAGACAAATTTATGGCAATTGTTTTCATTTATCGGTATTTTTTAGTAATTTTAATCATATTTGCAATGTAGTTTTTATATGCAGCAATGCTGAAATAATTGATTTTATTTAATAATCGGACCTAAACTATGGTTTAACCATCAGTAGAATCAAATAAAATTAATCACATATATTACTGTGACGCAATTTGATTTTGGGCAAGACGGCAATTCGTTTTACAATTTTGTGTATAATGAAAAAAAAAAACCATTTTCGTTTTTCTGTACAGTTATAAGTTAAAGTGCATCACATATATATATATTTATTATATACAACTTAGACATTAAGCTACGATACACGTAAACAGTTCTCACAGCTTTCAGCGATTATCTTCAGTCATCATAACAACAACACCGTCCATTCACAATGCGATAATTTGACTAGAAATTTTGTATTTTAAAGATTCGGCACACATCCGACGGTTCGGGCCGGCACTCAACCCGTCAAATAACCGTCGGATATATGTCAAAATTACCACAATTTAACTCTTTTAGGGGCGATTATATTCAATATAACTGTATCAAATTACGGTATTATGATTGGATTGCATTTTAGAGAAATACGTGCAATTTATAAGACCTATTTTTTTTCTATATTTTTCGTGTTGTGAATTAATCTTCATTTGTGTCTGTCTGTCTGTCTGTCACGAATAAATTGCACAAATTTACTAACGTATGGGATGTTTTCTCGTATTTATTTGACTAATAAAGGCACTTGAACAGTGACGAGTATTAACGTCCATACACACGCGTCCACGCGACTGCTTGAGCTGCTGCTAACAGCTGCATCTGTAACAAATTAAAAAAAATTTTTAATGATCGTCCAATTGATGGTAGGTGGCTACCGTCGCCTACAACACAAGCACAAGTAGGATTAAATTTAAGAGCCAAAACACAACAGCACACGTGCTGTTATTTCACGGTGGTCTTCTGTAAGGGGGTGGTTACTGCTGTCAGATGGGCTGCCCATATGATTGCAAAAGAATGCCCTGCCACTACTTAAGATTTCATTTTTAAATATGTTTATTTAATAATAAATGGCTGTCTCTATTTCATAACAGCACTTATGCTGTTTTGCTTCGATTTATGAGCATGCTATAATAAATAAATAACCCTATCTCCATTAGATCCCTTATTCCTTAACCTGATATGTCCTTAACCTGGTTGGCAGTAGACTTGAAAGCTTTTTGTCGTGTTTGTAGACGACGGTAGCAACCGATCATCAAGTCTTTTTAATATGAAAAAGGAAAAAAATAGGTCAATGTGGTATATAAAGCAGTCAGTTCGTCCATCTATGTCAGTCTAATGTTAGTGTACAGTATTTACATTCGGTCGTACAACATATTTTAACATACAATTATTAAATATTCGATAAATTAAATACCTAGTATTATTTAAATATTCATTTATAAACTGTGAGCAATATATTCACCAACAATCTTTCTGCCTTGTTTTAATCAGAGTGCCCTCTAGTGACGGATACATTCAGGTAAGCGATTAAATGTTTTGATTCGCGATACGTAGATTTTCCAGCTTTTTTCTATACATATATTAACATATCAGTACAATTATTTATCATATAATACATATTTATACGATTATATATTTGTCACTTAAATTGACTTTAAAATAAACATTGTCTTACATTTTGCTCCTTTATAAATAAACACATTTGCAGTATAGTTAGGATTCTAGCTTCCCTGAAAACTGTTCGTCTCTCAATAAGAGTTAAAAAGCAAATAGGATTTACATATTTATGGGAGAGCGAGCTTCCTAATTAAAAAGCTTAGTATGCTCCTAAAAATTGAAAAAATTAAAATAATTTACGAAGGCCATGCGACTGTTCCTTTTTTAGTATCAACTCTTCAAGAAGATAGCAAGCAGCGAAAAATTATTTGTGTGGATAGGATTTTCTAAAAAATATTTACAATAGAAGCTACAGGAGGCGACCTGATGGTTCATTTTATGTTAAGGTAGTTATTTTAATATTTTAATATATTAATATATTTTGAATATATTCTATTAATTTTATTTTAAATTAGTGATACTGTTACCTATATATGATACTGGTAAATTTAATTGATAAATTGAACTGGTAAATTTAAATGACGATCATAAGAGTTTCTTGGAGAAACCTAATTGATAAATAAATATTTTGATTTGATTTTGATGTATACAAATAAAAATAAGGGAGACAGGAGAATGTAATTACTATTAATTACTAGCTATTTAGTAATTGTATTAATTACTAGCCGGTGCCTGCCACTTCGTCTGTGTTAATAAATTAAAAATATAGCATCTGAGAAAACATATGAGTAATATAATGCCTGACATCTTCGTCGCTGTGACGGCGGTGGCGTCATTTTTCTACGTTTTTAGACGATCCCTCGGGAACCTTACATTTTTCCAGGATAAAAAGTATCCTATACCTATGTTATTCCTGGTAATAAACTATGTCTGTGCCAAATTTCATCCAAATCTGTTTATCCGTTTTGCTCGGGGTTCTAATCCCTGCCGTAAATATAACAAAATCGAATCGAGCCGTGTCATAAGCCATTACATACTTATTTTTTCAAAAAAAACAATTTGTGCCCAGTTGTATTTATGTTACCGAGGTGAAAAAATAGTTTTCAGAATTTTTGTCTGTTTGTCTGTGCGTTTGTGCACGCTAATCTCTGAAAGGCTCTTAACCTGTTTGAATGCGGTTTTCACTGATGTATTGTAGCAAGCTTCCCGTAACATTTAGTGTGTTAACATTTGGTTTCATTCCAATCGGTTTACAAACAAAAAAGTTATACCGAAATCTATACCGAACACCACGCGTACCAAGTTGCGGGTTCAGCTAGTAGTACATAAGAAAAAACAAATCAGCTTTATTATATTGGAAAATAGATAAAATATAGATATTGCAATACTTACTATTCTTACTAAACATGTAGGACGATATATGAGGTCGACTAGCGACGTATAGTCGAACAGACATGCTGCGGACATGCGGCGGCCGAGTGGCGATTGTCGCGCGACACCGCAGCGACAAATATCCGCGGTGCGTCGGGTAATCGTCCGGAAATACGTGCAATGTGCGCCACGACGCACGGAGTCCGTCGCCGTCTGCTCCAGATACGTGAGTCTCGCCGGTTATTAGTGGATCCTGTTCAAACAATAAACGTTTGTGAAAAGTGCAAGCAGAACTTAAAAATTGTCATAATCACATATAATAAGCCAACATATGCCTCCCGCTGCCGTCCACTCTCAATCGAGCTTTCCTCGTTGGAAAACGCATATGGTATATCTGGTAAAGAGCATGTAAGAATCTATGAGGCTTATAAGAAACTAAATGTCTATAAACGAGTTATGCTCGAAGTTACTCTGCGAAATCGAATCAGAAATGAAGCGATTTGTAGAAAAACAAAAGTCATCGACATATCACGGCCGATTAGTAACTTACTTACTATCGCAATGAGAAGGACACTTAGGTACTAAGTGGAGATAGACAGGTGGACAGAAACTTAATAAAGGCCGCAAGTCGATTCAAGATATAGGCTGTTTCTGACAGGTTCTACTACAAAATTATGGTAAGGCTTATGACCAGCAGAAACGCCCTGATAGAAGGTTGAGATTATGATAATGATTATGACATGTGATAGGCCACTCTAGTGCGTGTTAAATATTATCCAGTGTAGATCGGCAGACAGGCTGACGGTCCACTTGATGGTAGGTGGCTACCGTCGCCTATAACACAAGCAACGCCAAAGCTGCTGCAAGTGCGCTGCCGACTGCAGTAGGATTAAGGATAAGGGATTAGAAGTGGATAAGGAAATGGGCTCTGGAATCCCTTACTCACTCACCGAAACACAACAGCACACGTGCTGTTATTTCACGGTGGTCTTCTGTAAGGGGGTGGTTACTGCCGCCAGACGGGCTGCCCAGTGCAGCGTGTCTTGGTACTCCCCAAAATATTCACAGTTCTGTGTGGTAACTTATTTTATTGTACATATGGTCTAGCATAGTGTCTCGATAGCTTTCTGCCCAAACGGTGCATAGTTCTATGTAGTAAACCACTTTATTATGTGGTACATATAGTCCAGCATACTGTCTCGGTACATTTCTGTCCAAACGGTGCTCAGTTTTATAAGCAATGTAACTATGAATAAAATGCCATTTCAGTTTGCCAATACTACGAGCTTTGTCGGTGATTTCAGTTCTTCTGCCGATTTCTATATTAGGATTAATTAAAAATTATAGTTAAAATTGAATTCTGATAGTACTTTTTATAATAAATCTTTGATTTTTTTTTATTATTTAGTTTCGTTTCGTTGCAATGCCAGTTGTACAATATTTAAGGTTGCGAAATTCCATATTAACAATGATTGTTTGTGTTAGCAGAACAAATCTATTTTGGACAATGATAATAAGAAAATGATTTCGCTAATACAAATGACTTAAAATAAACGTGTACGAATTTAATTAAACGCATCTAAAACATGGCTTCAAATCCACAACTCCCTACTGCTCGTTGAAGAGCCTGAATGTTAATCTTCCTTCAATTTATGACTTTAATTTTGGTTAAATGAAGTAAATAAATATTGTTACAAGTAATAAACCGCTTGTTTATTAAAATTAAGCAAACGGAATTATTGTAATGAAATTTAATTAAGTGGGTGATTTTTTTGTGTTTTCCTTACTTTTCCAATGCACGAGGAAACTTTCTGAGGCCGAGACGAACACAAAAAAAAATCGAAATCAGTTCTTGAGATATTATAAAGACAAAACAAAAAAATATTCACATTTTTTTTTCGCGAATATTTCAGATGTTTTACTAGTAATAGTTACTCTGCTATTCGGGGCGGAGGCAAATTCAACAAATCAAAGATTCTCGAGTTATAAAAGGTGTAACTAACACGACTTCCTTTTGAATATGTATATTGATATATATGTATGTATATTGACCAATTTAAGAAAAATAATGATTTCCAAAATTTAAACTTAAGAAATATAAAAATAAATTGGTTGTTCCTGGTTCCAAGGTTTCAAAAGACAAGTAATTCTTATAAACAACTAGCGACCCGCTCCCCGGCTTCGCCCGGCGTGCAATTTTTATATACCCTAAAACATTCCCCGTTCATCCCTCTTTCCATTAGCGAAAACCGAATTAAAATCGGTCTACCCGTTCGCGCGTGATGCCGTGACCAGGAGAAATGGGGACTCATTTTTATATATAAGACTAGCTAGTGCCTGCGAATGATAAATATACGTATAACGCCGATTTTTCAATATTTTTAGACGGTCCCTCGGGAACCTAACATTTTAGCAGGACAAAAGTATCCTATATGTTAATCCTAGTAATAAACTATCTGTATGCCAAATTTCATCCAAATCTGTTCAGCCGTTTTAGCGTTTTGAGTAACGAACACCGAAAACATAGGATGTACAAGTTAGTAAAAGATGACAACAACCATCTGTAACTAAATTGAAACCATTTATCAAAAGACTATTGCCTAGTAAGGCCTACGGTTGCTTAGCAAACTGTCTTGATGACAAAAATGAGTGTAATTTTATTTTGTTCACATCACATTGAATCTATAGTTATTAGTTAATATTATACGTATTAATTGAAGATTTATTTGAAAAGCAGCGCTGGCCAGTTTCGGTACTGGATTAATTAAATTTAATTACCTTTCGGGATTTGTAAATACATTCAAAAGTTTATATACCTACCTAGATTAATTAAATTGATATCAAAAATTGAACACAGATAATTTCAATCTGTCACCGTAGGTAGTTTATGAATGGCCGGTGTGACATTCGGTCTCCATAACGGTAATTATACTGTCAGCATTCCGCCCACTATGACCAAATTAATGGGTTTACGTGGCGCAATTGCTATTTGTCCAAGTGGCAACCCTGGCGATTAGGTGCTCTGATCACAGCACCACTCAATTGACTCCCTTCCGGTCCATTACAATCACAATAAACGTAACAAACAGTGACTGACTTATGAGGATAATACCGAGAATACACACTTCAAGGGATGGTTGGCCAAACATTTTTTATTAAGGATAGCGCAACTTTGGAATAATCTCCCTTCTGAGGTTTTCATCTAACTACAATATGGGCTTCTTTAATCGTGTCGTAAACAAATTCTTGCAGCAATCTTTTTTTATGTGAATGTCGTCAGACAGGATGACGGTCTTGAACACAAACAAAGCCAATCATAGTAGGATTAAGGATAAGGGATTAGGAAGGGATAGGGAAATGAACTCTGAATCCCTCACTCACTCTCCGAAACACTACAGCACACATGCTATTATTTCAAGATGGTCTTCTGTAGGACGCGGTTACTGCCGTCAGACAGACCGCCTAAATGACTGTGAAACATATTGTGCCCTGCCACTACTTACCAGATCCAGATTAGAATCAACTTTGAAAAGTTAATTTCCAATGTTGGGAATCGAACGCGGGACTACTGAGACGAGGCGTTAAGGCTTGATCTTGACCACTCGACCAAGGGGCTCGTTAAATTTATATAAATCTAACATAATTCAAAATGTTTTGTTATTCAAATATGAAAAAAAAAAGTATTTGGTTGTATTAGTGGTATTAGTTTGCAAGAGGCTTAGCGTAACTACTCATTCGGCGCATGGTGTTACGCGTCATTGGTCAAATCAAATTGTGCGGAACGACATGGTAAGGGGAGGAGGATATAGTCGAGACTAAAACAGTTGTTGGGCGAAGCATCAGGTAAGTTGAATTTGCAGTAGGTCTACATAATTTAAAACGATTGTTTGTATATGCAAATTAGGAATATTATTTTTTATTAATAAGAGCTTTTAGGGCCCAAAAAAAATGCATTAGAGCAATATGTGGCGTCGGCTTTATGGAGAGTTGTGTGCCACTATTTAAACTTACACATACTTCCCTTACCTTGCTTGTATATAAAGACGTTGTGTATATTTGTTAGAAAATATCCGAAATGTTTTGTCGAAAATAACGAAATAGGAACCAAAATAACTAGACAAGGTAATTTATTGCAAAGACCAAAATGTAGATTAGAACTATTTAATAGAAATGTTTATGTTATGGCAATTAAAACATACAATAAACTACCTAATAATATAAAAGAATTGCCGGATTATGATGTTAAAGAATTTTATAATAAGAAACATTAATTCAATAGTTTACAAACAATTAAACACAAATATTTGCATGCCCTTGGCGGGTAGAACATACTTTGTACTGTAACTGCTGTATACAAATTAAAATCCTGTAAACATGTGTTCGCGCAAATAAAGATTTATTTTATTTTATTTTATTTATTCCTTTTAAATTATTGTTCTAGTAATAACTACTTACTTCAAACCCTTTGAGAATTTTGTCCTACACAAAATATTAGAACGATGTTGGAAATTAAATGGCCTACAGCTTAAATAAACTTACGTAATTAATTTGCTTAATTATTTCAGGTCAAGCTTTGTTATTTCAATGTGAATGTTGAAAAACCGCGGCCTGTTCAATGGCATAGAAATAGGTCGAGAAATAATAAGGGCATACTGCGGAAATATTCATAAACTAAGCACGTGTGCTGTTACGTTTCAGGGGTGTGATTAGATGATTTCTGCGTATTCCTGTATCCTCTATACTAACGATATTAAGTTATATCCTTGAATGTTACAGACTTAGCTTCAAAGGCAACATCTAACAATAGGGGATCGGACAAATTTTCAGAAAGTGTTTTAAATTAATCTTCATGGATATTTATTCCCATAAAAAATACTATATTATTTATTTATAGCCTTTTAGGTACTCAAAATCATGTTTTAATATTGTTTGTTTGAAAATGCCGCCAAAACGCCACGATAGTTCATCTGAGAGCGCGTAACGTCATTTGTGGTCATATCATAACAAAACAGCTGCATTGGCATAAGACAATGATTGCCCACAAATGACGTCACGCACTGTGATTGGTGTTTCAGTATAGATTAAAAATATTGTAAATAATAACATTTTATTTCTTCATTTAAAAATATTTAAATGAATTATATTAAATTATTATTCGATAAATAATCGTAAAAAATTATATATTTTCTTTCTAAGTACATTTTAGATTTTAATCTGATTACTGTCCGATCCCCTATTAGAGTAATTACAAATAAGATTTTTAAAACAGTAAACATCAAAACTTGTTACAAAATATAAAACCATTATGTAGGCAGTCGAGCTGATTTTTAGGATTTTTTTCTGTATTAATACGTAATTACTAATTACTGTGGAAACGGAACTTAAGGGAACCACATTTGATAGTTACTTACGTAATTATTCGGCAGACAGGCTGGAAATACACACGATATTAGCACAGGTAACTACCGTGTAATCTTTAACTTGTTCATAAATGAACAAACATTTATCTCTCTTTATACCTAATATTTTAGATAAGTATAGAGTACTATAAGTATAGTATACATAGATTATTTCACTCTACCATGCTTTCTGCTTTAAATATTGGGTTTTATAAGTATTATTACTCCATAAAAGCCGTTTTAACCAAATATTCCCACGTCTCTTTTGAAACGCAGCCCGTTATTATGATTTAGAATCATATAAATGCTAACACATTATGTTACATACCATTACATTGCCACGATCGCTTTTCATGGAAACTTTAATTTCCTTTAAAGGTGAAACGCCCCTTTAATTTCGTACGAAACGACCTTTTCAATTGAAAGGACCCTTTCAATATGTTTTCTTTATAGCGTTCGTTACAATTAATCCCCTCAATTTAAATTAATTTTAATCAACATTAATAATAAGTAAATAAGTTTTATTTCGTGAAAAAAAAATATTATCATTTTTTGAGTGATTTCATTTAATGAAGACAACTTTCATTTGTTACAACAATACACCAATAAACCATTTCACTGATTTGATACAATGATCGATTGCATAATAAAAATGAAAACATACGAGTGAAAAAATCGTACATTTACGGGTTTTAAGTTTATCTGCAACTTATTTACTTCCTAAACTTATTTCATAATAATAGTGAATATTTGTGGTAATAATGGATAGTAATAATTATTATTTATTGTAATATTAATAAATAGATGAATAGAAAATTATATTATCATGTATACGAATATTATGATAATATTGTATAAGGAAAATTATATTATAATAGAAAATTATTATTAAGAGTAAAGAGAGTCATCTGGATAAATCTGTATTCTGATGACTCTCTTTACTACTCTGTAGTAGTTTGTGTTCTCTAGTAGTACACGGAGTGATTTAATTTTTGTCATTAAAATTTCATTGATAATATAGTAAAATTTAATAAAGTTCATCAACAATACCTACCTAAACATAATATTTTCTAATATACCTTTGAGTTGTACAATTTTTTTAAAATTTTTAATTAAAATATAATTTAATGTTTTTTTTTACGTTAGCAGAATTGATTTAAGTTGAAATTTCCATATATACCTATATTATACTCAGCTCTTTTTAATCGAAAATATATTATTACATATAATATATTGTATATTACATATATCAAAGGAGATGCTGAGTTTAGCGCCCATTTCAGGCGAAGCACTTAGGCAAGCATATCATATCGTTGGCATATAAAATTTTAATATTTATCGGACATAGACGCAAAGTTGCCTGTCTGTGTGTATTCTATAAGATGTACTTCGGAGAGTTGCTCGAGAGCTGCATGAGATCATACCGCCTTCCCCTTTCTTCTATCGGACATGCAGACGTACGGCTGGTTACCAACCTCACCTTGTCGATATCCCTCTAATTCGGACCAAGCGCTTTAAAACATCTTTTGTGATGCGCACTGCTAAGGATTGGAACTCCCTGCCGGCGTCTGTATTTCCGAGCTCATATAACCCAAATCTTTTCAAGGTTCGAGTGAATAGGTATCTTCTGGGTGAGCTCGCTCCATCTTCGGCCTCATCCTTCCTATATGGATAGATGCTGGTCAAGAGCAAACCCATCTATAGTAAAAAAAAAAAAAAAAAAAAAAATCGGAAACTGCTTTTGTCTTCAGTACGGATGCTCCGTTTTCAAATTAAATCTTTTTCTGTTCCTCTTTCTTTCTGTATACTTTTGCAAGTAATTTTCTGTTTCGTGTTTTCTTACAAGTCATTGCAAACCATTAGAAATGAACCGCAGCGCTTGTGAGCGAGACAAAGAACCGTATGTGTCTCTCTTTAGCACGAGTAACTTAGCACTGTGAGAGCTCGTAACCTGATAAACAAAGACTAGGTCACGTAGCAATTATATCACGAATAATATGCATGTAATAATATATTTATATATAGTTACTAAAGCAATTCTGTCTGTTACAGTCAGCTATTAAAAAATCATGGTTTTAATAGTGGCGGGACACATTGCGTTTTATAGTCATAAACGCGTAGATGACGCGCAGATGACGCGCGTATACGCGCTTCAAACGAGATTCGTTCGTACACAACCTTCTAACCCCTTAGTTCCCAAAGTGGTCCAGGGGTCCACGGGAGACTCGACGGGGGTTTACGTTGGCGTGACAAAAAATGGAGATGACAAAAAAAACAATCAATTCTCACTTATTTCATTTAGAAAACTCCCCATTCGTGGTTGGAACTCAGTCGCAACGCAAATTTCCATAGTTAGATCTAACTTCACATTTTTTGTCGAGTTTTGGGAATATGGTAGAAATGTAGGTGCAGGGGGTCCACCGGAACCAGCTAAATTTTGAAAGCGGTCTATGAGAAAAAAAGTCTGGGAACCTGTGTTCTAACCTAAGCACACGGGGCGATCGTGAAACGCGCGTCTGTAGTCGCTCGTAGCTTCCGCGTTTTGATCATATTCCATGTAGCTGAACGACTGTTTATTTCCATTATAAAACGGTCGGTGTCGAAAGGTTCCATTTTGAACCAAAATACAGACGCAACACACAGTAAAATATTATTGCAACTGCGGCGCGGGTTTTGAACGCGCTTCACACGCGCGTTAGTATCGTGTTTCAATCGATTCAAACGCAACAATCGGCATTTACGGCGCCGAAAACGCGCGTCGTCTGCGCGTTTAAAATACACCGTGTGCATACTAAATATTCCATTTCATAACTAAATTACTAAACTGAATTCTCATAGCGAATAATGGGAAAAAGCTAATCTAGTCTAGTCATAATATGATTTAAGCAACAATGTAGCATAACATATTGTTTTTAATGTGTTATTTTAATCTACCAAGTTTCCTGTATTTATAACAATCTCACTGGTCGAGTAATATTATTAAAAAAAGATAAAGTTATTGTATGTATTGCCAATTAATTCATTTTTTAAGAGAAAGGAATTAATTCAGGAGCTTATTATCAAAAAGCGTTAAGTCCACTTTTCAACATATTGAGTAAATAGTAATTTTCAATTCCAAATTACTGTTACGAACTACACTGAAACATAGAAGAATTTTGTATGAGCGATAACGAAGAAAGTATGTGGACTTGATCCTTTTTGCAACTAAATATTTATGTCAAATAAAATTAAAAATTTAATTTTAAAATATAAACCGTTTAAGCAAAAATGGACTTGACTTGTTTTGATAATAAGCTCCTGAATTGTTCTATTCTATTTTAGTGTTGAATTACCAGCTGTATATTTCCTCATACCAATCAGTGTGCACTACATCGTTTCAACTGTTTGAAGTGCGGTTATTAATTAGTCAGTAAAATATCAGAGTATTTGTATTGCATTCAGTTCGCAGGCCGATATAAGTGATCTCTCTATTTCATCGAGTTACTTTCGATATGTTAGACTCATACAAACATTATACAACATAATGTTGATGCTATGACGTAGAAATGGTCAAAAAATCCCCATTACTGCAATTTTTTTATACAATTTATTGTAACATGGGATTATCTAATGATTATATTATATAACTTTATGTTGAACATAAGGTACAATAAAAACGTATATAAAAATTTATATTTCTTGTACCAGTATACATATGTATACATTTGTACTGACTCATATGTATTTCAATTAGAAAAATAATAATTATGCTTCTTAAAACAAATGAAATCCCTGTGGAGACAGGAAAAAAATGTGTGAAATTGAGCAAAAGTGAAACGAGTGAGGGTTCAAGGTGCTCTATATGGTGACACAGCAGTGGTCATTTCACCGTGAAAGGTTGTTGCTATAGTATTTTAGGCAATCAATAGGCATGATGACGGTATTAAAGAATCAAAGAATAAATGGTTTTGGAGAAAAATATATGTTGAAAGGAGTTTTTTTTGTATTAAAATTGAGATTAATAAGGTTTTCAATAAAATAGAAGACGTATAAATAAATGCAATCGGCTATGTTAACTGAAACACCAATCAGAGCGAACGACGTCACGCCCAGGTAAGTGCCATCGTGTTGCTTAACTTTGCTTTGACAGAATGAAAAATCTGATGAGATGTCGGTGACGTCACGGTTCATCAGGCGCGACGCCATGACACCTAAGAGCGTTTTCGCGCGTAATTCAAAATAGATTTAAAAACATTCAATAATTCGTTATTGAAATTTAGTTTTTTGCAGAAATATTATTTTTTTCGGATATGGTAGACGTGTATCTACATTATGGAAGGGAATTTTAAAATCTGTCATCATGCCTATTGTAATTAAAGGGAATAAAAGCGAAGGAAGCTGGTAATGCAACGATATCTTCCTTCTTTCTTTCTATAGTATACAACTACAATTTTGGGCACAAATGACGAAAAACCCCAGTGGGGATAAGTAAAATTGCGGATGAAACTTAGTGTGGAGCTTTCGTAACTTTGTCACTAAACTAATTAATCGCAGGCAAAGATGCTTTATTTATTTATACATTAACTAGAAATCCACAGCTCTCATTGTCTTAAAAAATTAAAAAATTATAACATAGCGAGTGCTATTACTAAATGCACGCAACGAAGTACAGAACAGAATTTGTCATTGTACGATCTCTGAAGACGGCACAAGACTGAATTTTGCGTATAATTACAATGGACAAACTTACAATTAAAAAGTATCGAGCGTCTCGCTGTGACCGCCGGGGCCCACAATTTTAATGTTTTGTTTACCAGGTCAGTGCTGTGTACCATGCAATTGCAAATTTTATACAAGAAAATCATATCAAGGAGAGAACGTCTATCCTCAAGTGACATCATTTGGTATATGCTACAGGCATCTCTATAGTTCGAATATGTGCGACGGTTGCGGTAGGACATTAGTTTGAGAAACTTGCGCTGTATCTTCTCTATGTAGATACATATGTGAAACAAACAGAGGATTCCATATGCTGCTACAATACTCAAGGACACTCCTAACGTACGTGCATTAGAGAATGAAGGGTCTGGTCACTCTCATTAAGAAGCCGAGGTTTTTAAAGGCTTTGGATGTTATATTCTCAACGTGGTCTTGTCTCTTGGATAACTAGACCGTTAATAATGTAATTAAATTTTATAGGTTTTAGTTTACGAGTGAAGTTTATGTAGGAGCATTTATTGACATTGACATTAATTCTGTTTTCATTACAGTACACACTCAGTCTATCTAAATCATCCTATATGGCGCGACAATCACGCATTTTCCCTATTTTCTTGTTTTTTATGTCATCGGCATGAATTAGGAATTTAGCATATCGAAAACACCGGGAAATATCGTACTGATAATAGGAGTAGAGTAAAGGCCCAAGTATAGATCCCTGAGCCCAAGTATAGATACCTACCCGAAACCACCTGGCACTGTTTTGCAAAAAATATCTTTTTTTTAATGATTACGGTGGGCAGGCAGGTGGACGATCTACTTGAGAGTGGATGACTACCGTCACCACTTCTTAGGATATACGTATACTTACAAAGTAAGGATACAGCAGGACTGTCCAAAGTTACTAAGATTTGTGGAACGGGTAAACAAATAATTTATTTTTTTAACGGAAATGAAACTAAGTATAGAAAATGGTTTTATTTAATACTAGCTGATGCCCGCGACTTAGTCAGGGTTGAAAAAAAATATTTTTTATAGCTTTTATACATTTGATAGGCGTTGAATCTTTATTTTTAGATATATGGCCTGCGTTCTGCCCAGCACCTCCTAGAAAAGCTATAAATTGGCATGAATTTATTTCTTATGTTCATTTCGAACTCACCAAATTTACTTTATTTACCATTCATAAATTGAACAATGAACAGCTATTGTTTCCTTGTTGCCGATAAAAGGAATTATTGCGGAAGTGACGCGTGAAAATTAATGTGACTTTAACATTAGCACAGTATGCATGAATCAGTGATATAACTAATGTGACATTAGTACTTCTAAATCGCATATGACCATATTACATGATCAGAACGTACCTTTTTTCTCACTTAAACTGTATTAAAAAGTAAGTGTCGCTCAGTGGTCGACATTCGATCACAGTGGAAAAAAAAAGCTTGTCATTTTTGTCAAAACAAAAATAAATAAAAAAAACCGGTTCACATAAAAATTCCAAAAAAAAATCCGAAGTTTTTGCTTCACATATTATTATTTTAATATAAGCCTTCTCGTCGTTTCGGGCGAGAGAGGGCAGTAGTAGTTCGCTTTTCGCCGTCCATTGCGGATGCGACCCCGCTCGCCTCGCTTATAAACAATAATTTACTTAAAACGCAGCGCACTATAATGTTAAAGGAATGTTTCATTGTGGACAATAATTTGTGTTGGTGACTGGCGCCGAGCTGAAGGTTCTCATCTGGAGGACACCTGGAGCTGGATGCAGCTGTCGAGCAGGTACTGTTACTCGATCACCCTTAATTTTACGTGAAGCGCCAGCCAATCCACAGGAGACCCCAAACCCGCTCCCGCACATGCCCTGGATGGTGATTATTTACATACCGTCATACCAATATGTCCGATGACCTTTAGTCATTAATGTGACAGTTGATGATCCCGCGTTCGAATATAGTTTGGTCTTTAGATGCATTTTAATAGGCTCACCAGAATCGATTATTTTCCAAATACATGGTTCTAAAGAGAATGAAAACGGCAGATTAGGAAAACCTAGTTTAGCCTCAGTAATTTCTGGCGAGTTATCAAAGATATGCAGTTCCTTGTGAGTCCATCGTGACATTTTGATATTATTATGGAAAATTCGTTTTCCAACGATTTTCTACTTTTTTGTCGTCTTTTCTAAATTTCTTATCTCTCACAACAGTTCGTAACCGAATTTCGAATTGACAGGTATTATTTTTCTTGGGAATACCAAGGTTCTTTCGTCCTTTCCATTTTGTTTATTATTGAAATGTTTCTTTAGAAATGCCTTCAGAAACATTTCGTTCTCTGAAATATCTTTCTTCACATTTCTTCAGAAATGTCTCGGTTTTATTACGTTTTAGTAATAAAATGCAGATGTTAATTCACTTAGCAACATGAATTTCTTTTAAATCGTGTGGAACACAAATATTATAATAGAAAATAATATTCTTCTTCTTCTTTTGATGTTATTACAGGAGGTGGCTATCTGAACCCTCGAGGCGACTCTAAATAACGATTTGTTACTTCGGCCATACCACTCACGAAGTTTTTGAGTCAGTACGTCGTCCGCCCGGCTTGACTTCTCCCTGTAACTTTTCCTACATGATCAGCTGCAGCAGATCATACTTCTCGTTGCGAATGATATGTCCAAAGTATAAGATGAAACAATATTACGACATTAGAAATAAACGCGGAAGTGATTCTGTCTACTTATTACGTTAATAATAAAATGTTTACGCTAATAATAAAATGTTTAAAAAATCTGGGAAAAGATAAAAAAAATTAGTTAAAAATAATCAGTTAATTACAATTTGACATTACGTCAAAATGAGTCTTATTAGAGTTGACCTATGTGATCGCATTTATGCCTTTTTGCTAGTAACAAACTAACATAAACAACTAGCTGGTGTCCGCGACTTAGTCCGCGTTGAAAAATTAAAAATATAACGCCTAAAAAATTATATGAGCAATAATTTATTCAATCATTATTTATATTTGTATGATTTTATATTTGTATGATCCCTCGGGAATAGTACTTTTTTCTGGATGAAAGGTACTCCATGTCTCCAGGAAAAGGTAACAGACAGACAGAGTCTACCTACTGCCTATGGGTATACTGTGTTACACATTGTATTTCTAATGTGATTTGAAGCGTGTACAAACGCGACCGGACGGCGCGGGCGGCGTGGCAGCGCACGGTTGACGAAACCTATTCTGAGGCTTGCCATTGTGTTCAGATTTTTAAAAATTGCCAACGACAAACGCATTCGTATATGAAATCCACGACAACACATTTACTTCGGAAAATAAATTATTTATCTGTGCATTCACAGATAAATAATTTATTTTCCGAAGTAAACAGAACCTTTCAAATAAGAATTACAGTTCACTACGGTGGTGTAGACACTGTATCTATGATTAGAGTACAGTAGAGTATCTATGATTACTAGTACCGTGACATACAATATAATGATATCTTTTAATGTTACATACACAGGTGTATGCCCTAGCCAATATATTTTTTTAAATTATATTATTGAAACACAGTTTTAATAATTCTGTTAAATTAGTTTCAATTTTGTATGTATGGTCGGCAAGCAGACTGACGGTCCACAGATGACAGGAAGCTACCATCGAGTCTCGATGGTAGTGCAAGTGCGGTGCCGACCTTAGTAGGATAAAGGATGAGAGTTTAGGACAAGATAGGGAAATGGACGCTGGCATTCCTTACTCAACCACCGAAACACAACAGCACACATGCAGTACACATGACCCAATGTTACACATGGCGTGGTTACTGCCGCCGAACGGGCCGCCTAATTCATAACTACGAAACGCAGTGTGCCCTGTTACCCGCAACTTCGTACGCGTGGTATTCGGAATAGTGTGGTAACTTTTTTGTTTGTAAACCGCATTCAAATCGGTTAAGCCGTTTCTGAAATTAGCGTGTACAAACGCACAAACAGACAATAATTCAAATTGTTTTTTTTTTTTTTTTTTTTTGAAAAAATGTTTAATGTATGTACAGTTACAGTCATGGCTCGTTTACGATTTTGTTATAAATGTATAGATTAATGAGTTGTCATCAACATCCATAGAAATCCCAATAAAAGAACAAAACGTTCACAACTCTCTGAAATTGGTTCAGCGGTTTAGGCGTGAAAAGGTAGAAAGGGTAGACAGACATAGTTACTTTCATATTTATAATAATTATTATGTATGGATTTTACGAACGCACGTGAACTTGGGTTGTATTTTTTATTACTATGCGACAGCCGGTTGGGGAGCCCGTCTGGTGACAGTAACCACCCCCTTACGCCTTACATAAAATCACCGTGAAATAACAGCATGTTTCGGTGAGTGAGTAAGGGATTTCTCTATCCCATTTCGCTATCCCACTAGCATTAGCTTTGCTCGTGTTATAGGCAACGGTAGCCACCTACCATCAAGTGGATCGTCAGCCTGTCTGACGATCTTCACATAAAAGAAATTCTTACAATATTAACAATTATTTATGTATAACGATAACTGCGCAATGTAGACTGACCTCTTGAGGCTCCGAATCAACAAACCAGTCGACGGTGGCAGCCGGGAGTGAGTAGTCCGATGTACAGTTGACCAACGCCTGCTCGCCGACATTCACGATCGTCGGAAGACCTGTGATCAGCGGATCGTATTCTGGAAGCACTGGAACAATTCCAATCGCACTTACTTTCCAATTCAAAGGAAATCTGTGTTATGCGCTCATATATTGTTGTATTTCGGTGTGCGAGTGAGGGATGCCAAAAACAACTTTCATCTGAAAGGAGAAGGTTGAAGGTTGTAATCGAGTGAACTGTCAGCCCTCCATCATAAAAAAACACTCGCACTTGTGTCGACCATAAAAGCTCTTGTCCTTACAATTTACATTATTCATCGAGTTGTCTAGACCAGAATCACCGCTGGGAACATCAGTCGTTAGTTTAGTTTGAGTTGGGAATAATGAATCCGAAACTAGACGAGGACTTGAAATTTAATGACGTCACAGAATGGCGAGAGAGCGTCCCGATTATATTACTCGCCATAACAGCCTTCGACCCATCTGGCTCCGGGATACTATTTTCAACTTTCAATGCAGATTATCAGGCTATAAAAGCTGTTTCTCGGCACCGGAAGGTTTACCCATAAAATATCAGAGGTTTTTGTAGAATAAAAACACGTAAAACTTGCGGTTAACTAGTATAAGAAATTAATTGCATGAGATATTAAAATTAATGTTAGAATTAACAATCTGAGAAGTTGACAATTTTTATTCAAATTATTTTATTAAAATGGCTTGTTAAACACACACCATTGACAAAGGGACATTTTGTGTCGTAACATAATATCAACCATAGAAAGAGAAATACCTGCTAAGGTCATATTGTGTGATTTCCTGTCGACTGCGAATCTGGGCCCTTCGCTGGATACTTCGCAGGTGTACTTGGCGGTCTCTCGTTCGGGTCGTACTGATATGACGCACGCGGTCAAGTCACAGGAGCTGTTCATTATCGAGACGCCGGTGCTGTTGAATGCTCTGGTTTCGTACTGTCAACGTAAGGATCGAATTAATATTATCCTGAATCGTTATCAACGAGGACAAACGAGGTAAAAAAAATGCTTTTAGAATTTTTGTCTGTTTATCTGTTTGTGTGTGGGTTTGTGCACGGTAATCTCAGAAACAGCTTAACCGATTTGAATGCTGTTTTCACTGATGTATTGAAGCAAGCTTCCCGTAATATTTGGTGTTTGTTTCATTTCAATTGGTTTATAAACAAACAAGTTACGCGCTATACCGAATAGTTGCCGGCTCAGGCTCAGGTAAGTTTAAAGTTATTAATAACGTAACAGATTTTATCCAACACAATAATGCGTGTATTTTTTTCTAATATGAAGGTCGTCAGACGGGTTTGCGGGCATTTGTTTGTAAGTGGCTACCGTCGCCAATGACGCAAGCAACGCCACGGGTGCTTCAGGTACGTTGCCAACCATAGTAAGCTTAAGGTCAAGCTGAAGGGTTAGAGAAATGGGCTATCCCTTAAGTACTCACCAAAGCACACATGCTATCATTTAACAGTAAGGGTGGTTACTGCCGCCATTAGGGCTGCCCAAATATCATAATTAATTTGGTATACTAATATGACGTAATATTAAAAAGTTTGAAGCTGATTGAATTTAAATTAAGACTAAAATATATTAAAAAAATAATAATACATCAGACCGGGTCGTTTGAACAAAGTGTGTATTATTAACGTCAGCCGAAAGGTATCTACCAATTATTATTAATTATTTATTAATCTACCATTTATGAACAACTAAACATAAGACAGACAATTAATTGAGGAAAACACCACAGCATTTTATAATTTTTAATAGAACGTAATACTCATTTTTCTAAAGAAGGATACCATAAACCGGGTACATTAATTATAAATAAATACTCAAAAGCAAAAAACAAAATGAAAACAAAATCTCTGTAAGTATATGTATATAATTCATCTGAAATATGAACCAAAACAAGTGATCTCTAAGAGATAAACCGTTCATCTGGATCCATTAAGTAATTAAACAAGTGCCGAAAAGAGATTTCCCTTTGAAACATCAGATAACTTATATCTGCTTATTACATTTTTGAAAAAAAAAGTTATGAGGAGCCTTTGAAAATACCACGGTTTGTTCATAGTCCATAATTATCATTATAATTATGCATTTATTTAGAACTAGCTGACGTTATTTAGAACTCACTGGCGCCAGACGGGCTGTCTAATTTATGACTCTGAAATGCAGTCTGACCTGTAACTGCTACATATCTATAGACATTAAAAAATATTTAAAAAAATAATATTCTAAAAACTTTTTTTGACCTCGGTAACATAAGTACTGTGTACAAAAGTCTGTTTGTCTATGCGTTTGTGCACGCTAATCTCAGAAACGGCTTAATCGATTTGAATGCGGTTTTCACTTAGGTATTTGTAGCAAGCTTTCCGTAACATTTACAGTGTTATTACAAAAAAAAATACTAAACTATGTCTTAACACGTGTTTTGTCAAACAGCGTCTAATGACATTTGTATACAATTTCACAGTTTAAACCCTGCCTCAAATAATGTTTAACCTTCGCTATTACAAAATAGTGTTTGTCCTTTGACTTACCAAAACATCGCTAGGCAACCTAGAGGCAACCAAATGTTGCTATTTTAAAATTATAAAATAGCAAATAGTAACAGTAAAATAGCAACAAAACGTTCGTTCAACTTCATTTGGTTCAATCCGAAACGTTCCTTTCTATGCAAATTTGTTATGTGCTAATAGAGTATCCTACGCAGAAAAATATTTTAAAATTATCTGTATATAAATAAAACAGTGCCGTGTGTGATTATAAATTAATTATTGCTCTAAATACACCGCCATAGGTATGTTTTGGAACCAAAACTTACGTATATAATGAGTACATTGTACACATAGAACAATGATCGGTTGAAAGAATGGACTTGTCAATCGTCATTACTCATTGTCAAATGAGTATAATATAAATAAAAATTATTTCAAGTAATATGGAAAAAAATAAAATAAAAATTCGTGAACGTGAAGAAAATTTGGTTCAAGAATAAAAGGTAAAACAACCCGATATTTCATCATAATCTTAACCACACCACTGAATACAACTTGCGAAACGTAAAGACAAAGCAGTTTAGACTAACTTTGAGGCTTCGACAAGCATTGACATGTATTTAAATATGAAAAGTATTATCATAGTATTATTTAAACCGTGCCTAACTCTAACTGTTTAAACACGTTTTTGTAATAATTTTTTTTGACACATGTTCAATGTCTGTTTATCTTTTTTGTAATAACACTCTTAGTTTCGTTCCAGTCGGTTTAGGAACAAAAAAGTTACGCGCATATCACACGTACGAAGTTGCGGGCTCAGCTAGTGTAGTGTATAAGTCATACATGTAAATATCATTAGGAAATTAAAACTAGTTTGCCGCTGTTAGGAGAGAGCAACAAAAGCTAGAAACCTTCTGACGAGAATACCGCCTTGTATCTGTCTCTTGATCCAGCCGTCCAACGAGAACCAGTTGAGGATTTCCTTTGTTATTATAATATGAAACATTGCCATTCGATGCGATATGTACTTCTGAGAAAAGTTTTCAATAAAGATTTAAGAAAGAGACACGCTATTGCATCCACTCCAGTATTTTCCGAGAGTAAATGCACTGACCGAGAATCCGAGACTCGTACGAAGTCTCCGTTTGTGAGTCAAAGTGCCTCAAGAGGCGCACTCATTCTTTCTGTCATGTGCAATTCTTTTATATTTTATCCAACGTTGATCTCCTGTGTAGAATATCTCTGAATATTATAGAAGCTGAATTAAGCGGACAATTCCCATTGCCCATATTTTTTAATGAGTACCAATAACCCAATTTTTTTTAATGTAAGGTCGGCAGACAAACTAACGGTTCACTTGATAAGGGTATCCGGTATTAAGGGCAAAGTAAATACGATAAAGGTACCCGATATTATTTCACAATGCTCTTCAAAAGTAACTATGATATTCACAACCCTCATGAGAGAAGACTGTTGTCCTGCATTTGGATACATATGCAAGTAGAATGTGGAACAACATTGTTCAACATGAGTTGTGGGTTTCCGGGATGATGGCCCAGGTCTGTTGGAAATTCTTCCAAACGTTTCGTCAACAACTGCGGTTGACATCCTCAGTGGTGTAGTCCGTGTTAGAAGAAAAAGTACATCACATCACTGCACTTCACTTCTGCACTTTTCGACTTCTCGAGCGAGACTGTGGCGCTCGAGAAGCGACCCTGGGCCATCATCCCGGAAACCCACAACTCATATGGATACCGGCCGAGAAAACCTACATTCTATTGTTCAACATATACTGAAAATACATGTTTTGCGTATTCACACAGTTACGGCTGCGGTCTCGGTTTGGGACTCTGTATATACTGTAATATACCTACTGTATCAAACAGAACTGAGCGAATTTTCACGAGTCTATTGTTTATAAATTGGAACTATTAAAATTTACAAAAAAAATAATTTATTTTTTTAAAAATTAAGTTACCTATTAAAAAATAGTTCTTTTTTAAGTGGCTTCATGAGCGACTGTGCTAAAAAAACTATCCAATAGAAAAACATTAAAATGTGCATCAAAATCAAATAAAAAAAGTGTTTTGGGAATTTCAAATCCAGAGCTTTAAATAATATTTACTCCTTTGTCAATAAATATAAAAAAATAATAATATAAAAACATGTAATTTTTAGGAGACTCGGGCCTTAAGTGAAACGGAACTTGAACGGCGGCATTGTATTCTTTTTTGTTAATTAATTTGCCAACATGCGCTTCGCGAGTTATTTTCAGGGCCCGACTGAAAATTAGAGCAATAGACCTCTACTAAAGCTTTATGCTGAGTCAAGTACCTTTTTCATGTAAGTACAATTTGGGAATATTGATCAATTTTGGACTCAGTTTACAAATAAATGACGTCATTAATGAATTACTTTATTGCCAGTTGTCAACATTTAGGCAAACATACTCATTAATTCCGTTTATTATTTTTACATAATTATTTCTAATATTTCGAGAAAGTTTTACAAACATTTACTAAATAATCTCTACATCATCATCTCAACCGCAGGAAGTCCAATGCTGGACATAGGCCTTCTCCATGATTTTCTAATGGGACCGGCCAGAAACAACCTGGATCCACCGTCGACCCGCAGCCGTCATCACTTATCAGATCGCCTGTCCTTCGCCTGTGGGTGGATGTCCTACGCTGCGCTTGCGGTAACGCGACTCTGAGATAGGTTGTGCCGCAGAGAAGAGGTTATGGGTGCTTCAGAGGTGAAGCTGACTACCCGCTGCGAGAGGTGAGTATGGGCTCTCGTGCCGCTTCGCCCGGGAGCCGTGGACATGAGGTCGTCCGCCATCATCAGAACACCGGGCAACGAGGGAAGACGTGCTGTGTGTTTCCGGCACGTCTCTCCACGGCGAAGCACCTAATCGAGGTGGAGCCCGCAAGTGCGTAGGCCTCGTCTGGCGGGGGAAGGCAGATGTATGTTTCCATGATCCCTTACCCCCCCATAGACGGCGCGAGGAAGCACCGTGGGTTTTTAGTGGGTAGAAATCCCACATACTCCACCGGTCTCCCCATGGTCGGGGAGGATAAGGCTCGCAGTGGGCTCTCGTGCCGCTTCGCCCGGGAGCCGTGGACATGAGGTCGTCCGCCATCATCAGAACACCGGGCAACGAGGGAAGACGTGCTGTGTGTTTCCGGCACGTCTCTCCACGGCGAAGCACCTAATCGAGGTGGAGCCCGCAAGTGCGTAGGCCTCGTCTGGCGGGGGAAGGCAGATGTATGTTTCCATGATCCCTTACCCCCCCATAGACGGCGCGAGGAAGCACCGTGGGTTTTTAGTGGGTAGAAATCCCACATACTCCACCGGTCTCCCCATGGTCGGGGAGGATAAGGCTCGCAGATTTTCCCACGCAAGAAAAAATGATACAGATACCTTATCTTGCGAAACTAATACATATTGCAATGAGTTAACTAACTTATTCCTTTATAAAAGTTCTTCCAAGACAAAATAATAAGTAAAAGTATATTTACAATTTTCATTAAGGCTCCGGTCTCGCTTTGCGACTCTACCTTAGCAAACAGAACTAAGCGCACTTTCACGTGTCTTTTTTGTTATGAATTGCAATTATTAAAAAGTACATTAAAAAAATGTTTTTTGTATTTTTTTTTCATTAATTTATTAAAAAAATAGGTCATTACTAAGTGGTTTTAAGAGCGACTGCATTAAAAAAAATTTTCAACAGAAAAATATATGTATTTGCAGTGGTAAAATTCATGAAACTACAACTTTTTAAACCTCTTTAAATAAGAAAACTAAAGCGTTTATCAAAAAAGTAACCAGTTTAGATTATTGCTAACGATATGAGAATAAATGTAAACTGAATATATTTCGTATTTTTGTTATAATTTTTACGTAGCATGTGCTTGAATGAGACCTTCAACGCGTTCAACCTAAATAGAGGCATTTTTAACGCCCAATAGAGCTATTAAAATGTGCATCAAAATAAAATTAAAAAAGTGTTTTTGAAATTTCAAATCCATCACTTTCAATAAATGTAAAATATATTTCATTCATTCTTTTGTTAGTAACTGTAAAAAAACATTTATTTTCTGTAAATTATGCAAGAACACTAATTTTTAGGAGACTCGCCTAAAAATATCCATTGTTTAATGAAAATGTTACAAGAAATGGACAAGACAATTGCTTTGAAAAAAATATATATTATACTTAAACAAGTGAAGAACCAATTGTATCGATTAGAATTTTCGTTAAAGTAATAGAAACTCCACAAAAAAAGTTAGAACACAAGAAGAATTTGACTTTTATTGAAAATTCTCTCGAAAACGGCTTATTGCACGCACATGAATCCTGTACCTATTAATAAGTTAATATCAGATTAAAAAATTGTATTAATAAAAAAAATTATTTTGTGTATTGTTCTAATGGTAAAAACAGAAAAACACCATTTCTAGGCCTGTTGAATTGTCTCCGCCGCCAGCGAGTTCTATAGTAAGGTGTCGAAATAAATACATAGACAACCCACTAACGGATAAATTGGAATAGCTCTAAAAAGATATGTTTATCAGCGTGGTTTTGTATATTTATTTGACCACTATCGCTGGATTAACGACGGAGGATGCATTTGAGCCAGCAGCAGCCGTCACAGCCAACGCTTGATTGGTTTCTCGACGAGATGTTGTCTCCCCTGCGTCTGCTGCCTAAAAGGGCAAAATATTATTTCACTAACATAATCGCCAAAGCTAAATGTTTCTTTATAGCAGTTAGCAGACTTGAATAAAAATCATTTTCAGCGATTACACTTTCCATTTCCCGAGAAAGTGCCATTATATTAAAATAACAAGTAATTTAAATGGAATATTGTTATTTAATTCCGTTGAGCACTCGGCGTAGGATTCGCAAAAATATATTTCTGTAATAATGTAAACTTTGTAGTTTCACAATTTGAACTTTATTGTTTTTGCAAAATGTACGTTCATTTAATTGCAGAGGAGTAATGAGACAAAATTTTAGTAAATGATATAAAATGAAATATTCCTCATTACATAGTACCAAATTTTAGTGTTGTGGAATAGTATGTATTGGACATTATTATAGTAAATTCTAATACATATGTTACGGTAATTAGTGTGGTTAGTGTTAATATTAACCGGTCATTATTTATAATTCCCTCATGATTTGGTAACTGTGAAATTTATTACTTTTATTGGCTAGTATTAATAATTCACTACTGTCTTCGGTAAAAGTAATAAAATAAACAAGAAACGATCTTTTTTCGTCAGTATTTATTAGTAATTTTAAGATTAAAATTATATCATAGTATTTATTGGTAATTAAAAGAAAATAATGTGCTAAGTAAATAATTATTAGATACTTTATGCCTCTATTGCTCAAAGCAGACGCTTAGCGTACGTTATATTTAAATTTATATTAATTTATTGTGTTTACGAAAAGTAAGGTGTAAATATTAATAATAACCGGTAAAAGTAAATAATTTCACACTTACCGTAAAAAAGCTAAATAATTTATTTCTGTTCTGTTTGAAGGCGTTAATCTCTGGATTTGGAGAATAGTCGGATTTGAAAAATTCTTTTTGAATTTGTTAGTTCAATTCTTGTGGAAGGTTACAGGTTATAGCTATGACGTCTAGAAGTTGAGCAAAAGGAATAAAAGTTAAATGGAATTCTAAGAGAAAACGCAATAACAGAGACGTCGAGCGTTGCGCTGCAGTGGGTTGGTGAACGAGAATGAAGAAAACCGAGATTTACCTTTAAAATTAAACGGCAGATGAAACCGCAGGAGACGGCTAGTCAGTCAAATAACAATTTTCAATACTTTATTTCAACACTGTTAAACAGAAAATACTCTCTGCGTGTAATTCTGTTTTTATCGTGTTAATAAAACAGAAGAAAATGCCACATACATTCTGTTGCAATTTAGTGAGACACTATACTCCTCAGATTGTTAGTAAGGTAAGGTAAGGAACTAGGTGAGCAAGAAAAGTGCGATGGACTCACCAAAACTAGGCGCCTCAAGGCTTCCGCTTTGAACCGGAAGTGAGCGCAGTGACTATAAATATATTTACATTTCAAAAACTTTTTAACCAAACAAATTTTTGACGTTATTCGAATTCCGGTTTGAAAATAAGGTCGTACGGTTCTTTTTTTTTTATTTTCCGCATGTCAGTACATACTCGCTTTAGTGAAGAAGTATGCCTTTTTTCTATTTATATGAAATATTTACATAAATTTATATGAAAAATATCACTTTTCACAAAGGAGCTATAACGTAATTTACAAAGGGAAACAAGAATTTCCATCCAAAAGATGTTGTGCAGCGCCTTCCTTGGGATATTTATATTCGCGTTTGAATAAAATAAATGACGAATATTATTCTATGGGGCTCACGTAAAACAGCTCAGGTATTCGCGTGTGGTCCAATTGAGAAGGGGCCGGCGAGGACACGTATTGTATCGAGCTGTAGGATATAATGGCAGTGAAAAGTTTAAAGGGAAGCGATTAGGGTCCTCCGTAATAAAGGGACATGATTATGGTCCTCTTTATCATTGGTCTCCATATTATTTGATCAAGACATATAGGCGCGAATAGTCGGGCGCGGAGAAAATAACTCAACATTAGGTCATGCGTTGTCATTCTAAACCAAACGCTATAATCGGCACAAAATAAGTCCTCGATCGCATTGTCCACCAGCCAATCACACCAAATCAGACAACACTCCACCAAACACGTAGCACCAGTCCCTTGATGTCAACCGATTGCCTTCCCGCGAGGTACTCCCCGGCCGACGTGCCTCTGCGCTAGCGCTCGGTGTTGTGTCAGAGTCAACGACAATGACATTCCGATCCCGCTGTCCAGTTGACAACTGACAGTTGTCATTGCTGTTTACTCTCGTTAATCAAAAGCGCCGTCAAGTTTATTATTTCTATTTTATTTTATTATAAAGGCTGTGTGGCGTTTGTGAACTATGAGAAGGCCTATGGACTTCGATTCGAACGAAACATGGGCAGTACCTACTCGAGACTCTGCAGTGATGTCGCATTGACCATCGGTATATCGAAGTGTTGACGTGGTTGTGCAATAATTTGATTCCCAACTTCAAAGCCTGCAGCATCGCCGAAAAGTAGCTTGCCTATCGATTTTCTATCGTCTACACTATGGAGAATGTGCATCTATTCTGTACGAATTAATCCAACCGGAATCGTTCCACTTGCGGACCACTAGTCGTGGGCAGGGGTTTCATCGATGTACCTCGATCACGCACGAAGCGTTTCAGTTCCACCTTCCTTGTTCGGACTGCTAAGGAGTGGAACTCATTGCCTGCGTCTGTGTTCCCACAGAACTACAACCTCGGGGTCTTCAAAACCAGGGTAAATGGGCATTTAGTGGGTAAGCGTGGTCCACCTTCGGCCGCATCTGCACCTCACATCAGGTGAGTGGTCAAGCGCTACCTTGATTTAATAAAAAAAAAAGCCACCATGTCGGTTCGGGTACAGGAGCGGAGCACACAATCAATTCCATTGCTAAGAGGTGTGAAACAGGGAGACGTAGTCTCTCTGAAATTATTCACTGCCGCTTTATGGCAAGGACTTAGCATCAAAATTAACGGCGAGTATATCACTCACCTTCGGTTTGTCGACGATATTGTGGTCCTGGCGAAGTTGATAAGAGAACTCAACACAATTCTCGTAGGCCTCAACCGAGTTTCCCAAAGGGTGGGCCTCGAGATGAATATGGACAAGACGAAAGTTATGTCCAATATCCATGTTGTGCCCACTACAATAACAGTTGGAATTCAGTTGGACAAACAGTCCAAATGTTTGACAAACAGTCCAGCTTCGAGAGGGCAATCGTCAAATTCAGCTCGGGATGGGCAGCTTTCGGGAAGCTCCGAGACATATTCTCATCCGAAATTCCTGAAAGTCTTAAAACAAAAATTTTCGACCAATGTGTGTTGCCAATGATGACATATGGGCGCTGAAACATGGTCTCTAACTATGGGCTTCGTAAGAAAGCTCAACGTCGCTCAACGAGCTATGGAGAAGGCTATATCGGGGTTACACTGCGAGATCGAATCAGGAATGTGGAGATTCGAAGACGAACGAAAGTACCAACATAACCTGGCGGATTAGTAAGTTGATGTGGACGATAGGGCTGGACGGTTCTCGAGTGGAGACCACGGACCGGCAAGCACTGCGTAGGACGTCCAACCACAAAGTGGACAGACGACCTGATAAGGACCGCGGGTGGACAGTGGATCCAGGCTGCTTCTGACCGGTCTTTTTTGAAAATTTCTGAAGCAGTAGAAGTCCTACGGCTGAGACTATAAAGGCTCACAGTCCACTAGACGATATATATATCACCTATTACGTATTAACCTATTACCGTGACAAGCTACAATAGACTGCCGACCCTATCCTCTCTTCCCCAAGGCCTCAAGGTTCGCCACCACACACGATTCATAATACTTACATAAATGGCCAAGGTCTAAAAATATAAAAAAATTAAAAGTACTTTAATTAATACTGTTTATTGAAATTCAAAATGAAGTATGCCGATATAAATTGGAGCAAGTTGTATGTGATCTATCATATATCTATATATTTTTATAATTGAATCTGTAAAAGATAGCTCATTACCTAGACAACACTATAAATTAATTTATTTTCATTAAGATTTATAATATTTTTAAAATCCTAATTTAGGAAACTTAGTAATAATATTCTATGCTACTTTGATTTAATAACAGGTTTATGATTTGTACCAAGCCCTTACAAATAATCCCGTGGGAAGACGATTCTTCAAAGGATCAGAGGCCAAGTAACAATGTCGTGTCGTCAGTGTAAGCGATTTTTAAAGGAGGATTCTCTTCAATCTTTAGAAATTTTAACATTAGGCTCAACAATGAATAAGTTTATGAAATATTTTAAACTGAAATAGCTTAGTAATATTAAGCAGAAGTCAATGTTTGCTTACAACGAAGTTTAGTCTTGCTTATAAATGTTGAGAATTCAATATAAATTTAAACAATAAATCACCAATGCTTGTTATTTTTGTATTTCATAGACAATCCTAGCCAGTCATTAGATAGACACAGACAAAGATAGACAGCCCATTATGGCATATAGCGTAGACTATATCAGTAGACCAAACCAAGTTTAATGATAAACAAGATGACATTAATCCTGGTTTTAAAAGCCAACGAGGTTTGAACGCACGTTTGCGGAGGCAGGAGACCGGTAGACCAATTAAACATCCATTTAAAAACTCTGATTATGTCAACCGTTTAATTATAATTGCTCCAACTAAAATTTAATTAAAAAAATTATAATTCAGGTCTAAAAATGCAATAAAGTCAAGAACTCGAGAGAACCTTTTATTTAAGGAAATATACGTAAAGATTTTAGCAACTTTTCTTCTTTCTTTAAAAGAAGCGAGTTTCACACTTTAATCCGGCTGCTTAAAATGCATTCAGCGTATGTTTTAAAAAGTGTAATAGCTCTGCAAATTGCAGCAACAAAAAATGTAAAAAGTGGGTAGGTAATGACGAAATTTGCCGAATATATTCAACCGAGATATTGAGTTTCCAGAGAAAAAAAATGTAAGTATTACTTAAATATGTATGTATAATAGTTAATATTGTTTTAAAATCAACTAATATGCACATAACCAGATAAATTCCCATAACCTTTGTTAGGGCACACTGCGTTTCGCAGTCATACATTGACCACCGTGAAATGACAGCCTTTTTTTGTTTTTTTATGTTAAGATCGGCAGACAGGCTGACGGTCCACTCGATGGTAGGTGGCTACCGTCGCCTATAACACAAACAACGCCAAAGCTGCTGCAAGTGCGCTGTCAACTGCAGTAGGATTGAGGATATGGGATTAGGAGGGGATAGGAAAATGGGCTAGCCTGTGGGATAGCCTATGTGTTGTTGTGTTTAGGTGAGTGAGTAAGGGATGCTATAGCCCATGCCCTTATGTCTTATCCTTTATCCCACAAAAGTCAGTAGCACACTTGCAGCACTTACCATCAATTGGACGGTGAGCATACCTGCCGATTTTGCATAAAAAAGTCGGTTTTTGCGACTAAACAAGTTCGAACTTGAAATGTCATTGACTAAAGAATAACACTGATGTAATTTTTTAATAAAAACACATTTAACCAAATTACCATTATTCGTTGTTTTTGAAAAAAAAATTAGATTTGATAGTCCCAGAGTAACCATACCTTATATCAATTTTTTTATCTTTATTAGGAGGCTTGTCCTAAAAGAAAACGTCGCCTCATTGGGCAAGATCACTATACTCGTTCTTATCTATGTCTTATCTCTAAGCTTCGAGTGGAAAATATTGCACAACTCCAAGCATTATTGGACAACGGTGTTCAAATCACCTACTCATCCTCATAGTCACGCTTACTCCACACTTATTCGAATAATAGTAATCACTCTTGATAACGTCTTAATATAAAGAAAAAGCATATTTAAAGCTCTGAGTATTTCGTGGAAAAATAAAGACAAACCTCTCGAGTGAGCAAAAACAAATGCGAATACTTAATTGTTCAATGTTAATTATTTTCATTGCGAATTTACCCTAACCATAAAAAATACTAAAGGTTTTTGAATACATTTCAGCCATTTGGTTTTTGTTCTTAGTTCATCACTTCATAATTTACGGATCGCGTCATGACTTCATGAGTCTTCAGCACGGGTACAAGAGAAAATTAGCTGAATTTATTTGTAGTGGGCTACTTTATTTATGTGTTTTATGTTGTTTTATTTTTATGTTTTAAATACCAATAACTTTTTCTTTCTTTCTTTAAAGGTCAGAGAAGCTCGAGAAATATTCTAGTTACAAGAATAATGTCCTGGAGTAACTGACAAATTAGTATATTACCATTATGTTGAGATGTTTTTTATTAAATTAAAATCGGAGATCTTATTCTTTTTTTCTTATTTCTCTCTCCGTAACAATCTTCCTCACAATTCAACGAATATTAAAAAAAAATTGATTGATTCAGTAATTCTACAATTTTGCGCTAACAGAACAGAATAGAATAGAATAGAATAGAATACAGAAAATATTCAATTACTTTGAAATATCAATTTGCCAAATGGATTAATATAAAATTTCGTTCATCGAGAAGCTGAAGAAAATTACATTAAATTGTGCAGTTACGAAACCACGCCGTCAACTTATCTTGAACTTCAACCGGGACGAGTTTAGTATTGGCTCTGCGAACTTTTCTCAACTTTCAATATTTAAATATACAGTACATTAAAAGGACAGCGTGGAAAAGTTGATAAGGAAAACGTGGCATAAAAGGGCACGCCCATTTGCCATTATTGCGTGAAGTTGAGTTGACATTTGAAAGGGCTTACCGAACCTGCTATCATTTCACGGTAGCCTTCTCCAGGAGGGTGCCGAATGTATTTAGAATTACACGTTCGCCTCACAAATCGGATGTCTTCTTCCGTTGTACGAATTAACTATAGTACCGATGACGAGTGAAGTATTAAATGTGTTGATCTTGGGTAAACAGAAAATGATGCAGTAATTTGTCGAAGATGTTGATAAACAAAAGGACGAAAGGCAAAATGAGTTGTTAGTTGCAACTTTCCTGGTAAATAAAGTGAAATAACCACTTTAAAAGCTAATATTCCAGAACAGTCGGAGGACTATGCCGCGATGTTCTATAAAGACAAGACAACCACTGGAAAATAAAACTATAAAAACTGTTAAAGACTGTTAAATGGTGCCAGATAATATAAAAATATTGCCTTTCCCTACTTACAAGAAACGGCTTTTTGAGATTCTCTTAACCAAATCCTTTTTTTTTTTTTATAATGATAGATCAAGCATTTGACCGCAGTCTCACCTGATGGTAAGTGATGACGCGATCTAAGATGGAGCATGCTTGTCTATTAAGAACCGATTCACTCGCGATTCCTATTATTCTATTTACGATTTTTGTAAAATAAATTGTAATGTTTTTAATAAAACACAATTTTATTTTATTTTATTGATGAATATAAGTATCGACACAATATCAAAAAGTCATTAAGTCACACTGTTATAACCAAACAAACATATTTGCCAGTATTAAAAAATGTATTTGGTAATTTTAAAAAAATGTGAGTAAAATAATAATTATAACAATAAGTCAACGACTACAAATGAAAGTACAGATAAGGGCGAGAAGCAAAGCATTTAAGAAATTATGAAAGTCAAAATAATAATAATGTAAATTCAATATATCAATAAAGGAATGGTATTTTAAAAAAAGCAATCTATCAGTCAAAAATTCAATATTCGAGATTTCGAGTTTCAAGATGTCAAGATTTGAACACCGAATATTAACCGGTTGGTCATGAAGGAACAAGAAAACTAAATGTCGTCTCTGATAATCAATTACCCGTGGCCATCGCAATTATTATTAAGAAGAATTAGGACATTATATTTCTCTTGAATGTCTGTGTTCAGTCTATGGAATTGTATGTGCGTTCTGATTTCATTATCATAATTTTTCGGACACGGAAGTCATAACGCTCGTCAGGATCATTCTGAAAGATCAATCTGAAAAATGAACACTGTGAAAAATTTTAATGTGTGTAGAGAATGGTCAACTTGTATGCAATCCCGTGCTTTTTAAATTAATAATGAGAATTGAGATTATAAATTCAGAGGGACATTCCGGATGTTTGAAACTGCCCAAGGTTCATTTATATGTATATCCACATCTGGATCTTATTGAAATCAATTTATTTTGAAATGGTACTTAAGGCATTTTATTTAATGCATATTTGTAATTTGATAGATCTCTGAGCGTTTCATAACGCAAACTCTAGAATGTAATGGAGATGAAGACAATATATAAAAGAGAGTTAAGAGATAAGCCATTGAAGGTGAAACATTCAACCATAATTCTCAGAAAACACCGTCTTTGAAATCTAAACCGCATATTATAATGTTTGATATTCTAAAGATTTGGTGAGCATTTGCGCCCTCAATAAATCGCGTTAACATAACCATTACTGTCTTTAATGGCACTCTTTCCAACATCTCAGTCTCAACGGTATCTTAAAACAATGTTAAAGGTGTGAGTCATATTATGATAAATATAGCTTTATGTATCTTCAGATTTACGGTTCCATAAGAACTCTGAAAAACTTTGTCTGAAAATAGCAAAGTTCACTGAAAACCGAGAGGTTGCAAAGTGCATTTCAGAGTAGTCACTTGAGAGCCATCAATGGTAGGCCTTCAATGGCTCCAATTACACTAAAGGCCTCTTTGAATACCGTTTGAAGAGTTGTGCAAATGGACTTCAGTCATTACACAATGGTCGATGCTTGTATAAAGCCTGCTGTGACAGATTTATTGATCAAATTTCGTGTGTGTGGATTTTATTGAATTATAGATACGAGTACATGAAAATATCTAAATGCGTATATTCAATTAAAGAAATTATCAGCTAATACACAGTCCGAATTGGCCACGTACATATCTTATTTGTGAGACTATAATATTCTGTCACTGCTTTTAACTTCTTAGAAGATTCTTTAGATGATATTTTTAAATCAAATGGTAGTTTAGCAAATGGTGGTAGGGCACACTGCGTTTCGCAGTCATTTGGGCAGCCCGCCTGGCGGCAGTAACCACCACCTTATAGAATACCACCGTGAAATAATAGCATATACGTGCTGTTGTGTTTCGGTGAGGGAGTAAGGGATGCCAGAGCCCATTTCCTTATCCCCTCCTAATCCCTTATCCAATCCTACTGTAGTCGGCAGCGCACTTGCAGCAGCTGTGGCTTTGCTTTTGTTATAGGCGACGGTAGCCACCTACCATCAAGTGGACCGTCAGTCTGTCTGTCGACCTTAACATTAAAAAAAATCGAATTAAGAGGAAAAATTAGAAGGATTTTTCATGCGTACGCTAAGTTCGTGAGGTCAATGTCAAAAAAAAATGATACCTAGCAAATTACAGAAAATTCGGCCCATTCTTTTTAAAAAAGCAACTATTATTTATTATGTTTTCAAAATGAATTACTTATTACTTATTTTAAAATGAGGCGCGTAATAAAAGCTAATAAAAGTGAAAGCCATTAAAATGAATAAGTAGGTAATAAAAATAAATCTACCATCACGCACACCACATTAAAATCTATTCTAGGTGTTTCGTGTCAGAAAACAAAAATGCCAACCTCACATTGTAGGATGGGATCTGCGACAGTTCCGTTCGGGGTATAGGATAAGCAATAAGCATATGTGCTGTTATTCCACAATAGTCTTCTATAAAAAGGTGGTTGCTCAATTTATGGCTGTAGCTGGTATGCAGAGTGACTTAAAATTTTATTTAAATCATTCCATTAAAGTCTAGCTTATTTCTCTTATTTTATGCTTAGTGTCCCTATGTACAATTTTGAAATTATTATTTGTAATTTTTAATTCTAAAAAAAAAACATTTGTAGGCTACGTGTATTCCAAGAATATAATTTATAATTTAAAGTTTTTTTTTGGGCAATACAAGTTCAAATACAGTGGTCTACTGTAAAAGTGTGGTCACTACTGACAGACGTGATGACCAATTTATGGCTACAGACCGAAGTAAAAACAATTTTGTCTGCGCGTTTGTGCACGCTAATCTCAGAAACGGCTTAACCGATTTTAATATGGCTTTCATTGATGTATTGTAGCAAGCTTCCCGTAATATTTAGTGTATATTTCATTCCAATCTTATTACATTTACACACAAAAAAGTTACACCCTGATCCGTATACCACGTGTGCAAAGTCGCGGGCACAGCTAGTCTAACATATATTTCTTGAACAAATGCTAAAAAAATAGAAATATTCTGAAAATGACCTGCAAATTTAACCATAAAAATTAAATGCATATTAAATTGTTCAATTTAACCTGGATAGCAAATGTATCCTATAAATAAATCTGTGTATCACAGAATAAATAATAGTACTAGCGTACAGAAGTTGCACTCTTTTTACATTCAATGTGAGCGATGGTAGACAGAGGCCTGCCAACATGTAGAGCATAAACAAATCCTCCACAATTCTCTTAGTACGTTCAAATCCGACTCAAAAAATTAGGCTATAGCTTACCTCTTGAGGGGTGTATCTGAAAATCTCATGCGTTCCTCTGTACCACTTGACGGAGTGTAGTGGTGGGTCGTGAGGCTGCCTTGCGTATTGACAACGCAATTCTGCCTCACGCCTCGGGTCCGCCCAACGAGGCACCTCAAGTGATGTGATCGTATGTGACACGCAACGAGCTGAAACAAGAGTAAACATGTTTTTGATTACTGAATACTATACTACTATACTGGCCTGGAATGGAAGCGGAGGGCAGGTCCTCTGCCCTCCGCTTATAAAGGCGTGTGAATTAAAAAGGCCATAAAAGAATTTAAATTTTGGGAAACTTTGTCATTTGCGAATAAATGGAGGGGTACCTAGAATTGTTAACAATTTGCTACATAACTGAAATAAAATCCTATTTCCAACATGGACGCTTAAGGGCTAATGAAAAATTTTTACTATACTTTTTTATGTTAAGATCGGCAGACAGGCTGATGGTCCACTTGATAATAGGTGGCTATCGTCTCTTATAACACAATCAACGCCACAGGTGCTCCAAGTGAGCTGCCGACCACAGTAGGATTATGGACAAGGGATGAGGAAGAAATAGAGAGGACTCTGGTATCCAACAGCATACTGTTATAACACGGTGGTGTTCTGTAACATGGGTAATTACTGCGCAAATGACTGCGAAAGTCAATTCTGAAGGTCAAATACTGAACCAAATAATAAAAGAGCCGATTTAGAAGATAAGAAAAAATATTTAATTTTTGCTTAATTATTATTTGAATAGTTTACTTTGAAATATACTTGACTGACATTTGTTTTTATTGCACGTTTAGAAGGGTATTTAAGTCGAGAAAGTTTTTGCTCTATTTTTGTAATTCAGTTGATAATTGGCAATGATGACCCATCCCATGAATTTTCGATGTGGACGTCATCATTTTTAAGTCGATTTACTTTAAAGCAACTGCGGCTACTAAAACTAAAACTAGTCAAAACTGATATTTTTTTGTGTTAAGGTCGACAGACAGGATGACGGTAAACTGGTAGTAAGCAATTCCACAGGTGCTGCAAGTGCGTTGCCGACAATAGTAGGATAAGGATTAATGATAAGGGATTAGGGAAGGGATAATGTAATTAATATATGAAAACTTTTACTATAGACACAGTTTTCTTGAGTTTTTGGACTTCCTAGAAGACTCAAACTGAATAAGAGACAACCCTTCATCGAAAATAAAAAAAGATGAGTAGGGGCAACCTACACTTGCAAATTAAATTAATTAAATTTGGAAATATATTTATGAATATATGTTTCGAAACTTTATACAACTCGAAAAGCAATTGTTGTTTCAGACAGCGGATTCAGTAGAATTTTTTTTTTTATTCCACGACTTCAAAAGCTATTTTAAAACCCTTCAGGTATGCAAGCACGCTCCGTTGCTTTCAAAGTTGTTTTTTTTTATATTCAACTACTGGGGATCGAGCAAAAACTGGGACGAAACAGAACTGTTATAACCCTATAAACATTTTATAAATAAAACAACTGTGAATTTCGAAAAATCCTTTCACAGTATTAAATAGTATTAGTATTAATGCATTTTGCAGTCATAAATTGCACAGCACGTCTGGCGGCAGTAACCAACCCCTTACAAAATCACCGTGAAATAACAGCACTTGCTATGACGCTGTGATCCCTTATCGTTTTTATAACACAGTAAATTAAAGAAAAGGATTGAAAATGGTGCAATTCTATTTGTCTTGTCTTGACGCTAATTTTCAATTTAAATTAATTAATCAGTTCGCTGTGGTATGTGATGTCTCGCTCCCACCATATACTTATTCACTGTCTGTCACTACCGCAAGTCGTGTGATCGGCCATTTAATGAAACCGCGATAGTCTAGAAAAAACACCGCAACAATAACACAAGAAGACTCATCCGCCGATCTCGAGCTGCGGGATTTGAATTTATTTCATCCGCTAATGTTATCGGGCAATTGTGCTTGTAGTTTATCTATTTGTCACGTTTCCCGCTCCGCGAGTGTAATCATTGCAGTGGTGAAGTGCTGGAGCTTCTGGACTCTGTGTTTGACGGATCCGTTGCAGTCTTCGCTGGAGGAGCAAGGAAAGAAGTAAGTGACAGATTTTCTTCGTTTCCTCGTCCATGTACCACCAACGAAAAATACAGTCCACTAATTGCACCGCGTGACCATCTTGCTTAAAATAACGTTTTAATTGCTACGTTGTCACTTGCAGACACTCTCGGCAATGATCTCTGGCAGAATATAAATGTTATGTTCTGTACCACAACTTCAAACTTTTTTAACAAAGAAGTGATTAGAATTCAGAAGTGATTATATAATATATAATAAAATTTTATGTCACTATAGTGTAATTACAGGCTACCTCTATCAAAACTTACCTATATCGCACACTTGGTTCTATAGTATAAAATTCATTAAGAGGTTAATGAAAGATGGTAGGCGGTGAAAGTGTGTTTGATGAAACTTCTTCGCAAAAATTAAAAGCTTTTTTACTCTGAGCAATTAAAACTTCCGGCAATTCCTCGGGGTAATACATATTTACAGAATTCAGAAATGATGGAATCAGTTTATTCCAAAGGCTCTGGAAATTACTCGTATTTCTTAAATATCATTCTCAACCCTTCCCAATGTACTAGTATATATTTTTTCACTTCTCATGCTCTGAAAGTGCTTATTTGTGCAGGATATAGGCTGCACAAAATCGAATTTTGTGCACAAGTGCATTAACGTATCTACTCATAAATGTATCTATATTGAGGCAAAGAAAATGAGCCATACAGCCAAACACAATGAGAAGTTCATAGATAGAATTTGTTATTTTAAAATATTTACTTAAATTTATTTGCCTTATTTGTTTTTTAAGACATAAAAGATATTAAAATTTAAATTCAAGAATTAATAAGAAAATTATTATTACAATATTAATTTAATAGTAGGCTGTATAGGTCTTTAGCCCAAGCCAATGTCATAAGATGTCAATGTCAATGTTAAAGAAATGTTATGTTATACTACCGTTTTATTTCCTCGCAATCGAAGTGAAAAGCAGAGTTTATAACTCGTCCACAAAACCATTTTTATGTTTTGTGCACTTGTTGCAAAATCTAATATTATTTTAGCTTCGCCTTTTCATAAGAATATAAGAAACATAAGAACATAAGAACATAAGAATAAACATAACATAAGAATATATAATATAACACATTGAAATTTTCATAACATAAGAATAAACATTGTACTCGTAGGTAGTTGTGTGCGAGCTACATTAAATAGAGAGCTCTAGTGATGGCGGAAATGGATTTTAGCATTATGTTTTCAAGTAAATTATTGCCGAGTATAATTTGAGCGTGCTCAATTTTAAGTCATGCTTAAGCATAATTAATGTATTATACGTTTATGCAAAAGTAAAAGCATATATAAAACTAGCATCCTACCACCGGTTCATAGCGGAAGCAATTTAATATGTAAATTATATACACAAACCTTCCTCGTTTATCGCTTTTTCCATTAGCGAAAACATCATCAAAACATTGAATGGAATAGAAATTAGAGGACAGCGACTGTTTTATAACATGTATAGATAAGTTAAAATATCAGAATAACATTGAACACAATCTACTAAAATTTAAATAAATATTTGCGATTAGAATTAGATTCCTTTGCCATGACACAAACTTCATTTTTTTGTGATATTTCCTTTTTTGGTCAAATAATACGTTGAAATATAAATTACTATATACTACATAATATTATATATACCTACAACAAATTCGCAAGTTAAATCCAGGTCTGGGATCTAAGGAACAACATAAAATAAAATAAGTTCATAGTAATATGGTGATTTCTTTTTTATTTTTATGTTAAGGTCGGCAGACAGGCTGACGGTCCACTTGATGGTAGGTGGCTACCGTCGCCTATAACACAAGCAACGCCAAAGCTGCTGCGAGTGCGCTGCCGACTACAGTAGGAAGGGAAAGGAGATAGGGAAATGGGCTCTGGCATCCCTTACTCACTCACCGAAACACAACAGCACACGTGCTGTTATTTCAAGGTGGTCTTCTGTAAGGGGGTGGTTACTGCCGCCAGACGGGCTGCCCAAATGTCTTTTTTTGCCAATCATTTTATTTTTCTTCCTAATTTTCATGTCAACCTTTATATCTTCTAACCTCCTTAACTCCGTTAATTTTAATTTTAGCAAAAAGGAAGTAATATGAACATTTATATAAGGTCGGAGAATAAGTCTTTTCGCATATAATATGATCTGGCTGTTGTGTGTTAAAACACCTACAGGGTGGGATAGACAATTTCTTTCACCTATCGATATTTCATGTATTCCAGAAACTTATATCAAAAATGCCCCTAAGGAACTCAAATTTTGATTTGACACTGTCACCTACACAAACTAATTTATGTGATAAACCACCGTGAAATAACTGCGAGAGTGAGTAAGAGATGCCATTCTCTATCCCCCTCCTGATCCTTATCCTTAATCCTACTGTAGTCGGTAAATCAATTGCAGCACCCGTGGCGTTGCTTATGTTACAGGCGATGGTAGCCAGATACAATCAAGTGGACCGTCAGCCTGTTTGTCGGTCTTAACATAAAAAAGTAACTTAAAAATCATATGTTTTTACCAATTATGCTATTATAAAAATAGTAGGTAACAAATAAATATTCTTTCGTATGCACACGTATATATTACACATTATAAAATAGATAGATGTAGATATTGAACATATTGAATAACATACGAAGTGATAATAAGGAAATGTACATTAGGGTGAAAGGTAAACAAACATTACGGTTCAAGGATCAAATAAAACAAGTCAGGGTTTCGACCATGGGAATTCCTTTTATCTCGCAACGGAATATCTTGGCGAGTGTTTTAGAAGGCCGCTATTTATTTTCACCTTCATTTTATGCATAACTAGCGACCCGCTACCGACTGCGCACGGGTGCTATAAAGGTGGCTTTATATTACACCGAGCCGTGGCCCGTCCGGCCGGTGGCGGCACGGTGTAATATGAATCATCCTTAACGCTCTTTCCATTAGTGAAAACCGCATTAAAATCCCTTGCGTGGTTTAGGAGGAGTTAAAGAACATACAGACAGACGTGGATAGCGAATTTATACCTACTATCTAAGAATAAGGAAGTACGACTATAGTATCGTAATTTTAACTCCCATTGGGATATTTTTAACCTTTCAATCTACTTCCTCCGAAGGATTTACTAGGGCGAAACAAAAAGTTCTTAGAATCTCAGTAAAAAAATAAGAGAACATCGCTTTAATTTTTTTTCAACAATCACCTTTTCCTTCGATACACTTAGGTCACGTTTTTCATTATATTCCTTTCTTCTTGGCTATCCAAAAACTCCTCTACGGCTACCATGACTGCGTTATCATTATCAAATTTGGTTTCATGGACATGCTCTAACAATTTTGAAAATGAGTGGAAATCTCTAGGAGATAAGTCCGGAGAGTAGGAGAGATTGTCAGAAATCGGCGGATGGCTCGGCGGAATACTGTGACGGCCGATTGAGGTCGATGAGCAGGAGCGTTGTTGAAGAGCACACCCGACGACAATTTTACTCTGGATTTTTCTTTAATTGCTTGACGCACTTTTGGGATCAATTGGGTGTATTAGGCACCCGTAATCGTTTTACTTTTGGGTAAATAATTGATAAAAAGTATTGCTTCTATGTACATTCCAAAAAACAGAGGCCATAATCATACCGGCTGTGCGACAAATTCGACAATTTCTTGATCGGCGTTTCTAAGGCATAGTTTGTTTTTTCGATTCTGGATCAAAATTATGTACCCACATTTCGTCCATTGTTACAAAACGCCGATAAAATTCATTTAGATTACGCTCAATGACTTCGAGATTTTTTGACAACACTTTTTTGAACTCTAAAACGTCTGTTAAAATTGATTGCACACTATCGAAAATCTCTGCTAAATATTATTTACTTCTGTCTTCGAATACCAATTTTTCTACTTTTTCCACATTATCATCTACGATGGAGGTAGCGTCCATTTTTCGGACTTCAAAATTGCCTCTCTTAAAATCAGTTACCCAATAAGCAAGCATGGAATAAGGTAGAGCTTCGCTTTAATGGTACTAAGGACACAAAGTTGTGTCACTTTTACCATCAATGGTACAAGTCAGTGGTACTACTGACACTTAGCCGCTAAAGTCTGTTGGATATAACAAAAAAATATTTAGTAGACATTTTTTCCAGGCAGAGGTACTTGAATACAGCGCGTATCTCATTTTTTTCCATATTAAACGTTTTTACCAAATCGTTTTACATAAGAATTAATAACGTCGAAACGAAAAGATTAAAACAACCGAAGTGTAAAAAAGTGTCATAATGACAGATCAAATAAAAAAAACTGTAACAAAAAAGTATTTATGTAAATGAAGTTCACATTGTTTGATTCCATATTCTCTTCATTTAGTTTAAACTTTTTATTAGGTATGTAGGTAGATAGATGCATAATGTTAAGGCTCGAGTCTCCTAAAAATTAGTGTTCTTGCATAATTTACAGAAAATAAATGTTTTTTTACAGTTACTAACAAAAGAATAAATGAAATATATTTTACATTTATTGAAAGTGATGGATTTGAAATTTCAAAAACACTTTTTTAATTTTATTTTGATGCACATTTTAATAGCTCTATTGGGCCTTAAAAATGCCTCTATTTAGGTTGAACGCGTTGAAGGTCTCATTCAAGCACATGCTACGTAATAATTATAACAAAAATACGAAATATATTCAGTTTACATTTATTCTCATATCGTTAGCAATAATCTAAACTGGTTACTTTTTTGATAAACGCTTTAGTTTTCTTATTTAAAGAGGTTTAAAAAGTTGTAGTTTCATGAATTTTACCACTGCAAATACATATATTTTTCTGTTGAAAATTTTTTTTAATGCAGTCGCTCTTAAAACCACTTGATAATGACCTATTTTTTAATAAATTAATGAAAAAAAATACAAAAAAAAAAATTTTTTATGTACTTTTTAATAATTGCAATTCATAACAAAAAAGACGCGTGAAAGTGCGCTTAGCTGTTTGCTAAGGTAGAGTCGCAAAGCGAGACCGGAGCCTTAAGGTTGCTGCCTACATCGGGAAGATGTTGTTTCTCTTTTCAGGTAAGATTTATAATAATCTGTAATAGAAATTGTAAAAACTTTTCGTGTAATAAAAAAATATTTCTCTTTTCAGAGCAAAGCAATTTGGTATTTATCTTTACAGCCTTAAATTCCATAAAGCGATTGCACTTATATTTTATAAAAAAAATTTCTTAAAACATTTACGAGTAATTACTTCGATCATGTTCATTTCTCTAATATAACAAAGTTGAAGAATTGACAATCTTTAAATAATATTAAGATTGAAACTGTTAAAATGCACTTCTCACTCTCTCTCTCTCTCTCTCTCCGGTAGTTTTAGAATTGATCTTTGTATCCTTGTGCATCGTTCAAGCTCACTAGTTTCACTATCTGCTAGTAAACAAGCCCAATGTGATTACACTAGCTAACACACTACACATTACTTGACTAGTTACATTCACTAATTAACTAGCAGATTGTAAACAATTTGTTTATAATCTGAGAAAAGTTGAACGGCAGGCTACTTTAGTCGATACTCCTTGTCGTGTGGACTTGTTAGCTAGTAAATTTACCGTGTATTTCGTTTTCATTGTCTACAAAATGCCAAAAAATCAAACAACACTTTGTTTCAAGTAGTTGAACTCGCTAGCTAGAGGCTACTGAGTGAGTGGAAAGTTTTGTGTGTCATTGTCACTATGGTACTAATTCGTCCGCTTCTAAACTCGCCAATTAGCAGCTTGTAATTTGCACAATTTAATTGAACCATTACTGACGTGTTGGTATTTAGTAAATACTATTTACAAACTAATCACCGCGAAATAACAGTAAAAGTGCTGTTTTGTTTCGGTGAGTGAGTAAGGGTTGCTAGATCCCATTTATCTATCGTCTCTTCATCCATTATTCCTTATAATCGCACATACGGTACCTATACTGTTTCTTCTGTTAGTAGGAAACGGCAGTCACTTACCATTGAGTTGACCCTCAGTCTATCGGCAACCTTTACATAAAAGGTATAGAAAGAAACAGTTTTTTCTTTTAAAATTTTGATAGGTAGGTAGACAGAAGACGCCATCTAATAAGAATAAACGTATAACAGATCGTGAAATTATCGATTTTTCAATTCACACAAAAATTTTAGTGTCATATATCACATTTAATTTTAGAAAAGGGTTATTTCGACAAAAGATTTACTCTACACTGGACTAAACGCTTGTGCAATGTGAACGAGCCTTCGCATCTGTGGAGGTTTCATGTAAGTGTATTTACTTGAGGAAATTCGTAAATTGGAATCACATATACAAGTCAAAGGTAAATTCTTTGAGATTTTCTTTGGCCTTTTTCGGAAACATTTTAGAGATGTACAGTCCGAGTTTTTCTCATGGTTTACTGATCAAAGCGATCCGCTAACTTCCAATATCGATAAGTAACTAAGATATGGTTATGGTGTTTTTACACATGTGCGGTTAAACTAGTGTTCTGTGACGATGATGAGGTCATCGAGACCCCCGTCTGAAGAGGTTTTGTCATGCATGACTACATACCACAGACTTCTATAATAATTGCAGACGAAATAAAAGACAGAGACTCTATATGACGATATGCGTTAAACATTTATTTTATTAATTTTTATATTTTATTTTGGACAATTATTCATTAAGCCATAAAACTACGTACAATTAATTTAAATAAATACAGAAATATATTTTTTAAAAGGTGAACAATTCTGAAACTGTATGAAGGTTTAATGTTCATTTTTTTTGTATTAGAAGATAGGTAACTTTTTTTATATTATTAAAAGGTGGCAGACAGGCTGACGGTCCACTTGATGGTAGGTGGCTACCGTCGCCTATGGACACAAGCAACACCAGGGAGGGTACGTGTGCGCTGCGACCTTGCAGGAATTTATTTACTGCTCGCTTGAAGAAGCCCATATTGTAGCTAGATGGAAACACCTTAAAAGGGAGACTGTTCCAAAGATCGCGCGTAAACTTTAAAATCATAATGCAATTATGGCGCCACTAAAAAACTTTTCGTATACAGTCCAATTTACAATAATGTATATTTATGAAAGTGACTGGCTTAAGTGAGTGATATCACAGAGCATGTCATGTTCGCAGTTTGGAGCACCAACAATTTCATTTATAAGATACTAGCGACCCGCCTCCGACTTCACAAGGATGCAATATTTTTCTGTAATATATATACACGTCTCTTTCTCGTTAATCGCTCTTTCCATTAGTGAAAACCGTATCAAAATCTGTCCTGTCGCTTAGGAGATGTTAGCGGAGAAACTGATGGAAGCGGACTTATTTGTATTAGTAGATTACGTATGGACTAGCCGTTTTGACGTGATTGAGAATTTTATAACTTGCGTATTTATAATGTTAGTAGTTGGTTAGTAGGATAATTTAAAACTGTCACTGCCCAGTGACAGTTTTGCTATTGTAAAAAAGTGGTTTATACCCACAATATCGTATATTTTTGCCATATACCGGTACACCATACCATTTTTATCATCTAATATTTTCTTAACATTGTTATGAGGCCCGTGAGACACGAATTCTTTATAAAAAGCCCTTCCTTACACTTCCGCGTAAGAAAGGGCGTCCCTTCGTCGTACTATCGCCACGAAAAGTGCCGTTCGTCGTTCTTCTATAAATCTGACAAATGCTGCAAATGGTGAGCAATATTACTTGACATACATTTCACGTTTTCTTAGGGAATTGGATTGGAGAAATGGAGATGAGTGCGTTCACTCGGCCCGACACAAAAAAGGGGTTGCTAATAATTCATTTTAAAACGTATTTGCATACATAAATTATTTACTCTAGGTACTGGTAGAACTCTGGCTATGTGATCCTTATGTATTTGTTTGCATCTACCCCTGTCGGAATAAATGCAAATGTATACGATTCGTAGAGATTGTATTCGGAACTTACTGGTAGCAATAAGTTCCGAATAAAGGACTTACGAGTACCGAATTTTCTTCATATGTCTTCCAACCTTTCCAACCTTGAGGACCCTCCTCAATATAGGTAGCTGGAAGGGAGGAGATATTACACAAGCAACAAAATTATCCTATAGTGCACGCTTTATAGGCCTGCAGCACTAATAATGGTCTCTTAGTGGTTCTAGAATTTGCTACCACGCTTATAGTAGCATGCACGGCGACTGATTGGCCTTGTAGTATATCTGTTCTTATATGTTAACTTATTATCGTCTATAGAATTAAATTAATAGCTCACTATAAGCTGAGATGTCCTATAAAAGTATTACACAGGTGTAAACACGCTTGGGAATACGTGCTCTGGTAAGCTATACTTAAAATGGCCTACAAGAATCACTATAAATCCATTATAAGTAAAGTATGCTTATAAGAGTATCAAATAAAACCAAACGAACTAGAAACCATTTGCACTTGTTAGTTGAATTTATAAGGTTTTATAAGTTCACAATGTGGATCACTAATAAGTCAATTAGTTCTATAACGACTTATTCCAAGAGTAAGTGTACTTGGTTTTATTGTGGATTTGTCGAACGCTGTTATAATCTTTACACAAAATGTTAATATTGATGTTTCTCGCTTTTCACTTATACCTAAATAGTATGTAAGACACTGTTAATTGGTATCTACTTCCTTAAAAATTCGACAGCGTGAATGGTAGTCAAGTTATTAGAATAATTGTGGAACCCTAATTCCTAACAATATGGCGATGCTGTGGTTCCGATGCAAACCATTTTGGAACCAAGTACTTCCGTAACGGTTCTGTAATGAACTTGGGAAAGCTAGCTATAAAAAATGGCGACTTTTCATTGTATGCCTTATTAATACCAATATTATTTTCAAATGCAACTTATTAAATACGCTAATTTCAAGAGGCGAGTAAAAATTTTGTTTTAAAATATAATATACTTCACCAAAAATATACGTTTGCCATGCGAACGCATCTTATTATTATACCTATGTAACACTGTAGATAATACATTTTTAAAGAAAATTATTTAAGATGGCTTAAGTTTTTATCAAATATTTTATATTTTTTATAAATATCAGCAGCAACGCCATTAACAAATTGACAACTGTTTTTGAAAAAGCTTGTAACAGAAACACGGAGTACGTTAGAGTCGTGTATGGTTATGTTAGGCGATTATAGTTGGCTTCGCGGGGAGCAGTTAATTCTTTGTAGTCCAACTATAAGGATACTATTGGTCCAAGTGGTAGTCACCGAGTCTACTATGGGTGTCTTAGAAGAAAGAGTATGCCTATAAATTGGGCCCTTTTCCGTTGTTATAAGAGCTTACTATCCCGTTATAATCCCGATAAAATGGTGGTTCCAGGATAATTATAAAACCACTTTTTGCTGCTTGGTACGCCACTGTTAGGTCGTCGCACGTACGATTCGAAACGCCCTTATTGCGAATATTGTCCCACAAGGGTCAAATCGAAACACAATTCAAACTAAAATCACTGTTTATTCTATCTCGCGACACGGATACCAAAGACTACGATCCCAGTAAGGGTAGCCAGAGCCCATTTCTCTAACCCTTCCCAATCCCTTATCCTTAATCCTACAGCAGTCGGCAGCGCACTGGCAGTACCTGTGGCGTTGCTTGTGTTATAGGCGACAGTAGGCACTTGCCATCAAGTGGATTCAGCCTGTTTGCCGACCTTAACATAAAAAAATTAAAAAAAAACTATCACCCAACACGCTTCGCGTGCAAATCAATTTTGCTGACCACAGACTAGCGTAAGTCAACGACCGTGTTGACATCTATGTTGCCATTCAGTGTCACAGAACATTTCAACGGCTAGGATTGATAAAACCGAACATATTATATATTTACTAGAGGCCGGAAGGCTCGACTGCCGTACCTATGTAACTATCTTATCGCCTCTTTGTTTTGCGTGTTAAAATGTTTATTCAATCTTCTATTTTTAGTTGATCGCAATAGACCTTTTCCTTTTTTGGATGAAAGTTACCCTATAACCATTTCCGCATCCGTGATAATAACCGGTTGAGTATAGTTGGCCTAAAAACGTAACGAACAAACTAACTCACTTTAGCATTTATAATAATATATTAGTTACGACAAGTATTTTTTACTTGTTTCTATATAATCCCTATGTAGGTATTATATTCTAAAGGCTCGGCTGGCATAAGTAGGCTTCAATCCCTATAGGTGTGTGAGAATTATAAATAATGATTACAAAAGATGAATGGATTTTTTGTGAGCCGCAGAAGACTAACTAATATCTCTATACGTAGAGAACAGACCTATCAGGTACGGAACAGTAGTAAGACGTAGTAGGTTATCAGCTCGGGCGCCATGCATAAAAATTAATGGATTAAAAGAAACAACATGAATAAAGAACATTTTTAATTTTATTTTGTTATTAACATGTAGTACTGACAACAATACATGTACTGAAAAGAAAAGAATAATTAAAGAGTATTGTAAAGCCTTCTAATAATAATGATGGTTCAGAATAAATCCTGTAAACGTAAATATAAATATTTTTGTGGTTATTCAATACGTTTTCCGTTTTTACTGCGGAACCCTAAATATAAATAAATATTTTCATTGCGCTATAGGGCTAATGGGTCTCATCTTATGGCTTCTTTTATGACTGAGGTCCTGGATTAAGATTTATAGCGCCAGGGTATGTGAGAGTCGTAAGAGCGAATGTTTTATTATAGAACTTCTTTTAAAAAATGACAACTTTTGTTTCTGAATAGTTATTTGGTACTATACACTTCTGAATAGTTTTTTTTTTTTATTTTAAGATCGGGCAGACAGGCTAACGATCCACTCGATGGTAGGTGGTCGCCGTCGCCTATAACACAAAAATCGCCACAGCTTCTGCAAGTGCGCTGCCGACTACAGTAGGATTAAGGATAATAATCTTACAATAACCTTACAAAACATATTTTTCTTAAAATTACATATATAAAATTAATTCTGTTATTTGAGGCCTTTTTTTTTACAAGGGGAAATTCGTTACGGATACCCACCGTCCTGGGGACGACCGATGGTTTATGTCGGGCTCCTATCCCAGAGATGGTAGCGGGATAGTGTACCGACTAAAACCCCTTGGCGTTCCTACGCGCTGCCTATGATGGAGGAGCCTGGAGAACTAAGGCATGACCTCCGAGACCCCACCGGCAGTTGTCCGCAGCCGGACCCATCGCGGAGAGCAAGCTCTCTTATATGTTAAAAACTCAACGGCGTACTTGGAACAGCCACAAGTACGCCGGACATTCGCGGGGACCTCAAACGGGCGATAGTTTCCCCAAAATATCGCCCAGGCCACTCTCAGGGAGGCTGTTGGCGGTCAGCCGCCAAGCGCCTTCGCCCATTTCTTTTGCGGCGGATTTGATGAGATGAGGGATCGATCTCCCTCTCCCTCTCCGCCGTCTCCTCCCGCAGCATGACTTGCTCGCAGAAGGTGAACATCGCCGTCCACGACCTCTCGCTGCGAACCATAGCCTCAACTACGGCCGGGAGCGAGAGGTCGGATCCACAAACCTGAACAAGTTCAGCGCGTTGCACTGTAAAACCGGTACATTCGGCCAATGTATGCTGAGCGGTGTCCTCAGCACTGGAACAGTGGTGGCAGGCCGGTGTCGGCTCTCTTCCCACGACGTCACACAGGTACTTCCCAAAGCAACCGTGCCCTGTGAGCACCTGCGTGAGCCTGAACGAGAGAGAGCCATGTCTTCTCGATATCCACTGTTTCAGGACAGGCAGAACTGCCTCCACAGTGCGGTGGCCGGCTGTTGAGTCAGCCAGCCCCTCCCTCCAGTGCCGCAAAACTTGTTTCTGCGAGCGCCTTCTGCGAAGCTTTATCAGCTCGGGCGTTATTCTCGCCCCATTAGCCCGCGCCGCTGTCACATCTATGTAAACAGCAGCGAGAACATTTGCTTCTAGATCCCAGGGCGGCGTACCCGCCAACACGCACGCCGCCTCGAAGGATATAGTCCTATATCCTCTGTTATTTGAGGCCTCCTCCAACTTACTCCATGTTTCTCTATTCTTTGCTTTGCTTCTCCATTCTTTTCCTGCTGTTGTTATTTTTTCGTCGATTTTTTTTTTTACTATAGATGGGTTTGCTCTTGACCAGCATCTATCCATGAAGGAAGGATGAGGCCGAAGATGGAGCGAGCTCACCCAGAAGATGCCTATTCACCTGTTCTTTGGACGGCCTCTTCTTCTTTTACCCATTGGTCCTTTCCATGTTGTTATTTCTACTGTTTATCTTTTGTCCACGTATCTTGCTAGACGTCCTGCCCAACGCCAGTTTTGTGTTAAAGCTTACTTGCCTTTTTTCTTGTGTGTTCGTTTCTTATTTTTTGAATTTTTCTTATTTTCATTATACTCCTCGCCATCGCTTTCAGACAGTTCGCTAATTTTGTTTTTATATTGAGTTGTATGTCCATGTTTGGCAGCCGTATGTGAGAGTCGGTAAGGTACAGGTGTCCATAACAATATTTTACATGTGAAGGGGAAAAGACCCCTATTATTCCGAGGCCAAAATTTGATTTATTCTTAGTTATCTAATTGTGATCGTACTAATATCGGAGATTAAGCAAATTTATCATGTTTTTCATTATTTAAACACACAAATAATATAATTGAATATAATTGATATTATTTATTTTATTTATTTTATTCTCAACAAAAACCCTACAGCAATACAAGACATCACCAAGCACATTGCTACTTACAGGGTTTCATTATGTACCCAAATTATGTTGAAAAGTAAATTGATTTTAGACGATGGGGAAAAGGATCTAGGTAAGGAGTTAGGGTGTGTGTTTGTGTGTGTGTGTGTGTGTGTATGCTGCTGGATGTGTATGCGTGGGCGCGTGAGTGATTATTTGTCCTTCAGCGTATTCACGACACTGCGCTTGAAGGACGCCCTCGGCAAGTGGAAATTGTCCAAGTCTATAAACTTATCGTGGTAAATTGTGGGTCATCTGTGGTTACCCACAATTTAAAACTCAGTATGAGTTAATTAGATCGAGATAGTGGGACATGGAACAATTTTGTCCTTCTTCCACGGCCCGGCCTGAAGCTGCAACATTTCAGACAGCAGTTTTGGACAATTAAGAGTCCCAGAACAAATGTCGTGGAGAAATGACATATCGGAGATAGTGCTTCTATCGTCCAGGGTCATCAATGCGTGACGTTTGCAAGAATCATCAAAGTGGGTTTGTTTGTTTTTTACGCTTTTACGCCTCCTAACAGCAATTGTCAGGGACACAGCAAAGAAGTTAGGTATCTTTCATCCAGAAATAAATTATTGTATAAATCCAGAAACAAAATCTGTATAAATAATTATTTAGTATTTATGTATAAATAAATACTAAATACTAATACTAAATAAATCCCGAAGGATAATCTAAAATTAAAAGATTGAATAAGGATCACATAAGAAAAGGGACGCAGACTAAGTTGTGGACAAAAGCTAGTATTGACATAATTTATAAAATATTGTTACCTATTTTTCCCCCACTGATGGTGGCGGGATGGTAACAAGTAAAAAAAATAATTTAGAGGAAAAAAAATAAATAAAAAATCTGCGCTAAGGCGTATACAATATTTATTAAATTGAAAACAAAACACATCAGATATTTAAATTAAATAATCTACTTATCAATTTCTTATGGTAAAAATCACATCCAATTTGATATAGTAAAAAAATAAAAATTAGCAGGGTCTTCGTGGAGACCAATCGAGATCTATTCGCCGTCGAAAAGCCCAATTTAGATTAATTAGTCTACTGAAAAGCCTATAATACCTAAACGTGGGTAAGGGGGTATCCGTCACGGGTAAATCGCAATTATTTAAGGAAAAAAGAAAACGTATCTTTTGGCGTGGTGGGTACCCTGCAGAAGAGACGTCCGCGCCCGACGACCACGGGAAGCACAGCCCGCAGACAGCGGCCTAGCCTCGACGTGACGAGAAGACGCGTGGAAAGGTCTCCACCACACAGGTAGAAGGGACGCGACCGGATCGTTGGCCGGACTGACGGTCAGAAGACCTTGGACAGGTCGGCCAGCCGAGGTTCTACTGCGCAGCCCTTCGGGACCCTCGAGGTACCTCCTCGCTTGTCACGCTTCTACACCTCACACCGGACCCCAACAAAAAAAAACCCCTGAAACACGTCGAAGACATGCCTCAGATGCTATCCTACACCGCATGTACGGCTGTCGCCGCGGTGGGGACAGGGATATACACAGTAGATGGCACCTCACTAAATTTCTACTATCTATCCGTCTACTTTTGCAAACCAAACAATTAAAAAAATTAATAACGAATAACGCCCATCAAGAGAACACGTTATCCTTTATTAATACACTAATCAATGAACACTTATGAAACTCAGTATCAAAAATTTAACCTTTTCACACCATGCGGTGCCACGAAATAATGTAAGGAATCTAGAAAACTAAACTCGGACAACCAAAAACGACTCACCGATTTTATTTCGGGGTGTAGATTTAACAGGTATGCTCCGATGTAAATACAAACTGGAAAACTTCAGATGAAAATATAATCGAAAAAGTGACGGCCACGAGGCTTGAATACGGTGATGGCAATCAGCAACTCCTACGTGCTCCTTCGACGGCTCCCGGCTTGGAAAAGAACGCGGGCACCGTTCGCCGCTAACTCAACGACTCCGCACCCCTCTCGCCTCACCTCTTGCCTATCGGGCCACGCCCTCTTGCAGATTATACTCCAAAGCAAATACATTACAATCGACAAAGCGCCTGATTGATTCAAACAGCTAAACAACGCAGAAACTATTATGGCTATATGAAATTTGTAATGTAACAGTACCCCGCCACTCCTCAGAATTTTGCTGCTCGCAGGAAAATTCGAGCTGGTCCCCAGCTATCACCAACCCGCTTGGCACGAAAGCCTCTGGAGACAGGACAGGCACTGCCACGACAATACTGCGACAAATCTTCAGAGAATGACTGTGCGTAATTAGACCGGAAATAAACGTACATAAACATAATTATAATAAAACATACTATAAAAGGCGCAATAAATACTAGAAAATATATTATAAACTAACGGAGGCCTGGCGTCGCAGTCTGCTGCTATCAGCGCAACATACTGGTATTCCAGAACCAACCGAATAAGATAGGATAAAGTAGGAAAGATAGAGGATAAGAATACGGAAGAGAGTTGCATCGGCTTGTTTTGACAGAGTTGCATCCGCTCTGAATGGTAGTAAGTACACATGAGTAGGCGTAAAAAAAAATATGCACATAAGTTGTACACAATATGCACAAAAAAAAATGCACGAATATACGCGCAAGGTATGCACAAAATCTGCACACAAGTAAATAAAACGCTGAACTACTCAAGTGTACTACTTGGCTTGTTGTTACGAGGTCATTACCCGCCCCGGTAAATAGGAAGAGTAGAAGGAAGAATCAGCGACGGCTTTTTTTTATACGGAGTCGTGACCCGCTCCGGGCTTAGGCTTCTTTAACGAGTTTCCCACCGCTCGTTAGGCTATTAGGATACATAAGGATAAAAATAGATATACATACTATAAGAAAGAGTTTCCGTCCAATGTCGCAAGGTCTCTCTCCTCCGACTATAAAAGGAAATTGATCTCAACAGCTCCACCCTGCTCGAATGGACAACACTACTGAATTAATAATAATACACTGAAGAAAAAAAATTATAACAACAAAAATACTCGAAACTAACAAAAGAAAATTGTCTATTTTAAATGCTGGACATGCCAGGACCCTATTACCTTTCCATCCGAAACACGCTCTAACTCATAAACTAAAGGAGAAGGCTTCCCTACCACACGACATTTTTCATATTTGGGAGCCAGTTTTGCCATAAAATGTTTACTGGCATCACTCAATGGAAACGTCTTCTTCCATACTGTATCCCCTATCTGAAATTCTACATTCCTGCGACCACGATTGTAGTATCGCTGACTCCGCTGGTGAGCTTTTGCGATAGCCTCCTTTACACTATCGAAGACAGCGCGCAAACCCCCCAACCGGGTAGCGTACTCCTCACGAGAGGCGCAAGACAAGTCCAAAGGTGTGGACGAAGAACACTCCCTGTAAATAGATCCACAAGTGACTGGCTCTCTTCCAAAAACTAAAAAGAATGGTGTGAACTTGGTAGTCTCATTCACTACGCTGTTCATCGCAAATTGAATGCTGGGCAAGGACACATCCCAGGTACGGTGATCATTTTGCACCAAAACGGAAATGGCCGTTACTACCGTACGGTTGTAACGTTCCACTGTGTTCGATTGCGGACAGTAACGGGGTGTCAAATGTATCTGCGGCACCCGGTACCGCTCCCACAATGCTTGCATCTCCCTACCTACGAATTGCGTGCCATTATCCGCGATAACGGTACGGGGAATTCCATGAATAAGGAATACACCGTCCTCTAGCTTTTGCGCGATAGACTTCGCTACGGCTCGGCGGAGTGGAAATAACAAACAGTACTTTGTAAAACAACAGACCACCGTTAACAAAAACGTGTGTCCCGCTCGCGAACGCGGCAACGGACCCACCAAATCGACACTGATCGTCTCAAAAGGACGAGAACAAACTTTGGGTTTCCCCATATGACCAGCTGGCGGAGATTGGGTATGTTTATAGGCCCTACATACTTCGCAAGCACCTACGAACTTAATTACATCCCTATACATCCCTGGCCAAAAGTAATGTTGCGATAAGCGCTTATAAGTTTTAAAAATACCAAAATGAGGGGACAATAACCCACAATGACTTGAGTTAATTAAATCCGACCTACGGTCAAAAGGAATGACCTCCTTCCAGTCAAATTCCTCCGAAAGATTAAATTTATTTTTTGAAAATCTTAATAATTTACCATCCTGAATCTGGTAATTTGGACACGAAGCCGGGGACTGTGTGCATCGATCCACGATCCGCGAGTACCAGGGGTCGTTGGGAACAAGGTCGATTGACGTCACTGGAACTGCTCGTGACAAGGCGTCCGGTACGACGTTGTCCTTCCCCTTCCGGTGTTCGATGACGAAATCGTAGGGCGACAGGCGACAGCCCCAACGTGCCAAACGTCCAGTGGGATTAGAAAGATTGAAAAACCACTTAAGACTAGAGTGGTCGGTGATGACCTTAAAGACAGGACCACCCTCTAAATATGCTCGAAAATGCTCGACCGAAAATACAACCGCTAACGCCTCCCTTTCGGTTGCCGAGTAGTTACGCTCAGCTTTATTAAGCGACCGACTAGCGAAAGCGACTGGATGCTCTTGACCGTCCTCCCCCGTCTGCATTAACGCTCCGGCGATTCCAAAACTGGAAGCGTCACAGTGAACTGCGAAGGGTTTTTTAAAGTCGGGACAAGCTAAAATAGGAGCAGACACTAACGCGGACTTTAACCTAACAAAAACCTCCTCCGCCTCCGAATTCCAGCTAAATGGAGGGGCGTTTTTACGATTGCTCGTCAAGACATTAAGAGGAGCGGCTATAGTGCTAAAATCTTTAATAAACCTCCTATAATAAGAAGCTGTTCCTAAAAACATTTTTACTTCCTTACGACACGTAGGCACGGGAAAATTTAAAATGGCCACAACCGGGTCTGACAAGCGACGCTGTTCAGGCATCGGTCTATCTGAAGAATGAACAGATTTTAATTCGGAAACCGCGGGAACTGTGGGAAAGCTTTTAAATAAAGTTACATTTTTAAAAATTTTAGGAGCCAAGTTAAAAGTTTTCCAAAAGTCTACCCCTAAAATCAATGGAGTGGAAACTTTAGGAATTATAAAAAAATTAATTACGCGAGTTACGCCGTCCAAAGTGACTGGCAACGTCAAATAACCCTCTACTTCTACAAGCGAGTCGTTGGCGGTGGAGACGTGCGTAAACTCCTTACTAAAATGACGTTTGACACCTAAGTTCAAAAAATAGTCTGCCGTAGCAGAACCCAATATAGACACGACCGAACCCGAATCCAATAACCCATACAAAGACCTACCAAAAATATTTACATTTAGAAAAGGACGTTCATCCCCTAAGTGGGTCTGACGAATCGAAGCTATTTTACAAAAAGTTAAAAAAGAATGAAGCTGCCTTAAATGTGACTGCCACTCATCAGAATTAAAGTTGGGGTGTGGCTTTAATTCTACACCTCGATTCGCGCTTACAAGTTTTTTGATGCGGTTTTTGCCAATGAATTTGGGCGACAGGAAGGACAATGCATGTATGTGACCCCCTGACGACCGCACGAGAAACAAACCACCTGCTTCGATTTACAAGACGCCAATGTGTGTCCAGAAACTCGACAGCGAGCGCAGAAGGAAGAGCTTCCGGGTTTAGCATGATGTACTGCCTCAACTCGATGATGGTGCTTCCCCCTGAACGCTAGCTCCGGAACAAGAGTAGTCGGACCCACTCGTGGTGGCTCCCTGTAAGACGACGCGCGCGAATGACTATATTCTAACACCTTGCATTTTGACTTTAATTCCTTAATGGACGAAACTTCATCTAAGGCTAAACTAGTTAAAAACTTGGGACAAAGATTATACCTAATTATTCGTAATTTTTCTCCTTCCGAAAGAGACACTGACAACCGTTCAAAATAATTTAACATTACTGCAATAAACGCAGAACACGACTCTCCGGGACCCTGTGTCCTACTTCGAATCTCATTCATTAACCTATCATCATAATCAGGCGGGGAAAATTCTTCTATCAATTGCCGTCTGAGATCGCCCCAGTCCGACAATGTAGACTTCACACTACGGTGCCACGTTAAAGCGTGATCGGTAAATAACTCCGCAGCGGAACGAAACAAAGTGCCCTCCGAAATATTCCTCGACTGGCAGAGTTCGTCAAGACGCAAAAGGAAAGAACGAACACAACCGGACCCGTCAAATTGTATATTCAGCTTCTGAACGCCCCTATCATTATTAATCAGCTCCTCACTCCTATGGGAATGTGTGGACGCCCTCGCAGAACCTAAGTCCACGACTGGAAGTGGCTCCTCACTCACTCCTTCGTTTGTTTCTTCGAACGACTTTTTAAAGGAAAAGAACAGCTTATCAATTTTACTAAGGTACACGTTCAGATTCTCCTGTAATGTCGAAATCCGGTCGCCATCATCTAATCTCACACGTCCTAAACGATGGTGCAAATGATGAGCTACGGCTTTAGCCCTTCCGAAAATTTTAAAAGGCGGGGAACCGCTCAACATAGACAACAACTCCTTTAATTTGCCCTCTATTACTGCTAACTCCTCCGTAGGATCAAAAGATGTCTCTAAAATATAATCGGCTGGCACCGCACGGGCTAACTCCCTAATCTGCACTCGAAGACCTTCTACTGTACTCGCGGGCTCCGCGTCCCTAATAGTTACTTCGTACACCAATTCATCCTTCCTCAATAAATTATAAGCTATCGGACGTTCCATTCCGCCGTTAAAAAAAAATTCTCAAAATATAAAAAAAAGAAAACGGTTTACCGGAATGAGCGATACCGATAAAAAAAATTAAATTGAAAAAAAAAATATGATTTTTCTTTAAAAAGATAAATCTATATTTAATAAAAAAAACAAAAAAAAGTTAAGTAAAATAAGAGGAAGAACAAATATAATGAAACCCGGGCGCAAGCGCGAGTGATAAAAGTTAAGTTCGTTCCGGAAAGAGAAGAGAAAAAAATGACTAAGTTAAAAAAAAATTACTAGGGCTCGGTACGGATTCGAAAGACAGATGTAATAATAAAACAAATAAATAACTAAGTTTCCGACGGCTGTAGTCCCGATTGATCCCCGAGAAAAAACTAAGTTTCAAGGTACAAAGTTATAGAAAAAAAATTTACTCCTATTTAAAAGTTACACAACTATAAAAAGAAATTATTTACCTAAAAGAAAATTATACACTCAAAAAAAATCACAGTTACTTATAACTTAAAAAAAAAAACACATCAAAAGTTTATTATTATGTTACACAAAAAAAAGAAGTTGATAATAAACAAACACCTTAAAAATAAACACAACTAAACATTGTAAAGAAAAATCGAATACCCCTCTTTGTGAAATAAAAAAATCTATTAAATGTTGTTACGAATATGAAATTTACTAATAGGTTGTAGGTAGTTACCTAATTGTGATAAGAAATATCTTATCAGTATAAAAAAATTTAAAACAAACTTAATGAAACCTTCTTTTGTTCCTGGTCAATGTGCACGAATTAAAAAAATGATACGGTATAATGCCTTAAAAAAAAAATGTAAATTGAAATTTACAAAAAAGAAAGTTTACTAAGTAATAAAAATTACAAAGTAACTAATAAGAAAAACGGTTCCTTAAAAAACGATTAAGTAAAAAGAGAATAATTTATTAAAAAAAATGTTCTTAAGGAACCTTTAATAAGAATTATAATAAAAAATAAAAAAAAGGAACCACCCGAAAAATTGGGGAAGGGGGAAGGGTGGTATAAAGGTAGGGAAGGATATAAGGATAAAGGATAGGATGGGAATAGGAAAAGGACCCTGGAACGTAAATCCACCGAGACGGTATAAGACCCGACCGAAACGGCTTCCCGGATTTACGTGTGGCGCTTGCACCAGGACGAAAGTGTGGGAGCACTTCCTACCACTGCCTATCTAGACCAGAAACAAAAGGGCATCGGCTTTTCGAGGGCGAAAACGCACACACAAAAAGAAAAAATTAAAAATAAAAAAAATAAAAGAAAGAGGGGTAGAGAAAAAAAAAAATTAAAAATTAAAAAAAAATGCTTTTCCGAAGCTAGGGCTTAGATCTCGATTGTTATCCAAGCGAAAGACTGGATAATTCCCCACGAAACCTGTCACTGTTCGGGCGCCGATTGTTACCTATTTTTCCCCCACTGATGGTGGCGGGATGGTAACAAGTAAAAAAAATAATTTAGAGGAAAAAAAAAAATTAAAAAATCTGCGCTAAGGCGTATACAATATTTATTAAATTGAAAACAAAACACATCAGATATTTAAATTAAATAATCTACTTATCAATTTCTTATGGTAAAAATCACATCCAATTTGATATAGTAAAAAAATAAAAATTAGCAGGGTCTTCGTGGAGACCAATCGAGATCTATTCGCCGTCGAAAAGCCCAATTTAGATTAATTAGTCTACTGAAAAGCCTATAATACCTAAACGTGGGTAAGGGGGTATCCGTCACGGGTAAAACGCAATTATTTAAGGAAAAAAGAAAACGTATCTTTTGGCGTGGTGGGTACCCTGCAGAAGAGACGTCCGCGCCCGACGACCACGGGAAGCACAGCCCGCAGACAGCGGCCTAGCCTCGACGTGACGAGAAGACGCGTGGAAAGGTCTCCACCACACAGGTAGAAGGGACGCGACCGGATCGTTGGCCGGACTGACGGTCAGAAGACCTTGGACAGGTCGGCCAGCCGAGGTTCTACTGCGCAGCCCTTCGGGACCCTCGAGGTACCTCCTCGCTTGTCACGCTTCTACACCTCACACCGGACCCCAACAAAAAAAAACCCCTGAAACACGTCGAAGACATGCCTCAGATGCTATCCTACACCGCATGTACGGCTGTCGCCGCGGTGGGGACAGGGATATACACAGTAGATGGCACCTCACTAAATTTCTACTATCTATCCGTCTACTTTTGCAAACCAAACAATTAAAAAAATTAATAACGAATAACGCCCATCAAGAGAACACGTTATCCTTTATTAATACACTAATCAATGAACACTTATGAAACTCAGTATCAAAAATTTAACCTTTTCACACCATGCGGTGCCACGAAATAATGTAAGGAATCTAGAAAACTAAACTCGGACAACCAAAAACGACTCACCGATTTTATTTCGGGGTGTAGATTTAACAGGTATGCTCCGATGTAAATACAAACTGGAAAACTTCAGATGAAAATATAATCGAAAAAGTGACGGCCACGAGGCTTGAATACGGTGATGGCAATCAGCAACTCCTACGTGCTCCTTCGACGGCTCCCGGCTTGGAAAAGAACGCGGGCACCGTTCGCCGCTAACTCAACGACTCCGCACCCCTCTCGCCTCACCTCTTGCCTATCGGGCCACGCCCTCTTGCAGATTATACTCCAAAGCAAATACATTACAATCGACAAAGCGCCTGATTGATTCAAACAGCTAAACAACGCAGAAACTATTATGGCTATATGAAATTTGTAATGTAACAATATTGACAAATTAATATAACTTCAAATTAATTTGTTTGGGTTTGGGCAAATTAATTGCGTATGACAAAGTGTCGATCCTCGCTCTTACCCTCAAAAGAAGTGCTGAATCAGGAAATTATCAAGTACAGATACCTGAAAATTGGGTGTATTTTAAGTCAGTCCGTGTGGCTCTTCCATTGGAAATCCTCACATTAATCCTTATCTACCTAAAAGTAGTTTCATGTCATTTGGGAATAGTCCAAACATTAGAACCGGCCGTCCAAAGTGCTACAAGCGTATGTATCCATTAGATAAGAAGAGGATGCCCTGTTTAGTATGCGGTTACCGAACGTTTTCGCCGATAACCAGCCTTAACCTAACTAAAAATATTCAGGTGGATTAATTAAATTTTACTGCGGACATGCGCTGTCGGGTTTACGTACACTCGACCGGAAAAGTGTCTTGTGAAATTCACTGTAAAATTGACTCAACTTAATAAGATATCCCTTAACTTAATCCCAATAAAGCAACTGAAGCTTTTCTTTTTTTTTATTTGTAAGATAGATAATTTTAAATCAATTTTCGGAATAAAATCTCTATATATAAAAATGAATCCCCATTTCCCTTGGTCACGGCATCACGCGTGAACGGGTAGACCGATTTCAATTCGGTTTTCACTAATGGAAAGAGAGATAAACGGGGAATGTTTCAGTATATAAAAATTGCACCACGGGCGAAGCCGGGGGCGGGCCGCTAGTATACAATATAATTGAAGATATTTCTGATCGTCATCGAATACTTTATTCGTGATTTTTGTCTGTAGCAAAGAAAACGAAAAAATTAATCCTTTTCAATCCTAATGCGAAAGTGTGTTTATTGCTTGTTACGCCTTAACTACTCAACTGATTATAATGAAATTTTGCATACATGTCAGAGATACAGTGAATGAATACGTTCACCCAGAATAAAGTACTGATCATCCAATAATAAAAAAAATCGATGCCCGACTTATGGGGAGCAGGAAATTTCGTGAGATTGTTTTTGTTCACTGTCAATTAATTTCAAACTGTCCAAGCGCTAAAGACAATCTCTGCATTTACATGTTCCATAAATGTCAAGCTCATGCTCTTCAGAGCACACTGCCAGAGTTTCTACACTGAGGGCTTACAATTACTTAAGGGTCCAATATAATAACACCTTCAGGGTTCTTTTGAAACTTCCACGATTCTGTAGCCGCTCTGCAATGTTTGCGGATGCTGGTGTAGACGATTTCTATGCCGTCATGCGAAAAAGAAGTGCATCCATTGTGTGCAGGTTGTGGGGGAGCTCCAACGAAATCCCGAAGATGATAGCGGACAGGATGGACTCGGCGGTTTTAGATAGATTCATAAAGGAATCTCCCATACATCCCCACACATCGCGGGGCCCAGAATTAATATCATTTTGATAGGTAAAAATATCAGATTCATGCTACCTAAGTTTCAATTTGATTGTCAGTTGCATAATCAAAATATATGGGCTTAAGAGCGTGCAGCGCGATCGAAAATCTTCGAGTTGGAGTAGCGGTGACGGAACGCACACAAAAATTACTTTACAGATTAGGCTCAACACAGAGTAAAACATATTTTTACTAATTTTTCTTTAGGAAAAATTAATGTAATAAATGATAATAGAATGTAATATATGTAAATAATAATTAGTTATTATTATAATATAACGTAGTATTCAGCTGATCACTGTGTTTTGTTCATTTCTTATACATAATTTTACCTATGTATTTACCTGCATATCTGGAAAAGAATAAATAAAGTATGAAAGAAGAAATGAAAAACTGCAAAAAATAATAAAAAGTTTTTATTATTAAATTTGTGATGTTTGGTTGTCGTGGTATTATCGTTATTTGTTAATTGTCGTTTATTTTTGACCTTATCTTTCGAGTGCTTTCAATATATAATCAGGCTCCTTAATTGCCATTTTTCTATCCAGTCTTTTTTCGTATGAAATATTTACGTATTGAATTTTTCCACTGTCTTGATTATCCGAGGATGTTTGAATTTCTGCTATTGGTAGCCTGAAATAAAATTAAACACTAAAAACGACAGAGAGCAAATTGTAAACACCGTTAGTTTATAATAAACTTAACTGACGAATATTATGAAAGGAACATTGAATTTAAAATAAAACGCTTAAAAGTTGATAGTTTATAACCTCTCCGTTCCGAAATTGTCTACGAACATGCACTGTTCAGTACTTGGGCCTATCAATGAACAGTTTTACAAATTTACTGCGCGGTTTCAGTTTACAGTTTCGTTATAAACGGCTGTTATCAAAAGCAAAAAACCTAATCTAACCTAACCAATAAATGTTTGATTAGCTAAGAAACCTATTTGGTGACCAAGTACTAGACTAGGTCAACCAAAAAAAGTTGCTGACCAAATAAATATTTTGCTGAAAAAATATATATTCCTATTACAAACTAACATATGCAATGTTACCGGATAATAGCCTAATTGACAAAATTTGGAAATTAGTTTAAAACTGTGGCTTAGCATCTATTTCACCCCAAAAATATATTATTTTAAGAAAAATAGGTCTTTTACATTAGTATTTTGAGTTTTTAGAAATGAACTTGAAATTGACCGCGAAAAAGGCCAAGACTGTCATGGCGTCTTGAATGACGTCACACCTCGCGAAACAGCCGTGTTTGTTTATGACAGTCAATTGTGTTTTTTAATAAATAATGAATTCCTCGTATTATAAATACTGTATAGTGCCCCAATATAAAAGTTCAACGATAAAAACGCCAAACAAATTATTCATATACGTTCCAAACAATAAACAATAACAAATTGATGAAGTTAAGGTTATTACAGCTCTCAACAGCCACTATCAATACCTCGTTGTGAATCTTCAATGCCAGAGATCTAGATTCACAACAGAGAGATTCGAAGAGCACTACGGAGTCTTGACGTGAACAAAGCTAGTGGACCTGATGGCATACCTGCAAGGGTCCTGAAGGAATGTGGTCCTGAATTGTCTGCTGTACTTACACGCTTGTACCATCTCTCTCTCAGGACGAATACCGTGCCGGCATTTTGGAAGCTTGCCAATGTTCAACCAGTGCCTAAAAAGGGTAACCGTGCCAACCCCTGTAATTATCGACCAATCGCCATCATTTCTGTACTCTGTAAGGTTATGGAGAGAGTACTGAATAGTAAACTGCTGACATATCTTGAAGTTAACGACCTGCTCAGTGATCGCCAATATGGATTTCGCCAGGGACGTTAAACCGGAGGTCTTCTTGTATATATATGTCACGCAATACTGGAGTGAAGCCATCGAGAAACATGGCGAGGCTCTCGCTGTGTCACTCGACATATAGAAGGTCTTTGAGAGGGTTTGGCATGCACGTTTACTTGGCAAGCTTCCTACATACGGCATCCCCTCCGGTCTCTTTGTAGCTGGATTTCTGATTTCCTGAATGAACGGTCAATTCGAGTAGTCATTGATGGCTGCTCCTAGGACCTCATGGCAATTGATGCCGGTATTCCTCAGGGATCTGTTCTCTCTGCAACTCTTTTCCTGCTTCATATTAATGACTTACTTCTTCCAAGAGTAGTTGTATACGCAGATGACAATACGGTCATAGAGAGATATTTGTCCAGGATTCGTTGGGGGGCAATGGTTGAGCGAATTAACTGAACCTTAAATCTTGTATGCCAATGGGGTGACAAGAATCTGGCTGATTTTAACACCACCAAAACGCAAGCGTATTTGGTCTCTGCAAAAAGGAGCCCTTTCGACTTGACTCCAACTTTCCGATGTGCATCCGTACCTGTGGCCAATGATCTTGAGCTTCTTGGTATGAAGTTGTGCTCAAATCTCAACTTCGGTAATTCTATCGAGTCCAAAGCCCAAACAGCGGCCAAAAAGTTGGGCATCCCAAATAGAGTGAAGCGATGCTTCACACTTGGACAGCTCCTCTCTTTATACAAGGCACAAGTCCGATCTTGCATGGAGTATTGCTGTCACCTTTGGGATGGCCCATCAAAATACCAACTTGCCGCACTCGACTCGGTGAATCGCAGAGCTAGGAGGCCCATTGGCGATGATACACTAATAAGAATTAAGCTGCAGAGCCTAGCACATAGACGCAAAGTTGCCTGTGTATTCTATAAGATGTACTTCGAAGAGTGTGCTCGAGAGCTGCATGAGATCATACTGCCTTCCCCTTTCTTCTGTCGGACATACAGACGTACGGCTGGTTACCATCCTCACCTTGTCGAAATCCCTCTAATTCGGACCAAGCGCTTTAAAACATCTTTTGTGATGCGCACTACTAAGGATTGGAACTCCCTGCCGGCGTCTGTATTTCCGAGCTCATATAACCCAAATCTTTTCAAGGTTCGAGTGAATGGGCATCTTCTGGGTGAGCTCGCTCCATCGTCGGCCTCATCCTTCCTACATGGATAGATGCTGGTCAAGAGCAAACTCATCTTTAATAAAAAAATTAAAATAAATAAAACTTTGTATTCGCTTACCTCAAAGTCAGCGGTTTTGAGTCAATGTCAAATTAGAAAATAAACGTAATCACCATTTATTAATATTGTGAAGTTAAGTTTTTTACTATCGTATTAATTGTATTTTTATATATTTATTGTCCTGATATCAGTGGCAAAAGAAATTCATCGTGTGATTTGGTAAAATAGCTTGAAATTTACCAACGCGCCACCATTTAATTGTAATTTAACAGGTGAAGTTGAATATATACAGATATAAATAAACAATTTTTTTACATTTTCTTGGCTTCTCAGCTCAATATTACAACATATTTTATATTGAAAATACTTTTTTTTATTTAGAACAAACTTTAAAGTAAGAATACTTTCAAAAAGTAAATCTTTAAATTTTTTAAAAATTTTAGGTTGTAAAAGCATTCCAGTCACAAAAGTTATAAGATTGTGTCGACAAGTGTCGACGTGTATTTAACAACATGGTGGAACACATTTTTTGTTTCCACCGGTTCTCAAATTTTTATATAAAATATCATTTTCCATGGCGCTCATCAATGAGGGTTTGGCTCAGTTCATATCAGTTGTACCTAGTATATGGGTAAATGAAAATTCTGTCCAGTTTTGGTCAAGGGCAAGAAAAACCGGCGATCTTGAGAGTAGGCATTTACCTTCCACAGTAGGTAAATGCCACTCTCTGACTGGTAACTGCTAATTAAGTAAGACTTTGTTTGTTCTTCACATAATACTTAGATAGAAGTTTTACCATTGCGGAATTCCGATGAACAATAGTCGGTGTTCACTGCAAAAAATTGTCCAAGCATAACGGCGTCAATTTTGGGCAATATACTGCTGTTTGTTTTGTTAAATCCTGATTCCATGGCGAATTATACCTGTCTTTCAAGATTAAACTAAAAACGAACTGTATTAATTTAACAATAATTGCTGAAAACTCGAAATAACCTGTTCACTTTATACGAAAATGACAGCCACAACGTGGTGTTTCGCGAGGTGTGACGTCACGCTTCCATGCGCTTCTCTGATTGGTGTTTAATGTCACATAATTAAACGCCTCATTTTGTCGATTTTATTTTCCAAAAATATTATTAATCTTTTATTATTTTAATAGAAAAGTTGTTTTTTGTTTACTAATTATCATGGTTAATCATTAGAAACTCTAAGCCATCCGATTTATTCTCAGTAGAAACAAGCCTGTTGTATACACCTCTGTTTGAAACATTAAATAGATAGGTAGGTATTTACCTGTTGCATTTACATGTTCTGCGTTCGCACTACTCTGTACGGAATTCGACTCAACTGCAATATTTTATTTTGCATGTCCAGATTTTCTTATTTGCCTGAAAGTGAAACCAATGACATGATTAATTTAGCCATATTTAAATATGCAAATTAGAAAAAAAAACAGACAATTGCGTTCTCCGATAAAAATACTTCCAAATAGAAGTCTACTTACCACATTATAGCAGCATTCGGATATTTTTTTTATTTAGTCACTTAGATAATGATTCTTTTTCTAGTTACCCATCCTTCACTTCCAAAAAACACTTAAACATGTGTAAAATGTAAATACAAAATTTATAACACAGCTGACTTGACATTGACCTCATGACGTCATGTCATACGACAAATAAGTGCGCCTAGTGATTTTATTAGAGCAATGTTTTTTGTTTGGAAAACCATCAGGCGTTTGGGTTAAATATTGAAAAGTCTTAATATTTTCATATTTATAATTTTATAATGAATATTAAGAAGGGGGGTATCTGCGGAATATCAATACAAACATTTTCATGTGAGAATTAGTGCTTCATGCGTAAAATTTAAGAAGTATTCGAAGAAATAAATTTTTAGAAGTCGTTCCGTTTATGTATATTTTATTAATTTTAAATGTATTTGTTTCAAATTTCAACAAGGCGGTGACCTTGTGCAAGGATCAGGCTAACCTACAAAAGTTACTTTAATGTATTTAACTAATTCAGCGCATAGTACTAGTCACTTAAAAATGAGTAAATTTCCAGAATTTTGTGCAGTATCCTCTTAAATATAGGGTTAGGTTATGTTAGGGATTGTGTTACTTTAACAATATTATTTTGCAATTATCATTTTAGTATTATTTAGACGAGTAATCGTAAACTCTAGGTAGATTTCCATTAGATTATAATGTCTTTATAATTGCATAAAAAACACTAAACTAGACATAGACAATAAACAAAGACTTGACTTTGTTATTTTTTTAAAGCTTATTTCATGACGGCTCGAGTACAGAACACTATATACTCATAAGATCTCTACACAAAACTCAACATTTAAAAATTATTTTTCTGAATTTAGCAACTGTAAAATATTAGTTTAATAAAAAATAAACGATTTTTTCCACCGTTTACTTTCTCTGTAACAGGTTGGGCCCAAAAGTTGGCATTTTTGTAATTGAGTTGCCTTCTGGATGTATTATAATTGATTTTTCTTTTATTTGAAGATTTAGTTCATTTTTTATGTAATTTACTACGAATGGACTAATTTGTCTGTAAAGAAAAATATTTATTATTATAATATTATAGACTATTTACACTCTCTAAACTCTGTGGCTTGTCCACAGTTCAAACAATTCAGGGCTTGTTTTCATCACCAACTCAACATTGACAAAAGGAAAAATAAAGATTGCATAAATGATTTAACACCAAAGGCTTAGACTACAGTTTTTTTAACCGCTACGACTACGAAACAGCTCGAGACGCACACATTACGATTAAAAACCGCGAAACTGTCCGCGATTTTCACAGTTTGAAGATAGATTTCAAGAGAGCAGTATGTATTGTTCCTCTAAAACTAAGAAATAGAAAAAGAAGACCTCAACGCAAATTTTGCAAATATTGAGTCCATCCACTCTCTAGCTGTAGATTTAAGAAAGGTTTGTTTCATAAGAAATAACATATCTTAATTTTGAGAAATTTTTCATTTACTATTGAATGTCAGTAGGCAACTTCAATAAAATTTTGCAAATTGTGCGTCCATACATCACCATCACGGCGGCAGCGGCCTGCCGAATACTGGCCACCTGCGTTTAACGCATGTGCGTGTGCAGCGATTGAGTTCAATGGATTACAAATTTGCCGCAGCTTTTACACGGGAGCCCTTTTGTAATATTTCACGGTTTTAAAAGAAAAGAGTCGGTCAGTCGCGGGAAAAGATCGCAAGTGCAGCCGCTTGTATTAGATTTATTGACTCACAAAATCACAGCGGTTTAGCCGTAGTGCAGCCTAAGCAAGAAAAAGAAGCGCGGACGAAGTCTGTGCGTAGAATTAACCAGACATTCCGTGAGCTAGAGCGAAGCAAGGGGAGCATCGGTGGGCAAATCTGATTTAAACTGTATTAATCATCTCCTCGGGAAGAGTAATTTTAAGGTGGTAATTACAAGTTGATAATGATGTTTCGAGGCGCTTAAATGGTGTGAAATAAGTTGGGGGTTGAACAACTCTGATGTTAATTTACGGGCGTAAATTATTTGGACTTTGTTTTGTTCGTTCTTGTAGACATTGTTGGAGAATTTTGATGACAAAGCTGAAGCAGTGCCGCGGAGGTGATTTATACTTTATCATTTTCTGTTAAGATCGAAAATGAATTGGAAAATGATTCTTCTAGTTATAACGCATTGACATACCTATGTCAGACAGTCCGCCAAACAGGCCTTTAAAGCATATTTTAAAAAAATCTTCGGTTAGCATACAGAGGAATTTTTTCCAGTACCACGCTTACAAAAGTATAAATATTTTTATTTGTAACCTACAAATTAGATTTAGTGATGGTTTCGTCAATTATATGTATATATTATTGTTAATTGCTATTTCGAGACACTTTTTCCATTATTTTAATCTATTTACTTCATTTTAGAGAACAGAAAACGATATCGTATAAAATCGCCTCGTTGTATTGCAAGGCTAATTTGCTGACTGAGGTTATAGGAAGCTCTGGCATCGCCAGTTCCGTCGACCAAGCGTTTTGACAAAATTTTATAAAAAACTAAATGGGTTGGAACCCCACGGACCCAGAGATTTAATACCGAAGTCAATAAGCATATAGCCGATACATTTGTGTATGAAAAATGTCATAAATTCCATTAATGGACGAATGGCTAACATTATCGAAGTAGGAATATGTGTGCATATGACGTATATCAGTAATCTAGCCATTGTGCAGTGTCTATTCTTTCTCCTAGTTGGCGTTTTAGGTGATACTTAGTGCCTAAGAAAATTGTTTTTTGACTACAAACACAGCCTGCGTAATAAACACGTATAAAGATGAAGACATAAATCTTCGATAGTCTATACGACCTATCAATTTGTTTTAATGTCTCGTTTACGAGCCCTTCAGGAAACATTGATGGAGTAATATCTCAAAAGATATATGACACTTATGACAACACAATTTGAGGATGTCGTAATGATGTCTCCAAATACTTGTACACTCTTCCAATACTTGCGTATTGTCTTCGCTTACAACACTTACAAACAAACTATGATTTTACTTCTTACTATACCAATGTAACTAGCGACCCACCCTGGCTTCGATCGTATGCATTTTTTTTTCTGTAAATTATATACACAACTAATTTATCTCTCTTTCCAGTAATAAAAACTGTATCAAAATTCTTTTGGTGGTTTAGAAGTATTTAGCGAAGAAAGAGACAGAGAGGGACAGCGACATTATAACATTGCTAACAGTTATATATTGCTAAACTCTAAAACCATTTAACTGATCACCATGAAAGGTGGTATACGTTTGTATACATATATACACAAAAAAGCTCAACATTTGGGTGCCACACGAGCTCGTGTACTCATTTGCGATTCTCTATTGAGACGTAATGAAACTGAACCGTTTATGAAGAGATTGATCACTGGTGATGAAAAGTGGATCACGTACAACAAGAACGTGCGAAAAGGTCGGCCAGGCTTCACAGACTGTGCCAAAACCAGGGTTAACTCGCCATAAGTTGATGCTGTGATTGGAAGAGCATTGTTCATTATGAGCTTTACCGCCGGGCGGAACCATCGATTCGGATCTCTACTGCCAATAACTGATGAGATTAAAGCAAGAAATTGAAATAAAGCGGCCGGAAATGATCAATAGAAAGGGTGCGGTCTTTCATCATGACATCGCTAAACCACACACATCTTTAGCCACTCAGCAAAAATTAAGAGAATTTTGCTGGGAGATGTTAATGCATCAGCCATATAGCCCTGACCTTGCACCTTCATATTTCCACCTGTTTCGGTCTTTTCAGAATTCTTTAGGTAATGTTAGGTTAACATCAAGAGAGGACTGCAGAAAACTACTTGTCTCGTTTTTTTTATCAGAAGTCCCAAAAATTTCTACAGCAACGGGGTAAATAATGTTCCCAACTTTCAAGATGGCAAAAAAATCTCTTAAATTTTCATATAAAATTATATTTCAATTGATAGGTTTCCAAAATTGAGGACATAAAACTTTTGCATAGGATAATAATAATAAAACCACGCTTTTTGTGTGACCAGTACACATCGTACAAAAATTGATGACTGATTCTACTATAAAGGCTTTTTCATTCTATTCAATACACCAAGGTCGTGAATTAATCAGAACGTTATTGTCCAGACGCCTGTCGAATAACTTCAACGGAAATTAATATTTCTGATAAATGAGGTTGACCTTGAATAGTATGGGGAATCTAGTTTAAATCCGAAAGGCTTTACTTTATTAAATTAATATTACTTTATCTCTCCATATTAATCTAATACACCTAATATAACTTCATTCGTTGTAAGAGGAATTGCTTTTTCAAATAGAAATTTTGCCCAATTTTTCTCTTTTACTATACTTCGTACTGACCAGTGCGGTTTAGCAGCGTAAGTATACAAAACAATAAAACATAAAAAAGTCACACTTTGAAACAAAAATCTTTAAAATTCAATTATTGTTTGAATTTAATAAATTTTATTTAATTTCTAGTGCTATAAATCGAATTTACTTCAAATATTTCGAGTTAAATACTACCTACTTTTATAGTAATAACCCTTCAACTTCGTACGCGTGGTATTCGCTATAACCCCTGACTTTTTTTATTTGTAAACCGATTGGAATGAAACAAACACTAAATGTTACGGGAAACTTTTGTTACGTTAAACGCAAAGACAAACAGACAAAAAAATCTAAAAACATATTTTTGAACTCGGCAAAACATATCTTGAAAAAATATTAAATGTACAGACAGATTTTATTATACTCGTTTTAAAATCCAGTTGCTCGCATTAGGACTGAGATTTTTACCTAATCAATGTTTTCGTCAACATATTTATCGGAGGCAATTTGTTTTGAAAACAGTCTCCTTATATTTTACTAGCAATCCGCCCACAGCTTAGCAAGGACGCAATTATTTTCTACAATTTTTATATTATAAATCTTCCTCGTTTATCGCTGTTTCCACTAATGAAAAGACATCCAGAAAACCTTGAGGGTTCAGAAGAGCATTTACATCCCATGATTGTTGGTAGGTGGAGTTGATAGCCATCTACATCACCACTATCAAGTGGATTATCAGCGTGTTCGTCTTCGCTTCCTTAAAAAAAATCAGAAATCTGCTAGATAAAAAAAAGCAATAAATTTGAGTTTAAATTTTAGCTATTGCCAAAAAAATTGTGAATGACCTTTTTTTTAATTAAAAAAGAGATTTCTTTACGATAAAATTTATTTGAGAACTGTGTTATAAAAAAAATAACACACGTGAAATAACAGTACATGTGCTTTAGTGTTTCGGTGAGTGAGTAAGAGATACCAGAGATTTCTTATCTAATCCTATTGTATCCATCCTTAATCCTTCTATAATCGGCAGCGCACTTGTGGTGTTGCTTGTTATAGCGACGGTCCATCAAGTAGACCGTCAACCTGTCTGCCGACCTTAACATAAAAAAAACCTATTTCAACCACAATGGGTCAATCTTTTTAATTATCGGCTTCAATGGTGGAGACGAGCTTTCTTTAACCAACTACGCAAATGAACAGGACAGTCGTTTACTCTGTAAACAGTTTGCTTAGTGCATTGTTTCCACATAAACCATTTTATGTGTTTAACTAGTTAACCATTCGTTAACTAGTTAAATTAATCACTTACAGTTTAAGTTTCTATTACTAGTTAGTCTTTAAGTTTCTAAAAATCTATTTAGTCTGTTCTTTAGTTGATTTAAAATATTTGTTGGCTAGCCTAGTCCAATACTTTGGTCGCGCGGACATCACCTTAATTAGGATATGAATAAATTGATAAACAAAAGCTAACATTATGGATAAACTAAACAAAAATTTTAATGTCTAGCTAACATAGATTACCTAAGCTTAATAAAATTGGAAGGCTTGTGCGAAGGCATATGATTTTCAGAAAAAATGTAAAAATGCGGGTCACTATTTTATTATAAACTCGTTACAGTTGCAAAGGCGTAAAAAAGTTTACCCTGTGGCTTGTCGATCGACCCTCTGTTCAAATTTTCATCCTCCGTGTCATATCCGTGAAATATTCATTCCGGTTACATTCTCCTGACATAGATTAATAAATTGGAGGATCCAAACGCCCATTTCAGTTTGAGTTTCATTCCGTCGAATGAGAATCTATGCCCCCTAGGGAGTCATAACGCGGTAACTGATATTTCAACATTTTTTCCTTGCTTGCTACGAATTTCCTATCCTTTTTTTGGCCTTTGTTTTCCTCTATTACATTATATTATTAAGTATACAACAAAAGATATTGCACTGTTATTTTTTTTTACTTTGTATCCATCCTTTGTTTGAAATCATACCAATTTTATCAAACGCCAATAATGTGTTATTGAAAAGGTTAAGTTGGGCTGAAGGCAGTAAATTCTCGGCCACAAATTCCTTTATAACAAAAAATAAAGTATAACTCTCCCTGTGTGTCTATCTGCCTGAACCACTGAACGGTTTTTGATTGAATTAAGAATAGAAAAAAGTGTAAAAAAAGAAATCTAGGTATTTTTTTAATTCGTAGGTAAAATAGAATTCAACAGAAAGGAATCCAAATTGTTTTTGTACAATTTGAGCTCATCCCCATTCCAGTGGAACAGATTTTCTTTTATATTATAAAGGGTGGCAGGCAGGCTGACGGCTCACTAGATGGTAGGACATTAGCACTGCCATAGGGATCGTACAGATGCACTAACGAGCCTGCAGGAATTTGTTCACGGCTCGCTTGAAGAAACCCATATTGAAGTACGGTGGAAAAGTTTCCACCGATTCAGACTGTGAAACAACAGAAAAATAAGAAAAATCAACGCCTGATAAATATTTATTCATATATTTCTTACAAGAGTAGATTTTTAGGGTTCCGTACGTCCGAATAAAAATACGGAACCCTTATAGGATCACTCGCGTGTCCGTCTATCCGACCATTCCCCCCCCCCTCCTTATCTCCAAAACTACTGAACCTAAAATTTATAAAAAACTAACAGAAATTAGTTTTCTACTTATAGATTATTGGAAAACCTATAAGAAGTCCATGATATTGAAATAACATGGTAAATCACTCAATATTGTGCGTAGATTTAAAAAAACATGATAGGTAACATCGTACGGAACCCTCTTCACGCGAGTCCCGTTTTTATTTTTTTAAATATTCATAGATTGCATAGGAACAACACCTTTTCTGGATGAAAAGTACCCTATGTGTTTTTCTGTATCCCTGACAACATTTATGCAAAATTACATCATGATAAGGCGTGAAAGCGGAAGCGTGGAGCGAACCCTCATCTTCATATCGGCAGTCGAGCGACACTCCTACAATTCCGTTTGTTTCGTGGCCAATGGAGGCCGATTTCAATTTGAAAACTGTCAATTTTTCCAATAGATTTTCTTCCCGCCGCCGTCAAATTTTTCGACAACAGCGTTTCCGCGTTGACAGCTCACAATTATGACGCGTTCGGCGCTCAGTCCATCTACTCCCATCAATCTTCCCACGAGTGGGAGGCGGGGGACGTTTCCGCGCCGGCTGCCGCCGACATTATACGATAAAGCAACTCCGACTATGTGTACTGAACATATTGTTCCTGTGATGTATGGAGTAAACATGACGTCACTCATGCAAATATTTTTTTAATTTACTCTTCTGAACATTTTGACGTAAACTTGCTTATGTATACTTTTATTTGCTTCAGAGCACAAAAATTTATGCCTTTAATTCGGATAAAGCTTCGTTTTATAAGTTTTACAAATAAAAAAATATCTTTCGAATTACATAACTGACTTACTCTGATAACCTATATTAACTAATCTTGTTAACATTATAATGACAAAGTTGTGAGGATGTATGGATGTTTGTTACACTTTTACGCAAAAAGGGCTTAACAGATTTGGGTGAAATTTTACACACATATAGTTCATTACCTGGATTAAAACATAGGATACTTTTTATCCTGGAAAAATGTTAGGTTCCCGAGGGATCGTGTGAAAATGTAAAAAAATCGCCACAGCGATAAAGATGTCGGGCGATATTTTATTTGTCTTAACTCCTCAACTTATGATCATGTTTTGCATACACATTGTCAGGAATATAGAAAAGGACATAGGTTACCTTTCATCCAGAAAAAAATACGATTCACGAGAGATAATCTAAAAATAAAAATCCTGACAAAAATATATGAGCAATAAAATATGAAAATAGAACATACATTTTCCTTATTTATATTTTAGTCAATTATTTCCTGATATTCCTTAGGGTTCAAGTTATTTTCGGAATAAATGTCATAAATGTCGGAATAAATGTCAATATTTATTCAATCTAAAGTAAGTCGTACTAACTACTTGCTAACTAAGCGGCAGCTCTGACTATGGTCTGAACGATGAAAATTAGTTATTTTTTTTATATGTTTTTTTTTAAATACCGATTCAGGATTGCATGGCAAATCTTCCTCAAAGTGTAATCACTTCGCCTGCAGAGTCAAAACGTCAACATAACATAATAATGTGGGGAATTCCCGCGAGCAATATTACTTCATTTCGCGTTACAAGAACAGAACGAGCCTAAAGCCGGCCTCCCGTTAGCCCCGGGGGAGGAATAACTTCCTTTTCAGCTTCAGCACTACGAAAGTGGCCAAAAACCGGTAAAGCTCTGACTGTATTGAGTTAGGGCAATGTTGTTTTTTTTTTACATTTGTACGCTCATTAGCACAAACATATAAGTTACAAATAATTTCATTTCTTCAACTTAGCCTAAGTTCAAATTTGTATCAGGAGACCCCGCTCCTCCATCACCGCATAGACTGTGACTATGACAATGAGCGTGTGTGTATATGTCTGAATATCTATGTGTATGTGTGTTAGTTTTTTTTTTGTAAATTTATTACAATATAATATGTAATGTTATTTTTACAAAATGGACTCTGGTCTGGATTTGAAAAGTAGTGGTACTGGTGTGGTAAAGTAGTGGTTTCGCAGTCATTTGGGCAGCCCGTCTGGCGGCAGTAACCACCCCCTTACAGAATACTACCGTGAAATAACAGCATATACGTGCTGTTGTGTTTCGGTGAGTGAGTATGGGATGCCAGAGCCCATTTCCTTATCCCCCCCCCCCCCTAATCCCTTATCCAATCCTATTGTAGTCGGCAGCGTACTTGCAGCAGCTGTGGTGTTGCTTGTGTTATAGGCGACGGTAGCCACCTACCATCAAGTGGACCGTCAGCCTGTCTGTCGACCTTAACATAAAAAAATTTAAACAAGAAAAAAATTATATAGTACTAAGATTAGGTGTTCTTTATCCAAAAATCTTCTCATCTCCGAAGATCTCCTCTTTTCCAACTTATTCCATGTCTTTTCATCATCGTCTGTTCATCCACTTTTTCCCACCTGTTAATCGAAAATAACTTTGACTCAGCTATCCTTTCCAATAAAGTGGTTCCAGATTATATACCTTATATGTTACAAATCATGCTTATATATAATGTTTTTATGTATGGACGAATACTATTTGCGCGTGAGTCACGTCACAATAATTATACTGTGTATTCCTGATGCGATCAAGACACATTAGACATGTGAGATAACATTGTTACAGTGTTATTTTAATGTGTGGCCACATTGTACAAAAATATATAGAATCTGGACGCACCTTAAGTAGGTTCTATTGTCCATCTTTAGCCACAAGCTGAACACGCGGGCAATGGACCGTGAACTATTAACTTAGGTGTAAATCAGCGTAATGATCACGGAGGACTTCTTTCGTATGGAACCAGTAAAAGTGCAAAAGTTTCGCTCCCTACACGAAACGGAACAATGTCTTAAATGTCAAACTGATTGCGCGCGCAATGGAGGAGTATGGAAACTAAGCCTACGCTTAGTTATATTATAAAATTATTATAATATAACTTATAAGCCTACGCTATTTATAAAATAATAACCTACGCTCGATTGAAACAATAGGGTTGACACTTTTCTTTATATTGTTGTTTTATTAAAATATTAATTTGTGTTATGTAGTGATCAATCAATCGAATTGAAGTAACTAGTTAACAAATAAAAGTTAAATGTCGAAAAAATTTATAATTTCTTGCAGCCGCCATCTTGGATTTGCATTTTGACAGCACTATCGGTTTCAACACCCTCGAAAACAATGAAAAAGTTGATAACCTATTGCAGCCGCCATCTTAGATTTACATTTTGAGTTAAGTTCGGGAATTTTTTAGGATCGAACACGTGGACTTTTATTTCGAGTACATAATATTATATTATAACAATAAATCATTCTTACCTTTCAAAGTCAGCAGAATTTTTAAAAAAAGATAACTCCGGTGTTGATGAAGCCGAGTTCAAACAGCCGTATACTATGTAACATGCTCGTGACTTTTTTTTTTATATAATGATAGAACAAGCATTTGACCGCAGTCTCACCTGATGGTAAGTGATGACGCGATCTAAGATGGAGCATGCTTGTCTATTAAGAACCGATTCACTCGCGACTTGAAGAGTCCAGGGTTGTAGTGTTGTGGAAACAAGGGTGCTGGAAGTTGGTTAAAAAGAACACGGAAATAAACTAAATACGTGAGCACTCGTCTTGACGTAGCACTCATTATTGACAGCACCGCGAAACCGGTGTGAGTGTGCCGTTTCGAACGTCTGTAGGTAGTTTCCGTACTGTATACATATTTATAATGTGCCAGTGGAATGAATTGAATACGACTTACTTTAACAACTGACCTTTCTTTCACTGCACTTTCTCAGAACAGTTCGTTACTGTCTCTAATTAGTTTGAGGTCTAATTGTAAAAATATGTCTAGTTACCAGCGACGTCCTCGTTATATAACTCAATATTTTAAAGTGCTGCTTTTTTATAAATTACTAGCTGTTGAACGCGACTTCGCCCGCGTCTCTTTATAATTTAATCGTGGGAAACGCCAATTTTGTATGGAGAGGGGAGGTAAACGGGGGAGATGGGGGGAGGGTGAGTAGCCTACTTGCTGATAATGTAGCTTTCTATAAGTGAAAGAATTTTTAAAATAGATTGAGAAAATAGTTTTTGAGTTCATTCAACATACAAAAAACAACATACAAAAATACATCCAAATTTAAAATATTATTATATTATATTTTTATATATAATTTATAAATTATAATAACAGCAAATATGTTATTCGGATCTATAAATTGTAAAGATTAATCAAAATCATGTGGAAAAGTAACAAAGATCCATCTTACGTAATAACTTATCCTTAACTTTCGTATAATTATAAAATTAGTAGGATTAAACTAAAAAATGGCCTAATCTCTAGTTCGGTAGTAAACCAAATTATTGAGTCTTCACATAATTGCTAGTTCAGTAACACTTCAGTTACCGACTTAGAAGAAATTTAAATCAAAATTATTTTATATCTAATGTAATATTAATCGTTTTAGAGGACATTTTTTTTTTAATATTTAAAAAATCATCCGAAAGTGTACCGTCCTATAAGCAGAACTGGTACAGGTACAAAGTACACCTCCCCAAGAACTTTGATTGCAACGGTCACCTTAATGCAATGTTGCAATGTTATTGCAATGTTATTTTGTTTATCACTGAGCCACTGAGCAGGCTGGAATTTTGGTTAAATATTATCTATTTTAAAAAATGTGCTGGAATTATTTTTATTCAGGCAGGAGCATGGAGGATGGAAGTTTGCAGGATCATAGAAGATATCATTACTCGCTCATGGATTGCGCCAACTACGAAACAGAAAGAGCTTCATTGATACATAAGCATGACATACATGAAACATAGGCGCTCTTTAGTGTTCTGTTAGGCGGAATGACACGATACGATATGTTTACGTTTCAATGAAGCTTTTAAGCATTATATGTTGTTACTTTGCTCAGGGGCTGATGGGGCTGACATGCCATTGTAAGGTAAAAGTCCTAAAAATTAAAGATATTAAAAAAAAAAAAATTTTAGAAAGTTAGCATAGCACGATTTACTCATTATATCATTGTATAATATACTCCAACATGTTTCCTTTATTCTTCTTTACCCATTAATAGGCATGATGACGGTATTAAAGAATCAAAGAATAAATGGTTTTGGAAAAAAATATATGTTGAAAGGAGTTTTTTTTGTATTAAAATTGAGATTAATAAGGTTTTCAATAAAATAGAAGTATAAATAACTGCAATCGGCCATGTTAACTGAAACACCAATCAGAGCGAACGACGTCACGCCCAGGTAAGTGCCATCGTGTTGCTTGACTTTGCTTTGACAGAATGAAAAATCTGATGAGATGTCGGTGACGTCACGGTTCATCAGACGCGACGCCATGACACCTAAGAGCGTTTTCGCGCGTAATTCAAAATAGATTTAAAAAATATTCAATAATTCGTGTTGAAATTTAGTTTTTTGCTGAAATATTATTTTTTTCGGGTATGGTAGACGTGTATCTACATTATGGAAGGGAATTTCAAAATCTGTCATCATGCCTATTGGAACAAATCATCCGAGCACTCCCCATTGTACAGCCGGTAGTCAGTCAAGAACAGAAAGTGCGCGGTCAATCTTGACAGGTTATAGGATAAAAGAGAGGCGTCCTCATGGCACAAACACATATTTAAAGTTATACAATGCGTAATTGCATTATAGCGTAAACTTTGCGAATTCGTCGGACCTTTTACGAATGTTCGGTGTCTATCCCACTAAGTTTATTATCTAACACTAGCGAGGACCTGCGAAGGTCGGAGTAGTCGGGCCGCGTTTAATATGCAAATTGGTGCCTGTTTGTGTTTTAACTAACTTTATAGCTCAGTTTCCATTTTAATTGAATCTACTTATTTATTTATTCACTTTCGTACTCATTTCAACTCGAGACGGGTCGTCTCTTACCTGATAAAACTCCTTTATCAGCTAAAAATATGTCATTTTCAACAGACTGTTTCAGTAAACATCCTTTCCTGCGTGGAAAGAAATGAACTTTCGCGTCCGCGTTCCTTTTTCTTAACTGTTACAACATTTATTCAATCTTTATTTTTGAAATTTTTTATTTTCATTTTTAAATGATACTTCGGGAGCAGTACTTTTTTCTAAATGAAAGATACCTTTTTTTTAACGTTTACGCACTATCCCTCGCCGACGGGGACAGTCGACGAGGGGTAATGTGCGACTCGCCCCGGTGAAGTGACTTGTCACCGGGAATACCCACTAACCCCCCCCCCCCCATTCCACCATCAGCGGTGATGTGCGGGTCCGAGTTCACAGCGAGGCTTTATCCTCGGATCCCCACGCACTACGTTCTCTTCGAACCCAGCTTAGGGCGATGGCTTCGCCTCACTTTAAATGCCACGCCACGCGTCCTTATTGGGTGTTTCAGGGCGTCAGACACGTCCCCTTCTGACGCCCTGAGGTTGTCGGCCGGCACTTCGACGCCTGAGTGGATCAGCCTGGGGGTCTGCCTCGCGGTACACGATTATATAATCCGAAAATAATTAAAATTATAATGTAAATGTGAACGATTAACCATCCTCAAATGGATTTAACTGGAAACGCGGCACTTGCTCGACATCTCTTCTCTTCGAGCGCTCTCTCTAAAGTCTGCTCGTCTATATCGATTGAAAGGCGCCCTCTCTTATTCGCAATGCTTGACGTTTCTAAAGGGAGTGGTTAGATGGCGTTGTGTGCAATCTGGAAACGATTTTTAAACTGTCCGCTTGTGACGCCGCCTTAGAAATCTCCGACATAAATATATCAAAACAAATTAAATTATTCTTATTCGTTCTTAATAAATTTTCTTTTTGATTTCGTGTTTTGTTGGTAAATTTTCCGTTTTTCCTTTTAAACGACTAAATTAATTCCCGGCATAGGCACCTGAAGCATTATTCGTTGCTGCTTTGTGAAATGAGACTTAATCTAAAACTAGGTACATTATTTGAATTTATTTATTATTATTAAGAAAATATTAACATTTTCAACGCGTATTTCGAAGTGTTACAGTGAATTCTTAACGCTTAGAATTTCCACTCAATGAAAACATCTCGTTGAAATTCTTAATATTTTTAGTAAATTTTCTACATTTCTATGTATTTTCTTATTTAGCGAAACTAACAACTGTTCTTAATTACAATGAAAAAAGAGTCTGTGTCAGCTCCCATACACGACGGGAACACACTCCTTTAAACGTATAAACTTAAATGTATAAAATTTTCCTCGTTGCAATAGATTTAACTGAATATCTAATTAAATACTTTATATCATTTAGTTACATTCTGCATATTCAGATGTCTCGTGTTCCAACAAAAGTTATGTTATTGTGAAAGCTTTTTGGGCAGTAACTTACTAAAAAAATTTTTTTATAATATTTTTACAAATCTGCGCTATTCAAACTTTTTTAAATATATATATATATATATATATATATATATATATATATATATATATAGTGCTCTGCATATCTAAGTTTTAATTTTACTGATAAGTTAAATTACCTGGGCGACGAAAATAACACTTTTCTGCTAAGTCCTGAAAATAACGCGATTATGCCTTTATCGCCGGACCACCTACGGCACGACGAGAATTGCAAACCAATAAAAGCACCCATCAAAGCCTCCGATTTGGAAAACTGTTTCCAACAAAGTTACTACGAAAAACGTACCGCATGGAACATTTAAAGAGCGAAAATGTTCGAATCCCGGTATCGACACACGTGAAACTTGGCAAAAAAAAAGTCAAATCTGCGGAAAATAAACAAAATGCGATTTCGGCTCGCTCCACGTCTCCTAACTCTTTTGCACAAAAAGTCTGTAAATACGTTCCTTTTGCGAACATCTAGAAAAAAACTCACTCTCGCATTTATAATACATGTATATTAATTATAATTATTCTGGAATCTATTAAACGAACTGATCGAATTATGTGTTTAAATTAAGCCATAATAAATTCGTAATTATTGATGAGTTACTTTGATCCATTAAATACGTAATCAATTTTCAGGCAGTTGCTAGTTATCTTTGTTAGATTCGTTGTATTAGCGCCATTGTAGTAAAACGGTTTAAAATAGAAGTCTATAGGATTGTGTTCACATAGGATGAATAACATGGTTAAATGTAACGTTAGGCAGAAAGTCTGAATTTATTTCAACGTTTAATAGGCAATTGTTCTAAATGGTCAACAAAAATACTTTTTTGACATGAGCAATATATATACCATCATATTTACAATTTCGATTGCAGATATGATAGGAAGGTGCTAGACAACATAAGCTGCAGAAGCTTTTAAGGGTAAAATAACATGTCAACTTTTTGTTTAGCTTGTAGTATCTTTTGACAACAGTAACTTAATAACATAGTTAACAACGACAATATTTTTAACGCATTAAAAAATTTCAAGTTATTAATTTATTGGTTATAATTAGCAAGAGCAGGATACATTTCAGTTTCACGAGTCATTGGGCAGCCTGATTGGTAGCAGTGAGCACAGCATATGACATGTTGTGATTCGGTATGTGAGTGACGGATGGTAGAGCACACTTCGCCATTTTGTTCCTTATCCTTTATCCTAATCCAAGTCGAAAATCACTTAGGTACCATCACGAAGTCTCGTAAAAAATGTCAATACAAATTTTAATGATAGTTACAGGGTAGATTAGTATTTAATTCCGTCACTCTTTCTAGGAGAAAATAGTGTTAGTATTAGGTCAGTGCGTCCTGCTGCCAACGACCGACATCCGAATCTTTTTTATTAAAGATTGGTTTGCTCTTATCTAGCATCTAGCCATGTATAAAAGATGAGGCCGACGATGGAACGAGCTCACCCTGAAGGTGCCTTCGAACTCCTCGAACTTTGAAAAGATTTGGGTTGTATCAGCTCGGAAATGCAGACGCCTGCAGAGAGTTCCAATCCTTAGCAGTGCGCATTATAAAAGATGTTTTAAATCGCTCGATCCGAATTAGAGGGATTTCGATAAGGTGAAGATGGTAACCAGCCGTACGTTTGCATGTCCGATAGAAGAAAGTAGAAGGCGGTTTGATCTCATGCAGCTCTCGAGCACACTCTCCGAAGTACATCTTTTAAATTACACACAGACATGCGATTTTGCGTCTATGTGGCAAGTTCTGCAGCTTAGTTCTTATTAGTGTACCGTCGCCAATGAGCTTCAACCGAGTCGAGTGTGAGTTGGTGTTTTTCTGAGCCATCCCAAAGGTGACAGCGATACTCCATGCAATATTACGCCTTGTACAAAGAGCGGAGCTATCCTGGTGTGAAGCATCGCCTCGCCCTATTTAGGATGCCCAGCTTTTTGGCCGCTGTTTAGGCTTTGGACTCGATAGTAGAGCCAAAGTTGAGATTTGAGCAAAACCTCATGCCAAGAAGTTCGAGTTCTTTGGCCACAAGTACGGATGCACCTTTCTCCCGTCTGCTTGTCGACCATGTCTCCAAAATGGGTTGAGATTACTCAACGATAGATTCCTCGACGTAGCAGGGTTCACCGCTTAGTTGGTAAGGAAAGGCTATGTGGATGTTCTCTTTTAAGCAGTCATATGTTGCGCATCACTCACCCTTAAACCCGGTAAGATCAAGTCGTTGCTCTTACAAGCCTCACAGTTTTGAAGGTTATGAAAGAAGGTGAAAACAGGATGGAGTAGAAACAGCTAGTGGTCGATGTCACCAAGGCATTTCAGAGCGGGCACGACCTTCAGCAGTTAAGAAGACGACTCTATATGGATATCTACTATATGTATAATTGGATAAAATATGGCATTTCTAATATTTCAATTATATTTTCACATAATAAAATTGAACTTTTTATTATCTATACATTTAAGAACTTACCGAAGGAGCAGATAGTATCGAACAATGACTTTATTTTATTAGATTAAACTCGCCTTAACAAAGAAATATTTTCATATGTTGAACACGATAGCAAATAATAAAAAGTTTTAAAAAAAGTCCCTTAAAGATATTTTTAAATGCAAACAAGTTACTGGGCGACCTTAAGGTGCTTTTGACATCGGTCGGGATTTACTTAACGGCAACAGCTAAAATTTGCTGCGTCACCTTTCAAGGGAAAATGAAAGTTTCTCGAGCCAATTAAAGCTGGAAATTGTGTTCAGACGCAAGAGTAAATACTCACTTTTCGGATCAAATCGAGCGTGAAAAAAGCGCTCACTTTGATACGTTCAAAGGGAAATCAAATTACACTAACTCGTAACGATTATATCATTCCTTTTTTAAAGACATTAATTTTAAGGAACACAGAAACATTTCATTCAACATCATCATCTCAAAAGTAGGATGTCAATGCCGTAGATAGGCCTCTCTCATAATTTTCCAGTAATTTTCCAGTGGTCGGAAGCAGCCAGGATACATTAGGCCCACTTTTCCATCTTGTGGAAGGATATCCAGCAGCATTCGACTCTCTATACATTGCCACTTTAACTTTAATAATCTACCCGCTTATGTCGGTGAATTTCATTTGTCTAAGGATATTCTTATTATTCGATTTCCCAGAGTCCACGTTTCAGCGTCACAGGTCTTGAGGTATGAGGTATCATAAGTACAATTTGTGCTCCGCTTTGATAATTGTTCTAACTAAACACGCTGCATCGCTAAAACAGAATTTATGAAGTCTAATCAAACGATACAATAAGCTACGATAAATCGCTTAAAGGATATAATTTTTTCGCGATGAAAAGGTTGTAATTGCCGTGTTTCTATGGCGCTTAAGCGTTTTGGTCAAGTCCTACAGGGGTGTTCTTTTTTTATGTTAAGATCGGCGGACAGGCTGACGGTCCACTTGATGGTAGGTGGCTACCATCGCCTATAACGCTGCCGACTACTGTAGGATTAAGGCTAAGCGATTAGGAGGGAATAGGGAAATGGGCTCTGGCATCCCTTACTCACTCACCGAAACACAACAGCACACGTGCTGTTATTTCACGGTGGTCTTCTGTAAGGGGGTGGTTACTGCCGCCAGACGGGCTGCCCAAATGACTATGAAACGCAGTGTGCCCTGCCAGCACTTTCCAGCTCCAGACCATAGCCAAATTTGAAAAGTTCATGTTTTCAATGTTGACCCTGCCGGGAACCCTAGAACAGAGCGTCTTCGAGCTTCCGAAAGCTTTTTCCTAACACTTAATGCTACACTCAAAAATATTCTAAACATATTTTTCTTTCTATACTTTCCGAGAGCTTTCACGGCAACTATTGCGCTACTTTATGCTTGCATATCGACCGGTTGTTATTAAAAGTTCGTTTGTTTGCGAAGATTTATAGACCCCACGTGCATACCCACGGGCAAACGCAATTTGAGTTTGTATTTAATTTATCGGCAGCCGATCGTTCTTTCCACTGCACTATGACTGCTTTTCTACCTTACATAGTAGTGATTCCAAGGACCTCCCCTGCAGTCTTATCATTTCCTAATTACAATGTATACATTTTATAATGAAAATTGGCATGAGTTTTCGATATTTTGTTTCTTTATTTTCAATCTAGCTTTTGTCTATTGTTTGTGAACGTTGTCACATCTGTAATTGGCTTGCATAACAAATCTGTTATTATTATTATTATTATTTTAAAAGTAAATAAATAACTAATAAAAAATTGAAGATCGCAACCGAAAATTCTGTATAAACATTTTTTAAACAAAAATTGTTGGATTCCCAGCCAACTAATCCAGGGAATTGGCTGCACTACAAGGACAAGAGATGTATCAAAGTTTTGACTTTATAAGATTGAACTGTCTAACTGCGTTGTGTATGTTGTAAATACTAGATTATGTTCGCGGCCTCTTCCGCGTGTAAAGTTTAAAACCAATTTGTATTAAAATCCTTGAAAATGAAACAATAAAAGTTACTTTCGTATACCTATTAGTTGTGTCAGCATATTGCGTCCCACTACTGGGCCTTTATCCAAAATAAGGTTGTAAAACTACACTCTACCGAGTTAGCCCATTTAGTAGTGTCATCTTTATTTATGGTCCAATTGTCTAATTCATTTTACCTACACTTGATTACCCCTAACCCCTACACTAGGATATGACTAGGATGCAGTAATGCAGTGTGTGATTTACTGTGTATGATTGCATGCGCGTGTCTAAAATATTTAGTTGTGTGGAGATTGTGATTGTTAGGTTCTAAGTGCATCGGTATGTTTGCATTATAGATGAAATACAACATTTAATTTAAAAAAAGGTCTAAGTTCTTAAGAAAATCCACAAAAATTTTTTAGATGACTTCTTTAATTTAAAATAAACTTTAAACCCTATTTTTGAAAGTTCTATTTTGGGTATTGTTATATTGGTCTAAGAGCCGGTGAAGACCGACCTACACCGATCTGATAACTCGATGAGACATTTTTTTTTTCAAGTATAATTTATAAACAAATATACCTATAATGACTTGCCTATCGAAAAGTGTTCATGGCTATTTTTAATTTAATTAATTTTAATCCATTTTCTTTTATCACCTGAAGGTGATGAAAGAAATACGGATATTAAAATATCATACCAATGATATCAATTTCGATTGGTTAACAGATCGGTGTAGCTACCTATATTGACTTACCTGTTCACTTGCCAGGTAGCCATGCACAGAAATAAGTAGGCAAGCTTACCTAGGCATACTCTGTGTGTTAAAAACTATCAGTTGAGATAAAACTCATTCGTTTATCAAAAGAGTGAAGGTGACGAAAGAAAATGGATTAAAATTAATTAAATCAAAAATAGCTATGAACACTTTTCGATAGGCAAGTCATTATAGGCATATTTCTTTATAAATTATACTTGATAAAAAATATGTCTCATCGAGTTATCAGATCGGCGAAGGTATATTTATAAACATATCATCTGCTGTCCCTTTCGGTTTTTTAAGTTAAGAGCGCGCATAAATAGAAATAGCTAATCCTAGATTAGAATTTTGTCTAAGTAAATAAAGTCCGAATAAGAAAATATTTAAATATAGATTAATTACATTGAAAATAACAGTGAAATGTGTACAGAAAATGTTACACAATGAAATTTTCTCTAAAGAACAAAATCACCAAGTTACCTCTCATTTCTATCAAATTTTGTTTTATTTTCAAAATGACACATATTACAAACCCAAAATTGTAATATGTGACTGATATTCACATGATCAGTCACAATCGCTCCACTGAGACGGGAAGACTATGTTTCTGTGCGCAAGAATGTTTAGCCGTAAATTTTTTAATAAGACTTGTTTGTGAGTAATTTATTATAAGTGTGTTGTGTATAGACTGTTTATAAATCGTTTCATATTATTTTAACAAGATTGTGTAAATTAATATGGCTAATAAAAGGAAATCTGTTGTGTTGTTATCAACTATGGGGCTACGCGGGTGACATAAGATTTTTTTTACTTTGTACGCCCCTTTAAGTCATGTTTCTTGAAAATAAACCCCGACAAAATTTGTATAAAATTAACTTTTGATTAAATATTTTCTGTGATCTTCCTTTGGTTATATAATATAGGATAATAAATTAAGTCGTCTGAACTCTTTAAAAATAGAACAGTTCGAGTGTTGAGATTTAAAGCCGTCGACAGGTAATCTCGGTTTTTATTTCGACTGCAAACGGTTCGCTGTAGTGGCGCACCTGCTCCTGGTTCTCGTCTCTGTACATTAAAAAAAAAAAAAACAATTTGTACACGTTGTACTTATATTACCGAAGGTGAAAAAAAATGTTTTAAGAATTTTTGTCTGTTCGTCGGTTTGTCTGTTTGTCTGTGCGTTTGTGCACGTTAATCTCTGAAACGGCGTAAGCGATTTGAATCCGATTTCAACTGATGTATTGTAGCAAGCTTCTCCTAACATTTATTCCAATAGGTTAACAAACAAAAATAAGTTACGCGCTATACCAAATACCACAGCCAAATACCATGCGTACGAAGTTACGGGTTCAGCTATTTCTATAAAAAAAATATTTTCAGCACATTATAGTTTTATTAGCAAATGTGATTGCAAATATATTTGAAATCGAATTTTTTAACAAAAAATAAGATCAAATACAGAGACATCGGTACCGGCTAAATTTTTATTACCTTCAGTGTTGAATCTCTAGGTCCATAGAGTCCCAACACGGTAAAAAAATTTCAACATTTTGGTAAAACCTCGGTGTGCAAATTAATTTTACTCTACGAGTTAATGCAGCCAGCAAGCTTGGAACCCTGCTTAAGAGACATATACAGTATACAGGTAATGTACCTAGTAATTTTAATATGTTTTAATAAACTAAACGCTATTAACTACTTAGTTATACTAACATAACAAAGCTGAAGAGTATGTTTGTTTATTTTGTAACTACCCGTTGGATTCAATTTCGTTTTGATAGAAAGATCAGAGCTATGTATAATCACGCTCTATGACTCTTAAAAGCCACTCTCGACGCATGCCTTGTAAATTCAAATTTAACGCCGGTGAAACCACGGGACACAACTATTTGTATATAAACTTAACACTTCAATAACACTATACTACCTATCAGTGAATTATTTCATAAACTCAAAAATATTTATATAGTGATTGATTAATGTAGAATAGCAATCAATCATTAGTGATTGATGATTTATTGATGGTGGAGTTGACAAGATAAAAAAAATATATGTATAGAGTGATCTGTGGCCATTTGAGGGTACCGATTGTGGCACGAATTCTCTGTGAAAATATACAAAATAGCGACCGACAATTAGACATTACCGAAGATGACTGAACAATTACCGAAAATGCCTTTAAAATATTGATTAATTAAATAAAATATTCTATTGTCAAGAATATTTTTTAAAAATATATAAAAAAAGAAGCGAAATTTTATGACAAAAAACAAATAAAGAAATTCCCTTTAATGGACACTAAACCTTTAGTGGCAATGGGCACTAAAGGTTTCTAAAAAAAGGAATAATTTTGTTTCAGTTTATTATTTATAACATACGCTTTTACTTTTATATCCATCTTTATTAAAAACATTAAAATAATTAAAAACATAATTTCAAGGATTCATACCCACAGAAGCACACACAGAACAAGCAGAGAGAATACATACACATATTGAATGTAGTCTGTAGTGTTGCCAATAAAGATGTAACATACATAACCAACAGACCTAACAACTAAAAACAATGGAAGGGAATTATTCTCCATTTTACATATTTTTCTAATGTAAAATTGATATCTTGTGTTTTTATTTTATGTATGTGTACTTTGGCGTATAAATGAAGTTATTATTATTATAACTTCATTATAACTTCATAGCAAACTTTTTTATGTCAATAAAAATTTTGCTAATATGGAAATAAAGAACGTTATTTTTCAGCTCATTTCTTATGGATTTGATTATGTAATATGGTGTCCGAAACTTAACCGTTATGGAGATATTTAAAAAAAACTTTTTGCTTTTATATCGTTTATTTGGGATTGGAGCTCCTAGGGTCCATTAAAAGCGATTCAAAGTTAAAAACACTTAAGTAAATTTTTTAAATTTTAATCATTGTCGAGCAGTTTTTGTAAACTGTTAGTGGTAGGTTCAATTTTTGTTAATCGTTTTTAACTAAAAGCTCATACAACCCAAACCTTTTCAAGGTTCGAGTGAATAGGCATCTTCTGGGTGAGCTCGCTCCATCGTCGGCCTCATCCTTCCTACATGAATAGATGCTGGTCAAGAGAAAACCCATCTTTAATTTTTTTTTAAATCAATCGGACCCTAAGGGGGCGTCCTAATTGGCCACCGTCGTACGAGCAAACGATGCGTTTTCGACGCACGACGACATTAAACACACAGATCTCTTAAGAGTGTCCTAATTGAAGCTCGAAAGTCATCGTGCGTCCACAAAAAATGCTTAAAACGATCGCACGATGGAAAATGGTCGTACAATCGCCGCCAATTAGGACAGCGCCTATGAGTTCCAATCCCAAAAAAAAAATCGAATATAAGTCCAAGCAAAAATATCTTTAAAGTTCAATATCTCCAAAACGGTTAAATTTCGGACACCATATCACGTAATCAAATCCATCAGAAATGACTTGAATAATAACGTCCTTTAATATTCCTTACGACTTTCCCGGTAACCTTGTACATACTCAAAGTTCATATTCCTCAGATTCTCTGGGACTCCACAAATTATTATCAATCCTTTATAATTATATTAAAAAACCTTGTGTTAGACACGAACGCACAAGCAATTTGCAATTTTTATTGTTTTCCACCGGCGAAGTCTTGCTACATGAAATTTATTTCTCTCCGTCGCGACGCTCGTTTGAGTCTTTTTATGCTTGCTTAGTGTTAAATTTAAAATTTACCTAGAACCTTTCGTAAATAGAAGAAAAATATTTAATTTATTCCCAATTTACTCTTGAACTATTGTAGTTACTATTGTAACTATTCTATTGTATCACCAATTATGCAATGCTGTCTTATTTGTTTGCAATAAGTAAAGTGTCAACTGCCACTGATCTCCAAAACACAATTTTCCTAGTTTGTGTAGTGAATAAATTATACCGCCCGCGTTGAAAATAAAATAAAAAATAACGCTTGACTCATACGAGTATAAGCAATTTAATGCCTAACATTTTTATTGCAGTTATAGCTTCGCCAGGCGTTAGATAATCCTTAGGGAACAGTACTTTTATCTGGATGAAAGGTACCCTATGTCCTTTCTTGCATCCCTGACAACGTGTATGCAAAATTTCAAGATGATCGGTTCAGCGGTTTAGACGTGAAAAGGTAACAGACAGACAGATAGAGTTACTTTCACATTTATAATATCAGGTATGAATTCTTTAACAGACAATTCTTTTCCCTTTACCACCAGTTTCAAATGCAGATTCTACGAGGAACGGCAAAAAACCTCATAGTTGCTCTTTTAACATCAATATTCTATTGAAGTATGCAATGAAGAAATTTATCATCCATCAGTTTGGGACTGATGTCCATCTTTATTAGATAGCATTTTGTACATAATATCTGTTTTACTTCTCTTTTAGATTTGTATAATGGCTTGAATATAATATATTAATATTATTAATGCTAAAGTGAGTTTGTTCGTTACGCTTTCACGCCTTAATTACTCGTGAATCATGTAATAAATAAATTACTGGCAAAAATATGAGCAATAGATTCAACAAATGTTTTAACACTCAAGAAAAGGGATTTTATAATTTTGTTACAGTAATAAACTCTTGTGTCAGTGTCACAACATCCTCCGCTGCATGTATATTTTCATGCGGTTTTCACTAATGAAAAAAGGGGCAATCAACGAGGAAAATATTTGTATATGATTTGCAGAAAAAAATCCGTGTAAAGCCGGGGGTGAAATAAAAATGAATACCTAAATATGTTGCTAAGCTCAAAACTCCAGAACGGCTTTTTTTTAAATATTCTATGAATTGCGAGGAAGGTTGAACCTGCGAACCCGGGGGTGGTTCGTAAGTTATTAATAATAAATATTGTTTTTAAGGCGTAAACAGACTGGTAGTACGTAAATGGCTACTGTCGACTAGGAACACAAGAAATGTCGGGAGGATACATATTCACTGCCAACCCTCATTAGATAATTCCTGCAGATTCTGATAAAGACTGATATCTGATAGGATATGGGATCTGACTTCAGTTACTTATGCACCCAGATTCTCTTGGACAGAATGCAATACACCCGGCTGTCATGACGTTTCTTGCACGGACACCATATAAATAAATAAATAAAATCTTTATTTGCGATAAATATACCTACTAGTCAATACATTTCTCTCACATAATTAGTAGTGAGAGGCAGGAACACTGTTTCACAGTCATTTGGGCAGCCCGTCTGGCGACAGTCAGCACCCCCTTACGGAAGACCACTGTGAAATAACGGCATGTATGCTTTTGTGTTTCGGTGAGTGAGTAAGGATGCCAGATACCATTTTTCTTATCCTTAATCCTACTATAGTCGGCAGCACAATCGTAGCACCTTTGGTTGGCGTGTTAGCAACGGAAGCCACCTACCATCAAGTGCACCAACAGCTTGTCTGAAGATCTTTACTTAAAAATGTAATGGTAAAATGTAATACCGATGTCTGAAATATTTTCATGTTCAAAGTATTGAAACTATAGTATTAAAATTTGACTGAACCATGAGAAACGATAACACGAGGGAAAAGGCTTTTTTTATGATTAAATAATAACTTTGCACAAGCAACTCTTTAAAACTTTTCACAAAAGCTTATTCAAATTATTCATTTGAATTGAATAATTTGAATAATATACACATTATTCAAATTCAATACTATTATTGAAAAACCAAAATTATTGTCTGTATCTACTCATATCTACCTATCTATATTTTCTATACATATGTATTTAAAGTAAAGTCGCCTATCTCCTTGTGCATGGTTTTTTCTCTAATTTATTTTAAACTGCGCAAAGTTTTGTATATATAATTTGCAAGAAAATTGCATCCCTGCAAAGTCGGTTGTGGATCGCTAAATAAAATCCATACTAATATTATAAATGTGAAAGTAACTCTGTCTGTCTGTTACCATTACAAGCCTAAAGCGCTGAATGGATCATCATGAAATTTTATACAACGTGTATGCAGGAATGCAGGAAAGGACATAAGGGTACCTTTCATTCAGAAAAAAGTACTGTTCCCGACGAGATCATCTAACGCCTGGCAAAGCTATAAGTGCAATAGCGATGTTAGGCGTTACATTGCTTATAATATTTAATCAGGCGTATTTTTTTTTTCAACGCGGGCAATAAATGAGATAGGATGAACTTCTCAACTGAAATCAATGTTGTTTAATGTTCAAATAAATTATTTAATTATCAATTATTTCATTTAAAATCTTTTTATTGGGTTATTTTTTATTATAGGTTCTTATTCGGATCTGGAAGTATTGACACTGAGTTAAATATAAGTAATAAGTAATTATAAATTCATAAAATATTTAATAAAAAATAGATGAGGTGCATTTAAATAATACTGAATTAAGTTGAATCTTATTAATTAAACCGCAACTTATTAATGATCTAGATAGTTTGTTTATTTCAGAACTCACCAATAAACATCCCCAGAAGTAGCACAACCGACATTCTTACAATAAACATCACTGCACAAACTCACATGATAACCGCTACACAGGTTTTTGAAAGGTTCACATGAAATATTTTCACATAACTTAATTATTTACCACATGTCGTTACGGACGAAAGACGCGCGCGAAAAAGACGTACAGCCCCCACCGCGGTCAGTCCTGACTGAAGGAAAACGTCAAATGATAAGATACGAAGTTAGCAGGGTTGCTAGCTCAAAAAAATTGGGCGAGAATTAAATAGATCCATTTGCAAAAAATATTTATTATTTATGTTAAAGGTAATGTTTCTTCTATTTTTGTAGAGATTATTATTTATACGTATTTATAACGTTTCCATTTAAAAGTTTTAAGGGAAATGGAAAAATAATGAAGAACTCATTATTACGTCTCCTGGAGAAACTTCTACTCAAACTATATTATTTTCATGTTACGATAGGAATTTCTAGAAGAAAATTCTCTAATTAGGGATAGCATATGAGAATGATTGGGATGAGAAACGGTACTCTCATTTAACTGTAGACATTCATCTTTTAATATAATCTTTACACTAATTCGTAAACGTACGAATTAAGGTTTTTTAAATCGTCAGGCAGTACGATGGTCACATGACGGTACGTAGTAACCATCGTTCAGAAACGCAATAATTTACGCCTGACAATTAGAAGTCGGTATACAGCTATTCCTGACAGGAAATTTTATAATAATTTTAAGTTATATGGCATTTATTATAACTTTAAATTTCAACAAAACACACACACATATACTAGCGGCCCGCCCCCGGCTTCGCCCGGCGTGCATTCCCCGTTTATCCCTCTTTCCATTAGCGAAAACCGAATTAAAATCGGTCTACCCGTTCGCGCGTGATGCCGTGACCAGGGGAAATAGGGATTCATTTTTATATATAAGATATATATACATAATGCAGTTGCTGTAAGTAACTTTATAACCAAATAACTTAATAAGTTTTTATACTTAATCACGAAATAAAATTTAAAAAAAAAGTTACATTTAATTATCACTTTAAAAAATGATGTAAGTTTATGTGCATATGCTTGTGCGTGTGTTGGTTGTTTTTTCTATGAGTGAGTGAGTATTCTTTCTAACTAATATAGGTAGTACTAATATAACTAATTATAACTAATATATAGTAAGTTTGTTTGTTATGCTTTCAAACCTTAACTACTCAACCCATTATCATGAACCTTACATTCAGAAACATGTTCTGTTCTGGAGTACGCAGACGAAGTTGGGAGCAAAAGCTAGTATCCATAAAGAGAGGTTGTAGCTATTTATCCATCATGCTATGTATAACATACTTGTATACTCATTTACGTCAATATATGATCGCTCTAGAAGTTGACGCTGAATTTTAAGGAGAGATGAGATTTGATGCTGTAAACACTGGCAGCGGCAACAGACGCGCGCATGCGTCATCACCTTTCACTCACTAGAAAAAATATAAACGACTATTATTATTTTTAGAACTCTCCACATTTCGCACTTCAATCAGCACCTGGATGACCTGGACGCAGCTGTTATGAAAGTACTAGCTTTTGCCTGTGACTTCTTAATTTTTAGGTACATCATTTATTCAATCTTTATTGCTCATATACATATTTTTGTCAAGCGTTGAAATTATTTTAATTTTTAGACGATCCCTCGGGAAAGGTACTTTAGAAAGGTATCCTAATGTCTTTGTCTGAATCGCTCACGTTGTATGCATTTCGCGATGATCAGTTCAACAAACAAACATTAATAATATTAATTATTAACATTTTATAACATTATTTATAAATTTGTCATGCACAATTTATTCATTTTCGCTATAGCAAGAGGGCTACACAAATATATAATGTAGATAATAAAAAGGCAAATTTATTAGAATCATTTAAAATGTCTTAAAATTACACATAAAATTAAAATAATTAATAATATTACAGTATTTGCTTTTACATTTTTAGGTACCTATTTATTTTATGGTACACAAACATTAATTTAAACACAAATATAATATTTATTAAAATATTAATCGGAAACTGAATATTAAAATTAATGATAAATGAAACAGAACAAGAAGAAGATTTCTATCGTCGCTTTTAGGTGCTACAATGGATAGGGAAATGGGCTCCATCATCCCTTACGCGCAGTGAATTTTAACACACATGCTGTTATTTCAAGATGGTATTCCGTAAGGAGGTGGTTACTGGTTAGTGCCGTCAGACGGGCTGGTCGATTTATGAGTGCGAATCACGTTGTGCCCTGCCACTACTAACGATCTTGTTAATGGAAGTAGCTGTTAAGATTTTTTTTAAATATTCTATCCACTATCAATGCTGTAAACGAAGAAGATAAGATCCGATGCTATGATCACACAGCTACATTATTTCGTATGTCGATTTTTCACCCGTTCCACCTATCCCTATTAATGTATTTATCGCTACCATTGGGGAAAAATTCATCTCCACTGTCTGAAAAATCAAAAAATATTGACAAACGTTGCAAGAGCTCCTTTAAATAATGCATTCATTGTTATAATTGGATGGCGATACTCTATACAATGTTTAAGAACTGTCAGGTTGAAGCCATTGTGGAAGCTCTCTGCTCACCGCAAAGGCAATGGCTGAAATTTGAAGTTCCCATTAGATTTGGTTATAAGATTATAGTTGACAATATTTTATGCTTTTGCGTTTCGTTGAGTGACTAAAATGTTAGAGCCCATTTCTCATTTTTAAGGTTGACAGTCTTTTTGTATAAAAAGGGTTTTGTTGGTATCTATAGATGACAGTAGTCATCTGCCAATCAGTGAGCCGTGAATCCTGCCTGTCGCATTGTACAATATTTAAGAAAAACATATTTGCGTATAATCTTTCATCAATTTGCACAACTGATTCTATGAAAAGGAAGTCAATGACAGTAAAAATTGTCATTTTGTTATATCGAGTATATTCGATATTAGCCAATAGTATATAAAAGTCGACAGGCTGGCTGAAGGACACCTTGATGATTAGGAGGCTACCGTCGAACTGCACACTTCGTAGATGCAGCGGCACTTACGTTGTCGATCTCCAAGAGAATTATTAGTTGGAAAATGGACATTATATATAACTCAACATTGTACAGTGATTATTTGCGTATAATAATTGAATTATTTTCATCGCCAATATTCAATCATTGGTGAGAAGCTTCCAATGGCCCATAAAGGAGTTGCAGCTTGTTTTTATTTTAACAGATATTTTCATAATGAAATAATAAAGGCTTAGAGTAATGTGATGCCTAGAAATATTCGACGTGGTTTCGTAACATTAATTAGTAGTGAGGGGATAATCGGCGCATCCATTCCGTCGGCACTTGGGTTCACGGAGTGCCATGTTAGATTCAACACGTGTGCGCACTAATGCGGTCATTACGCAGAACTAATAACAATGCAAATGCGAACTCCATAAATGTCCAAATTGAATTAATCTCCAACATCTAAAATGGTATATGAGAATTAGCTCCGTGCATAATTGCCTTTTGTTCGCTATCCCTGCATCTGCATATAGAGTGTGCCGGACTATGAGGAAAATTGCTTTTCCAAAGATCTGTATTTGAGAAGATCGACTTTATATTTATTAACAAGTAGCGTAAGGTAAGGTGTTATTTCATTACACGAACAAAAGTAGACATATCATTCGATTCGCCCTTTGTTAAAGACACAAATAAATGTCTTGAAATTGACACCTTCGTTGATTTATAGAGTGACGCGAGTGAGGCATCTGGGAGTATACCTAGACTGTGAGCTAAACTTTTTATAACATACCTATAGGTGACCTACAGCCAAGGCGTACAAAATCTTGGATTTGATCTTTCGACAAATATTGTATAATCACTCCCATCACATTACAAGTTAGATATCAATTATAATATAAATCTATAGTATGCACCTAATCTATAGATTACATACTATTTACATAGGACAGGTGGAATCCTTCACCACAGCTGCCACAGTGAAATAACCGCACGGTGTTGTTGTGTTTCGGTGAGTGAGTGAGGGATGCCAGAGCCCATTTTCCTATCTCAATCCCTTATTCTCAATCCTAGTATGGTCGTCAGCGCACTTGTAGCACTTGTGGCGTTGCTAGTATTATAGGCGCGATAGCCAATACCATTAAGTGGAAAGTCAGCTTATATGACGACCTTTACATTAAAAAAAAAAGAAATAAGTGGACACTGCTTCTTTTTATTATTTTTTAAGTAGATAAGTACAGGCTAAAGTACAACTTGATGGTAGTTAAATACCGATGGGAACTTTCTTTTATAAAGTATAGTATGATTATATACAAACAATTATTTTAATGAAAAATATAACCTAACTATATATAAATAAAAATCTAAAATTATTTTGTAAGTTTGTATATTGTTTAATTAGGAGTGAAATATTGTTATAAATTAGGTTAATGCCTTCAGCGAGACCTTTTAGAAATATACTTTAGAATAACGAGCCTAATTGGGTTGGTGCTACTTTATTAAGATTATTAATTAATTATAAGTCAGTGGTTTTTTCATATAATATTTCAAAGTTGTGTATTTTCCTTCAAATATCTACAACTATGCAAAACATTAAATCATTCTCTTTAATTACCGATGAAAACCTGGAACCTTCTCATCAGGACAACAGTACATGAAGGTCGGTAGGCTAGCTGACAGTCCACTTGACAGTAAGTGGCTAACGTCGTATTGCAAACTCTGTGGATGCTGCAAATGCACTGCCGATTTTAGTAAGATTTATTTTTAACTGCCGACGCTCGACGCAATAGAGAAGTGTTTTAAGTTTGACTTGTGTATCTGTGTGTCTGTGTATCTGTCTGTGGCATAAGTTCTCAAAGGGATGGACCGATTTTATCCGTTTTTTTTTTTGTTTAGTTTGAAAATTTCAAAGAGCCAATTTCCCTATCCCCCTTATCCTTATCCTTAATCCTGCTGTAGTCGGCAGCGCACTTGCAGCAGCTTTGGCGTTACTAGCAACGCCAAATTGTGTCAAAACAATTAAAAACGGTAGCCACCTACCATCAAGTGGACCGTCAGCCCGTCTGCCGATCTTAACATAAAAAAAAATCTGACGTCATCAAAATGTTTCTTAGCAATAATTTATGAGGAGTTTGAAGATCAGCTTTTTCTGGTTGGCGAAGTGATTTAATGATCCACTGGTACGACTGATGTGAAATTTGATATACTTTTACTTCGGTGGTATTTCCGTGACATGTTAACCTTGACCTGATGCTGCAGCACCAAGTAGCCTGCGAAATACCCAACTCCTCAGTGACTCACGGTAGATATAGCGTGTTTGAGCTGATGGAAAGTCGGGAATTAATTTATAACTTTTAATTATAGCTTGTATTATATGTGTAGTTGTTTAGCGTTCATCATATAACATGATATTAGGTATATGATATTATATGAATTAGAAAGTAACTCATAATATAGTACAAAAACACACCTTTATTTAATTATTGCATATAACTTGCTGGCTAGATATTTATTTTGTTGATCTCAAACTTAGATAGTAATATTGTAAAGTCTAGTCTTTGCGACGAAATATATAATTACCTAGTATTGAAAATACAGGAAGAATTATCTTTATCCGCACATATCTATACTAATATATAAAGCTGAAGAATTTATTTGTTTGTTTGAAGGCGCTAATCTTAGAAACTACTGGTTGGAATTGAAAAATTATTTTTGTGTTGAATAGTCCATTTATTGAGGAAGGCTATGGGCTATATAACATCACGCTGCGATCATTAGTATATAAAAGCAGTGTCCAATACGTATGGGCCGCAGCGAAGCGTGGCCGAGTTCAGCTAGTTATAAAATAAAGACGCTGACTGCTTCCATCTGGACAGGAGAGATATGAAGGCGAATCTTTAAGATTGATCCGGCCTCACCAGTGTTATGACGTGGCGGTAATTCTAGAGTCAGAATATGATGTAGGTACCTATGTTAAATACCTATGTTACTTTGGAATGCATATTCTTCTTCGGATCTGTGGCATCTATCTATACAGCTTCAATCGAAGACTTTTAACGAGGATTCTTTTGCGAAAAATACTCGAAGTTATTTTCACATACCTAGTACAAAATTTTCCATATTTTCACACTATTAAACTGAGAGCAAGCCTGTTAAACCATGGGTTTTAATGAAACCCATTGTATAACAGGCTTTTTTCACTATATGATCCACGAATGATAAGTGAACTTGTCGTCGCCAAGATCGCGTAATTCATTTCTTTTAAATTCATGTTCTTATCTCAATAGCAAATTTTAAGATAAAGGATAAGGAATGGATAGATGCTATCCTACATGGATAGATGCTGGTCAAGAGCAAACCCATCTATAATAAAAAAAAAAAAAAAATAAAAAAAAAAAAAAGGATAAGGAATTAGGAGGGATAAGAGAAATGAGCCCTCCGAAACACAACAGCACGAATGCTGTTATTTCACTGTGGTCAGTGTAAGAGGTTGGTCACTGCCACTAAAACACGAGCTGCCCAATTTTTGTATGCGTTTTTTAATGTGAAAATTAAGTAAAATTTTCAAGTAAGATGATAACTTATTGACTTATGCAAAGATAACTTATGCAAAGATGCATAAGTTATTGCTTGAACATACCAACACGTCAACATGTCGCTCCAGAAAGTGGCTCGAAATTCCCTCAACGCTGTGACGGCAATGCGCTGCTCCCGAGCGGCCCGTTGCGTTGCATCGCCTTCACAACATACATTTTATTCTCAAAATATTCTCTTTTACTTCATATAACCCACTTAGTGGAAAAATATTGGAGCGAGGGAATGAAGAGTTATGCGTCGCATTATATCAGCGTCCTACCATGTAATGTTTAGAGCGAGTAATGTTCGGAGCTTGTATGCACTACTGTCATATGACAACTACTTACATGACATTCCGTTGTTGTTATCTTGCCCTCTGTTTTGAATAATGTCTCGTGCACTCCAATTATAGATATATAAGATACATAGGCCGCACTGAAAGTTTTTAGAACTGGCCGGAAATTAAAGATAGAAATGAACAATAAATATAAATTTCGAATTAAGAACTCTTTAGGAAGCTGTCTATGTAATTTCATTCAGTTGACTTTCCCCCTTACGAAAGACAGCACGTGTTGTGCTATTTGTCATTAAGTAATGCCAGAGTCCATTTACCTATCCCTTCTTAACCCCTTATCCTTAATCCTACTGTAGTCGGCAGCGCACTTGCAGTACCTGTGGCGTTGCTCGTGTTATAAGCGATAGTAACCACCTACCATCAAGTGGACCGTCAGCTTGTCTGCCGATTTTAACATTTAAAAAAAATGTGTTCATTTACAAAGTGCCTGTAAATGAATTTATTGAGAGAAAATTTTCGCTCTATGATTTATTATGACTTTCATTGCGGTCTTAATCAACAACAAAGTTATGATAGACTTCGATTGGCATTTCATGAGGAAGCCCCATCCCGTTGACAATATACAATTGTGTATCGGTGAGTGACTAAAATGTTAGAGCCCTTTTCTCATTATTTAGGATAGATGACAGTAGTCATCTATCTGATTCACCGATTCAGTGAGTTTAAACGTGGTCGCAGCAATCTCACTAATATTTTTCGTAAAGGACTACATTCATTCTATTGCTACTTTAAAAAGACCCTAAGTGCAGATTTTTTTTGGTGGAAAATGTTACCATTATTAAAGCGTTAAAAAAACGTCGTAATGAAATCTGCACGTCTGAGAAAACTAGCAATTTTAGAAGAACTTGTTATATTGTAGGTACTAACCTATAAAAAGCTGGACTTATATGCACTCACGAAGGAGCATGACTGATTGGGGAAAATAGCTGAGGAAAGATAAATGAAAAATCGGTTACCATGCAATAGCACACCGATAAAAACAAGTCATCATATAAACTGCATTGAATACTCTTAAAAAATAATTCTATGAAGTAATATTTGACGACAAGACTTATCTCTAAATAGTCAATTATTAACAAACTTAAACATTTTGAACGTCGCATTGTTTTAGTTGAAACAATGTTCGTACTGAGGCTTCATACATCGAAATTTCTAACAACTTTCCTGGGTCAAGTTGACAAGTATTTACGGACCTCCATAGATATAGATACCAGCATGAACATTTCCGCCTGAAAACTAATGATCAATTTTGAATCTTCGCATTTATCGAAGAAGGAATGTAGGTACTTCTTCGATGAACTATAAAATAAAATCTTGTTCGAACTCTATTTCAACTTACTAAAGCTATACTAACTGAACAGGGTGCTAAGTCTGAGAGTAACCTCCTGAAAATGTAATTTTTATGATTTATGGATCCCACGATAAGACTTATGTACTTGGTGTTAATTTTTATGATTAAAGCCCGATGACACGCTGACACACCACTCCATGGTAGGTGGCTACTCTCGGCTAGAACTCGAGCTTTACCAGAGGAGGAACAAATTGACGATATGCTTGTGATTGCTGAGAGAAAGGGAAAATAAAGTTTCACAGATAAATTAAATATCCAAGACTGGAAGTTTTGGGAAGTAAAAGGATCTTACTCATAAATTGAAATAAAATTAAGAAAGTCAACATAAATTTAACTACATAAATAAATTAAAACTTTTTAAGTTTATATAGCTTCAACAGGAAGAAGACTATATCTAATTCTGCTGAAATTATAGACTTTAAATAGTAGAGCCTGTAGAGCCCATTTTCCTATCCAATCCCTTACCCTTAATCCTACTGTAGTCGGCAGCGCACTTGCAGCAGCTGTGGCGTTGCTTGTGTTATAGGCGACGGTAGCCACCTACCATCAAGTGGACCGTTACCCAAAAAAAAACTTTGCACCTTTGATTGTTTTTACAATTGCATGGATTGTGTGGAAGATTATAATCTATTACTTACAAAGAGAAGTAGAAGTCTTTTATGCGTAGCAGTGCAAAATAAAAAATATTTGAGAACTTTGTACGGCTTGACAGAAAGAACCGGAGCGAGTGTCTCTCATTGAAACGTTGTTTGCTTTGGAATATTTGTGAATCGTTAAACATTAGTTAGAGAAACTAAGCTTAGAGTGTATAAAGTCGACTGAATTAGAAGGAAATGTCATTAATATAACCTGTTTTCTGTTTCAGGGAAACGTTCGAATGGAAAATGAGCATATACTGTCGAATGTGTCAGGGGAAAGCACATCAACTTGAAGTCGTGCTGGTGAGTGGGATAGATTAAGATAGTTCTTATTTTGAAACCTAAATAACAGTAATAAAGGCTTTATTATTATTGTTATTTATTATGTAATTTAATGTAATTTAGGAAGGCCTCTGTCACTCCGTGTGTCCCGTGATATAATTGCCTACCGTCTCGCTCACATTGAATGTGAAACCCACCATTTTATAGAGTCCTGCAATAACCATCTTCTGCAATAACCATTCATCCACCAAACTGACCACCGTCAGTTTCGGTGAGTGAGTAAGAGATGCCGGAGCTCACCCCACTACAGAAGACCACCATCAGCATGTGGTTGTTGTCAAACCAAAATCTGCTATGTGCACTTTTTTGAGATTCCAACATTTTGACCTCAGTGAACAGTTCACTGCCTTATCTATCGTATAAATAAACTGTATAAAATATACAGTTTATTCCCTATTATATACATAGATCTGTAATTAAATAAAACGCAAGTGTCTATTTGTGTTTGAATTTTGCAAAAACTAATGTACCTATGGGTTTTTATTTATTAGTGCAAGTCTGTTTGTTTATCCACGCTGCGAATCTGTTAAATCGCAGAATGAATGTACTTTTGTGCCATATAAAATTCAGATTTTCTGTATAAAGATTTAAAAATTGTTGAACTTATAGCAAAATCATCACACGGATTTTTATAGACTCCTAACTACCTAACATAAATAAAAAAGTACTGTTACCGGCAGATTTATGTAATAATATAAATAAAATATTCAACGCCTGACAAAAATACCTGAGCAATAAAAATTGACTGAATGTTAACTTTGTATGTGCAAGAAAAACGTAAGGTTTTAATTAAAATACATTAATATAGTTGATTTCATTATTTTACAATGCATAACAATAAATAGTCTGGAAGTTTACAATTAGGGGTTGAAATTTTACTTTGAGCAATTTATTCGAATTTCAAAATTCAATTACCAATTTTATCTTATTTGAAAAACAACCAAACAGTCAGCCAGTCGGTATTTAATCAAAATAATTGCGAGGAAGAGATGGCTCGGGATCAACTCAATCACTAAATTTGGTATGCAAATGTATCAGGGCTGTGCTCGAGAATCAAGAATTACTTACTTTTTTACGATTATTGGTTTTAAATCTCTGAGGACTCTCGAACCACTTCAGAGGATGTGAATTGATGAATATGCTTCATTTTGCTATTGTATTGTAGCGATGTACTGTTAAACAGTTGCCACAACAAAATGAACGGTAGCCCTTACGAAACAAGATACAAATTTGATACAACATAAGTGCCACCAAAATCATAGGTAATTAGTGGGGTACAATCACAACATAATTCAACAATTCGTCATTTTTAACTGAATGAGCTAACAGTGTAAATCAACGCATATAGCTCGAGAATAAGTTAAAAATGATTTTTAAGATCTATCCATAATAATTATTATAAACGTGAAAGTAACTCTGTCTGTCTGTTACCTTTTCACGCCTAAACCGCTGAACCGATCATCATCAAATTTTGCATACATGTTATCAGGGAAAGGACATTGGATCTAGAAAAAAGTAATGTCCCCGAGGGATCATGTAACGCCTGGCAAAACTGTAAAAACTGCATTCAAATCTGTTAAGCCGTTTCAGAGATTATTAGCGTGCACAAGATCACAGACAAACAGACAAAAATTCTATTTTTTTGAGCTCGGTAAGGTAAATACAACGTGTGCAAATTGTTTTTTTGAAAAAATATTTAAGATTGCTCGTGATTATTCCGCCTCATTTGGGATGATTATAGATATTTTGTAAACTTGTCTAATAATTCTTACTGTTTTAAGAAAAAATGTCCCACATTCAAAAATATTCCTACATTCAAAAATAATGTTACCTTCAGTAATGCCAATACACATACATTAAGTAAAACAAGTGTTTTGGTGGTTTTCATGGTGTCTAAATTAATGGCGTCTAACAACGCTATGGACTTGTAATGATTGTTGAGTTTCGGTAGTAGTCGGTTTAAATTCCCAAACGAGTTCTGTCCTGAGAGTAAGCTCTTTTTGATTTCTTTATGGTCCTAATGTCTTTCAGTTAACAATAATTTAATTTAATTCATCTGAGTCCATTATTTTCAGTAATATAGTTCTACAGATCGCATTTTACTGCTGATTTAGTATTTACCCTTATCTGCTGCTCCAGCAAACACTTCTATGTTATTTATTATTTTGAAATCAATTTTACTTATAATTTTATTTTAATTGTGTTAAATTCGCTTGAATAGGCATGATGACAGATTTTGAAATTCCCTTCCATAATGTAGATACACGTCTACCATATCCGAAAAAAACAATATTTCAGCAAAAAACTAAATTTCAACGCGAATTATTGAATGTTTTTAAATCTATTTTGAATTACGCGCTAAAACGCTCTTAGGTGTCATGGCGTCGCGTCTGATGAACCGTGACGTCACCGACATCTCATCAGATTTTTCATTCTGTCAAAGCAAAGTCAAGCAACACGGTGGCACTTACCTGGGCGTGACGTCGTTCGCTCTGATTGGTGTTTCAGTTAACATGGCCGATTGCAGTTATTTATACTTCTATTTTATTGAAAATCTTATTAATCTTAATTTTAATACAAAAAATGAGTAATTTTTAGACTCCTTTCAACATATATTTTTCTCCAAAACCATTTATTCTTTGATTATTTAATACCGTCATCATGCCTATTGTCTTCTTTTTATTTTTAAGGGTTTCACTGAGGCAAATGACATTTTACTATAGAACTCGCTGGCGGCGGAGACAATTCAACGGGCCTAGAAATGGTGTTTTTTTGTTTTTACCATTAGAACAATACACAAAATAAATTTTTTTTTACGATTTTTATTAATACGATTTTTTAATCTGATATTAACTTATTAATAGGTACAAGATTCATATGCGAGCAATAAGCCGTTTTAGAGAGAATTTTCAATAAAAGTCAAATTCTTCTTGTTTTCTAACTTTTTTTGTGGAGTTTCTATTACTTTAACGAAAATTCTAATTAATACAATTGGTTCTTCACATGTTTAAGTATAATATATATTTTTTTCAAAGCAATTGTCTTGTCCATTTCTTGTAACATTTTCATTAAACAATGGATATTTTTAGTATTTAGGGTTTGTCTCCCCCTTAATGAGTATAAATTTTGTGCTGCTTTGTAGCAATGAACTTTCTTCTAATCTTATTCGATTTTTTTTTTTCGATTTTATCGGGTCCTGGTAGTTACATTACAGTAACCCGTTCGAGATTCCCTAACGGAAGAAACAGTAAATTAGGCGTGTACAAATAAACACACTAGAGTTAATAATGTTAGCAAGTGCAGACGACCCAAACACTCACTAATTAGCAATGTACACTCCCAACACTTGATTCTAAGTTTGTGTTTGGTGTTGCTCTGTGGCGTCTACTCAGCCAGCTCTTTAATTGATAAAACCAATATTTACCCGACGGCGGATTGCTGAATACAAGTTCTGGGCTTAATTATTTCCTTTATCAGTATAAGTATCTCATTCCTCTAGTCACAAAATAATAGATAATCCATTTCTTATTATTAGTATTTATGCTATGTTAGTCGATTTGTTTATTTCATCAGCACACTAGTAATATGCGTAAAACAAGAGAGATCCTCTTGGCGCAGTTCCGTCTTCTCTTTAGCAACTCTGTCGTTTATTTTTTCTAACGATTACATAAAAGCCATCCATTCGTAGTTCAGCAAGCATTTGAGAGGCACTACACAACGATTCGATCCTCGAAATATGTTGAACGTGGTATAAATAGTTTCCAATACCCTTTCAATTTCCTATGTGCATTACAAAAACATGAAGAAATCCAAATGACCGAGAAGACTAGCTTTAATAATTATTATTGTAATAATAATAAATAAATAAATAATTGTTAGAAGGTGTAGCCATTTATATTTAAATATTCCGTCCAAATCAGTTGTCTCAACTTTACAATCAGTTAATACAATACTAAATTGAAATCTACTTACCCGTTTCATTTTTCAAATAATTTTTAACTAAACTACAATAGACATGCTGACGGTCTGCTCGATCATCGGTGGCTTTCGTCGCCAGTAAAAGTAAAGGTTGCGAGCGCGATGCCGACACCCTGGGATAAGGGACATCGTTGCACTGTTGTGTAAATAAAGTTAATTGTGATCTCCTTTCGATATTTTGTGAAAATAATAATTAAAATATATCCCCTTAAAGATTACCAATATCCACTGTTATAATTTAAAAGCGAACAGCGTGTGACGAGAGATTAAATCGAAAGCTGATGGGATTTTTCCCCAAAAAGTGCCTGTTGTAAGTGGGTCAGTTTTAGATATACGTACGTTCGGAGAAGCAATTAACAATTTAACTAATACTAAATTGTTACTGAAAAATAACTGATCAGTCATGATTACTAAAAGTAAACACTTTCAGACTTAACTAAGACATGATGAATTTGTTCAACTAAAAACCTCATATTTAGTAAAAAAAATAAGCTAAAATAAAACACAAACCTTAATGTTTGCATTTTTTTAGATATTTACGTTTGCTCGCTTAATATAGTATTTTATATTTTATTTTTAAGTTGAAGTCCGGAGACCTGACAGTCAAGAATTTTTTAATACTTAAAATCACGGTTCTCAGGCCCACGCAGTTGCAATAACTTTAATTATTTAAGCATTTTGTTTTTATATGTACATTTATGTGATAGAGAAAAATAAACAGGATTTTTTTATCACTTATTTTACAAACCGTCCGGGTTGGTCCGCGGTTCTTAGAGACAAACGAAAAAACCTTTGGGGCAAATTTGCCGTTTAATAACTTGTAGGGTTCATCATCATTCGCTTCTCATTCATTAAAAACCTTTTTGTTTCCTGTTTCTAATGTGACCTTTTTTTATTTTTTTACTTATAATTACATGTACACTGGCCGGCGGATTTTGAACAGAATGGAACGAAAAAGGGAGCAGGAAAAAAGATTGAGAAATAAGATTGACAGGTTTTTTTCTGAAGGGAGAAAAGGGCATTCTGGAGGAATTTTGCAAAAGAGAAGGTTTACTGGATACAACTGAGACTCAGATATTCTTCAAAGAAATCGGAATAAACCAATCCGAATCTTGTTTCGTTAAGTCGACGAGTTCTGCATATACCTCTTATTTTTACCGAAGATCCTGTTCCAACGCTGTGCACAGCATCATCCTCATAAACTGTTAGCTCAGAAGACGTGCTCATCGAAGGACAATTATATATATATATATATATTTACGAAAATTAATAAGGACTGCGGTGACTTCCAGTGTACATATAGGGACCTTAGTGGAATTAAAGTGTGGTGTTTCCTCAAGTCTCTATCTTTCCTTTCATCCCGTCACCCCTACAGTGATCTAGAGTTGTTACACTACAAACTTTTTATTTGATTTTAATACACGATTTTGTAAATGTTTGTAAAGATCCCATAAATGCAGTCTATATATCACACAAATTCTTCTAGTCTGTTTCTTGATTTATTCTTCTTTGAAGAAGGCGAATAAAAGTCCTGAAGACCTCTGCCAAAAGCCAACTGGAAAAATTGCTCAACTGAGGAAATTCCGGTCCATTCCCGGATGCTTCATAAGTTAATTCCACCTTAACCATCACGATTAACTAAGCACGTGGTGAAGATGATTTGACGGTTCGCATCATTATTCGAGGCATATTGACACGTTGTATGTAAAATTTCATGTAACGAAATTTTGATCCTAACACATTGAGAGAATTTTGAATTTTAAGATGTCTTAATTCCATTTTTCAAGTTTAGACTGAGCCTTCATAGTTGAAAAAAAAGATTGTAACTTTTATTGGAATCACCTCACGTCCTGTGCCCTTCCGGAATACTCATAAATAAAGAACTGTTATGGGGGCACTACTGGACGTAAATCACTAAAAGAAAACAACACAGAACGAACCCGGAAACAAACTTCATTGACCTTCAATAGATCCAAATAAAATATTACTCGAGACCTCACTCCCGATTCCCAACGCAACCGTTTTTAGTCATTTCTCCGAAGAAATAAACTAAATAATACTGTAAGGAATGCGATAAATCTGGAATTTGGCATTTTTATTTTTGATTTTTTGTCGTATTTAGAATTGGATTCTATTTAAGGACACGGGTTGATGCTAGATCCAGGCTGCTAGTGACGCCTTTATCCAGCAGTAGCTGAGATGACGATGGTTAGGAACAAATTTAGGAACTTCTTCAATGACAGTAATTTATGAACTCCTAACTTCGGGGTGCATTAATGATAACTCCTCTACATTGTGTACAATCCCAGACTCATATTTTCACAAATATATAATTCTCTAAATAAGATGCGCTGACATACGAAAACCTCTCTGCTCGAACTCCTCTCTTTCCTCTCTCTCACGAACCTTTTCCTCCTCACCGGATGGCGGTGCCTCGGTTGCCAGTGCCAAAGATTTAAGCCAGTGCAACACTCGCACGAAGTACGTCTTAATTATTAATGTTAAACTCTAACACTAAGACGTACTCGTAATTTAGTTTAAAAAAAGTCAAAAACCGCAACGTTATATGTGACTAAGAAATCAAAATTTGTGGTCGCTGTATATTCATTAGTAACTTAATAAGTTTTCTGTGTTATAGAAATGGACGTAATTATTGCATATTATATTATCACTATTAAAAAATGCCACGTTAAATATTTTTTCATGGAGACGATTTCAAGTATTAAAATTTTAAGCGAACGAAGCCGTGAATCACAGCTAGTAATTTATTAATAAATTATTGTAATAAATTTAAAACATCGAGTACAAAAATATTAATTTTTTTTATAAACCTAGCCCTAATGCGATTGTAACTAAACATATTATTTCAAGCCACTCTATTTGAATATAGAGTATCTAGACTTTTTATATTCGAATATGGAAAAGTCGCGGAATTAGAGACTTACTGTCCACTTAGTTAAAATGTAGCTAAGAAAATCTTTTGTGTTTTACATAACATGTGTACGCGTTATGACAAAAAAAGTCGTTGTTATTCAGAAAATAGAAATTGTGCAATAATTTCTAATTTGAACACAAAGTATGTATTATATTTACTTATTATATATAATTAAAAAACTTGGTCAAGATCCAAGCAACGCATGTTCAAGAAAATAAACACCAGAACACACTTGAAAATTGTCACATTTAGCAAATACTTCATATCCACCGATTATATCACATAAAACTAACGACCTGCCCCCGGTTTGGCTTGAAGTTGAATTTTTTTATGTCAAGGTCGGCAGACAGGCTGATGGTCCACTTGGTGGTAGGTGGCTACCGTCGCCTATAACACAAGCAACGCCAAAGCTGCTGCAAGTGCGCTGCCGACTGCAGTAGGATTAAGGATAAGGGATTAGGAGGGGGATAGGGAAATGGGCTCTGGCATCCCTTACTCACTCACCGAAACACAACAGCACACGTTCTGTTATTTGACGGTGGTCTTCTGTAAGGGGGTGGTTACTGCCGCCAGACGGGCTGCCCGAATGACTGCGAAAACGCAGTGTGAAAAAAACCTTCCTTAGAGAATGGGTAAACAAATGTTAACCTTCCTTACGTTATAAAATAGGTAAACAAATGTTCCAAATTTCAGCTTGCTGCACTTAGTAGCTCTGCGATGATAGTCCGGACAAACGTTTTTATGAGTATAGATAATGATTATACTAATGTATAAGAAAAAATAAGAAACATTAAGTATGGTGATAATGAAGAAGCAACCTAAATCTGGATCCGTGATTACCGTTTGCTTGATTAAGCGAGTGTCAGCCGTCAAACGCTCACGACACGGAGTCGTAGCGAGCGAATAAAAATTCCTGCGGCATTTTTTACGTGACGTCACGGGGCGGGTGAGAAGCGAAAAATATTCAAGCGATAAGATTGATCGCGCCCGTGACAGGTTGGAGACGATCCTGCCGGGCTTAAGGCGAAACAAAAACAAACGTCCCCTAACGGAACTCAACATTACCAACAGAAAAGTTTCACGAGACAAATTGCAGATTGGGAGATATCCACTCAGGTGTATAAGTCTCCATTTCTCCTACAATTGAGGAGACATTTACCCTTTTTATAATCCCTTATCCTTAATCCTAGTACGGTCGGCAGCACATGTGGCTACAGCACATGTGGGCCACCTACCATCAACTGAACCGTTAGCCTGTCTGACGACCTTAATATGAAAAATTTAAATAACACGAGGTGATATTTCACTTTTTGATTACGTCTAAATATCAAAATGTACTGATCTACACAATGTACAAAGAGACTAGTTTACAGTCAATATCACAAGTGGTCTTCTGTAGCCAATTCTGCTGCCCAGTTCATTACGGTCGCCATCGTCCAAAATTAATTTTATCTTTTAATTTTTTAGGTATTTACATAATGAAACCCTTTTTTTACGTTGGGAAATCCATCGTGGATACCCGACAGCGAAGGGGGACGCTGCGGGTTATGTCGGACTGCTACCGGCTAAAACCCAACGACTTTTTAGCGCGGCCGTAGATGGGCGCGGTCGCAGGAACTTCGTTGCACAACTTCGGCGACCCGCCACGGCTGTTCAGCGCGGGGAGAACTACGCTCCCTGTCGGAACCTCGGCATACCCGAAAGTGGAAGTACGCCGGCCATCTCGGGGACCTCACAACGGGGCGATAGTCTTCCCTTAGACTACCGCCCAGGTCCTGGACATAATGAAACCCTACAAGTGGCAAAGTAATTGGAAATACTGTTTCTACTCTATCTTATTTTTTTATTGCTGTAAGGTTTTTGTTCAAAATAAAACTTGCGCACAAATTTATTCTCTTTATAACGGCTTAATGAAACCGTTGAATTCAGGTATTTAACATAGAATAAATCGATCTTTTGCGATTTTTTTAAATATTTTTTTGATATGATTAAGTTGAAATTTGCGATACAATTTTAAATTCCATCGTCGTGCGTATTGTTGATGGAAGTAATAAAAAAATGGAGTGACAATAAACGCAATAGAGGCAGAACCTCCCCTTAAATCGAGGACGACGCGCGAATGTATAGGAGCGTATTATTAATATCGTCTCCGTCGGGAGTTGGGCATAACTGTGCTTCCGGCTTCGCGGTACGAAAATGCTACACTGTCTTGTGCGTTTTTCAAATTTACGATTTTGCACAAGCGAAAATTTTCAATAGCTACATGTAATACTTTTTTTTTTTTATGAAATCGAGGTAGCGCTTGACCACTATCTCACCTGATGTGAGGTGCAGATGTGGCCGAAGGTGGACCACGCTTACCTAGTAAATGCCCATTTACCCTAGTTTTGAAGACCCCGAGGTTGTAGTTCTGTGGGAACACAGACGCAGGCAATGAGTTCCACTCCTTAGCAGTTCGAACAAGGAAGGTGGAACTGAAACGCTTTGTTCGTGATCGAGGTACATCGACTACGAAGGGATGAAACCCCTGCCCACGTCTAGTGGTCCGCAAGTGGAACGGTTCCGGTTGGATTAAATCGTACAGTATAGATGCACACTCTCCATAGTGTAGACGATAGAAAATCGATAGGCACGCTACTTTTCGGCGATGCTGCAGGCTTTGAAGTTGGGAATCCACAAGGGTGTCGTTGCCAATAAGCTTCTTTGCTCGCCTTTCAATCGAGTCCAGTGCGGCCAGTTGGTAACGGGCAGACCCATCCCAGAGGTGACAGCAGTACTCCATGCAAGACCGGACCTGTGCTTTGTATAAGTCCAGGAGCTGCCTCGCAGTAAAATACCGTTTCACCTTGGAAAGGATGCCCAGCTTTTTGGCAGCTGTTTTGGCAATGGACTCGATGTGCCTACCGAAGTTCAGATCGGCTGTAAGGTCCACACCAAGGAGTTGGAGATGATCCGAGATTGGAACAGTCACTCCCCGGAATGACGGGTTCAGGTCAATTGGATTTCGTTTCGCTGAAAAAAGACACTTCAGGGATGTATATGTAATACTTATGGTCTATTAAATATTAGGACCTATTTAATTTGAAAAGCCCTTATGTACTTTATGGTCATTAAAATAAAACTAAATTGAGTTGTATTTTTCTGTTGAACAAACAAAGACCACCGAACATAAAGGTAAAAAGAGTATTTTACAACTACATATATACAAAATTTGAATCCTGTTATACTAATAGGATTGTGGAGGCGCTCGTCCCCCAAAGTCGCGCTGACAGTACTCGACAAACGAAATCTTGTTTTATTTACAAAAATAACTTATAATGTTAAATTAAATCAATCATTGAATTAAAAAAATACGCTTATACTTATTCTAATATTAAAATTTAAATTTTACTAATTTTAATGGCAACACTACTCTTTTATCACACTGCTCTTTTATCAGTTTATTAATTGTTCAACATTTACTTTCGTGGGTGAACGAACTAAAATTGGACATTTCTGCGGAATCGTTACTTGAATAACATCTCTTATTAAATTGAAGTCGATGCCCGTATCTGACTGTCTGTTCTCTAACTCCTCCTAAACCACGCAACTCGTTCGATGCGGTTTTCACTAATGGAAACAGTGATCAACGAGGCTCAGATAAAATAACATCTAAAGATAGAGTTCATACACGGTTACTCGCACACAAATACAATCAAACTACGGAGAAGTTTGATGTAATAATAAATGAAAATATTTAGTAGTGAAAATTCCAAGTTGCATAGTGAAAGGGTGTAAAAATTAGTCTTAAGAAATAAAATCACATTCCACATTAAACTAAACTTGGAAACCAATATTTTCAATAAAATAAATAAAAATTGAGGTTGTAGCCGGCCTACGCACGCGTGATTATAAATCCGGCTTCCCTATTTTGCCCGTAACATTCTGCCTTTAGTTCTTATGAGATCTAAGAAACAAGCAAAGTCTTTGTATGTAATTTGCAGAAATAAAATGTGGAAGCCAAAAACTGCCCGTTTGATAATTTATAATGATAAAGTTACATTATACTATAATCCTGGCTTCATTTTGTAGTGAATAAAAATTGGTATCAGTTGCCACAACAAAGATGTACTCACGAATAGGTAACCGATAAATCGAGATCGAGGAAGAAACATGTCTGTCAACAATATCTAAAGAGACGATCTGCGGTGGTCCTCAAGGGAATTAGGGACCAATCTCGTAAATTGGGTCATCGTTACTCGGGTAACGAGGTACGTCCCACAACTATTATTACTGCATTACTCTGATTCGATAACGATCGGCGGGGAATTGGGACCGACTACTTTAGAACTGACACATTTTGGTAATATCTAATTGTGGCTGAAGTCAAAAATTTTAGATTACAACGATGATGTACTACGTACTAGATTTCACCCTCTAACCACTCATTGTGTTCCAGAAATCTGTTGGTACTCAATACTCTTATTTCGTTCGTTTATTATTTTTATTATTATCGTTTATTTAATAAGTCAGTTTATTCATTATCATTTATGGCCCATCTTTTTTTATTTCTAAACAATAACCAATTTATTTTTTAAATAATTAATAATTTTTTCGACAATCTCTAACAAATTAACAAACAACTTTTAATTTCAAATTGTTCAACATTTTGATGCGACGCGATATAACTCATCTCAACATCGTAGATTCCACGGACCGCTGCGCCTCAATTTTTGTTCAAAAATCTCAAAATTCCACTGTCAATTCAATGTCAACAAGTCTTGACAATAGGGGATCGGACAGTAATCAGATAAAAATCTAAAATGTAAGTACATTTTAGATTATAATATAATTTTTTACGATTATTTATCGAATTATAATTTAATATAATTCATTTAAATATTTTTAAATGAAGAAATAAAAATTTAAATATTTAAATATTTTTAAATGTTATTATTTACAATATTTTTAATCTATACTGAAACACCAATCACAGTGCGTGACGTCGTTTGTGGGCAATCATTGTCTTGTGCCAATGCAGCTGTTTTGTTGTGATATGAGCACAAATGACGTAACGCGCTCTCAGATGAACTATCGTGGCGTTTTGGCGGCATTTTCAAACAATGTTAAAACATGATTTTGAGTACCTAAAAGGCTATAAATAAATAAAATAGTATTTTTTATGGGAATAAATATCCATGAAGATTAATTTAAAACACTTTCTGAAAATTTGTCCGATCCCCTATTTTAGCGAGGTCACGTACAATATCTAACTATTACATAATATGCAAGAATCGTAAACAAGCAGTGTCTTTACATTAAAGTTTTTTTTTTTTTTTTTCAAAAAAACAATTTGCACACGTTGTACTTATGTTACCGAGGTAAAAAAAATCACAGGTCTGCGTTGAAAAAGTTTTTTAAATAATTTTTTAAATAAAGTTTTTTAAACATGTAGATGTTGGTCTGTATATAGCAAATATATAGCAAACTTTATTTTAACGTATCACGTCACATTCTTTTTATATACAAGAAACCAATCAATCTAAATAAAAATAATATCAAATTCAAATAAAAGCTATTTACCGCCAATCAATTTTTTTAGAAAGGGAAATTGATTCCATGATCTATGTATATTCCTATTTTATGCTCTATGACCAACCATCCTATAGTCTATTATTTATTTTCTTTAAGTATACCTTAATGTTGTATTTTAATAGCTATAGACTCAATAAAACTTTACAAAATATTCTCAAATGATTCTCATTCATTTTATTAAATTTTTGTTTTATTCTTTTTTGTATCATCTAAATCTGATAAATGTGACGTGGTACATATCATATGAATACCGTTTTCTATTATTTTTAAGATAATTAAAACAAATATTAACCATTTAACAAAAAACTTTTCAAAAAAAAATATTCGCAGACTTGTGAATTAGGTTTGTGCACGCTAATCTCAGAAACGGTTTAACCAATTTGAATGCAATTTTCACTGATGTATTGTAGCAAACTTCCCGTAACTTTAGTGTTCATTTCATTCCAATCGGTTTATAAATAAAAAAATTACGCGCTATACCGGATACCACGCGTACGAAGTTGCGAGCTCAGCTAGTTTATATGTACCTAATGATTAACAATGAAAAATAAAGACGATAATTTTATTAGAATAAGACATGCAAAAGTAGTTGTAAAACAGTAAATAAATAATGATACCTTTCATGCATCAAGTCCTAATACTACCACAAATTACTTAGTACTATGGGACAATGGGTAAAACCAACAATTGATTATATAAAAGTAGAGGTCCGCCCCAAGATTCACACGGATGTATTTTTTTATTGCTAATTATATACACAAACCTTCTTCCTTATCAATTTTCCATTAGTAAAAACCGCATCAAAAAGGAAGCAGTTAAAGAAAAAACAGACAGAGGTGGACAGCGATTTTATTTTGTAATATGTATATACATAGATACTCGTAGTGTAGTTGTAGTGGCAGGAAAAACAAATCTTGTGTCGTTGCGTTTCGGTGAGTGAGTAAGGTATACCAGAGCGAACACCTCTCTCTTCTCCTTCTGGTTTCAGGGTAGGCCTCTCCTGGTGATGCCCATCAAGTAGATCAAGTAGATATTTAGTCAGACGTGGAGAAGAGAGAAAACGCTCCATTTCCACCATCAAACTGTGCAAATGAACCTAATTTTGCTAAAAGACCCAACGGGAAATTAAATTTTGTACACAATTAAACCGCAAGAGTGGGAAATTTCACTAAAGTTGAGTATTTAAGCAGTCCACAAGAGTGAAGGAACAAATGTCCGACGCGAACTCGTCTCTTATCTATTTAGGAAGACAAAACATCTTTGTCGAACAAAGCGGGAGGGAGAGCCCACTCGCGGTTTCGAGTTGCCTCTCGCGCCGCACAAAATTCCCAAGTTGTTCGAAAAGGCGGCGAGGGAGGTCGGAATCTTTGCCAACTTAACCACTGTTATTCAAATTGCAAAGCCTTAAGTACCGCCTTTAGGAATATTACGTTTTCCTTCGCGGTTTGCATTTTTCCCCTTTCAAATAGCTTATTTTAAGTTTTTTAAAGGTTTTGGTGGCCGTAAACATCTCGTCACAGAAAACCACAGCGAAAGAAACTTCAGTCAAATTTGTGGTCAACATTGAAAAATGACCTTTCCAAATTTGGCTCTGGTCTGGATCTAGAAAGTAGTGGCAGGGCACACTGCGTTTCGCAGTCTTTGGGCAGCCCGTCTAGCGGCAGTGACCACCCCCTTACAGAAGACCACCGTAAAATAACAGCACGTGTGTGTTGTGTTTCGGTGAGTGGATAAGGGACGCCAGAGCCCATTTCCCTATCCCCTCCCAATCCCTTATCCTTAATCCTACTGTAGTCGCCAGCGCACTTGCAGCAGCTTTGCCGTTGCTTGTGTTATAGGCGATGGTAGCCACCTATCATCAAGTGGACCGTCAGCCTGTCTGCCGATCATAACATAAAAAATACTACTTTAACTATCTATAATATAAATTCTCTAAGTTTACATTTTAATTTTCATCATTTTTACTGAAATATAAATAACTGGCGATCCGTCCCGGCATCGCACGGGCTCGCCTGAAATTCTAACTATAGGTGTAAGCTTTTTTAAGATAGGATTAGTAGTTTTGAAGATTACCATAAATAAACATACAAACTTTACCACTTTCTAATATTAGTACCTATAAATATATTTCCCTTAATTAAATAAAAACATTTAGGTCAGAAATATTCATTTTTTATTTTATGTAAGACTCTCACTAAACGTCGACCCTCGAACAAAATTGAGAAGTCTAGACAAAGTATAAAGTGTTTAAAAAAATATGCTTTGCAAATGTCTCCACCGTTCGGTTCGCCAAGTGTTTCCTTTGAATGAAAGTTCCCTTTCCTCTCGCATCCCCAACATCCCCGAGTGTGCCCGAGTGATGTATTACTTATTCGTAAATTGCGATCCGAGATTCGTCTTTTTCAATATTGATACATAACTGATGAGCTATTCTCACAAAAAATAGTGTAAAAATCAATATGGCGCCGCGCCACAATTTTTAATTAAAATTATATATATTTGAAAATGCCGGTGGGTTTTACGAAGCTTTCCAGTGCCGGGAGGTAGGACAATAATTGAGTCATATTATACTTCCAATATCCGCTAACTCCACTTTAAAAAAAAAGGCCATTTATCGATGGTTTTAAAGACAAAGAAGTTTCAAATCGTTTGTTGAAATAAATTCCATGTCAAAAATCGCCAAATCCCATATAAATTTCACATAAAATTTATAGTTATTTTCAAAATTTATAGTTATTTCCTGACAAGTACGTGTGGCGCAGGCGCGGGCCTCAGTTGCTGGCGGTGCCGCGCGGGCGCACTAATTTATTAAATGAGGCTCCCCTGATGCGCGCGCTTCATATCCTCAACCGTATACTGGATACTGGATACTCGCTCAGACTGGATGTTTTTTGGTGTACTCTGAATGAATTCACAAAAATAGCACTATATGTAATTAGTTATGAATATTAGGAACTAGTTTGCATTTATATTAATGACATTATGCATATTGTTGCTACACTACCGCATTGGGTGAAAACCTATAATGGTAGATTGTAAGTTTGTGTGTGTAAATAAATAAATAAATAAAAAATTCGCCATTCTCCAATATACAATTTGTTCCAACTGTTCCAAAATTTTCGTATGGAGTTAACGGATATTGAAACTATATGACTCAATTACTCTAAAAAATACTAGTAAGAATATATATTTCAATTGCACTGAACACTTTTTAAATGTTAAGGTCAATAAACAGGCTGATGGTCCACTTGATCGTAGGTGACTATCGTCACCTATAACACTAGCAATGCGATTGCTGCAAGTGCATAGTAAGCTTAAGAATAAGGGATAAGGAAGAGATAGGAAACAGACCTTAATGTCCCATCATTATCACCATCATAATCATAGACATATGAATCGAGGGCAGAAACGTCGCACGGTGTAGAATAGAAAGTTGTCGTCACAAATATACACATTAAAAAGTGAATTAATGAGCTCAGGGACTCGGATTGCCCGATCACTCTCAGAATGATCGTGATTTATTGGTCGAGTGGGTATTGGGCGAAGGTGTGGAGGTGGGAGATTGGGGGAGTTTACGAGGCGTTAAATCAAATAGCATATTCTGGATCCCCATGGGAAATCATAATTAATTTAACAATTTAAAGTCGTATGTGAAAGCTGCTTCGGGCGCATGTTTTTTACAGGTCAGAGTGATTCTAGGTATTAAATATATGAAACTGCAAGCTATAATTGGCTGGGTCAACACCCTACATGTAAGACCATCATTAAATGAACAGCTGTGTGTAAGGGGTGACAATGCTCACTGATTTCAATTCGCCATCCATCATAAGCATCGCTTTTTATGTTGTGTTTTTATGAGGGAGTAATTGATGCCAGAGCCCATTTTCCTATCCCCTCCTAACCCCTTACACTTATTTTTACTATGTTCGGCAGCGCAACTGCAATACCTGTGGCGTTGCAGCGATATCCGCCCACCCTTGTCTGACGAGTGGACCGTCACCCTGTCTGACGACAGGGTGTCTACAAGTTACTAAGACTTAGTTACACTTAGACTTAGATATGTCCCTTCATTGAATATTTGAGACTAATTCGAAACTGATGCGTTGTAACTGAATTTTCCTAATGTAAACTATTTAGTTCAGTCAGATCGAATAAATTAGTCCTCTTAAGAGCGCGTAAAGAGAAATAGCTAATCCTAGAATTGAATTTTATCTAAGTTTGTAAAGTCCATATATGAAAAGATTTATAAATAAATCAACACGTTATAAATAAAAGTGAACTGTGGAAAAGAAAATATTATACTATGAAATTTTCTCGATAGAGAAAAATCACCAAATTACCTCTAATTTTTATCGTTTTTTGTTTTATTTTCAAAATGACACATATTACAAACCTAAAAAATGATCAGTAATCTCACTTCCCAGATTATTTAGGGCTTTGAGGATTAATTTTTCATTTGACATTGTAGTTTACGAGTAATTAATATTTAATACTTTTGGCACTTATAACATTTTTATTGCGCGAAATGCGCTATCTTCCGTCTCATGTTATGCGTATTTAAATGCACATTGTTTCACATGATCAGTCACAATCGCTTATGGGGCCACGCGGGTGAAATTACAAATATTTTTTGCTTTGTACGCAGTCTTAAGGAAGAAAATGCTACAATTGGAGTGAAGTGAGGGGTCTATCCCTTCAAGTGTTTCAAGTGTTTAACTGTAGAGTAAAGAAATCTGTTTTTTAACAGATTTCTTTTTAACAGCAGGTTTAATTTTTGGTTAAACAAGTAATTCTCAGTGTTTTTCCACTCCTTACACATGAACATTAGAATTGCTTTAAACATAATCTAACGGCGAAGGCGAACATCGTGGCGGAAACCTATTTGTCGTATTGAAGCCCTGCAAGTTCACATTGAATATGCTTCTCACATTGAGGATAGCAATAGGTAACCATAATCTAAAGTCATCACGGTTATACAGTATACACTACGAAACAAATACATGTTTTACATAGACATATGTTTTATAAGAAATATAAAATGCTTTGTTTAACAAATTACTTTGGTAAATATTGCGTATTTTAAATTTTATCATTAATAAAACCACTATACCTTCCGTGACAATTAAAAATGATATGTTATTGATTGCTTAAATAAAAAACAACAAAATGACGCCATGCCCTCTCAAAATATTTTTCCCGATTTCCAGGTAGAACCATCAATTACGGTTGAGACGTGCGGCGTCATATTCAACACGTTTGCGTCGAAGAACACTTCGTTATTCCAGGTCTCGCTGCTCGCAATCAATCAATGTGCTAATATAGTCTTTTGAAAGACGACTCTGATGAAGCATCCTTCGTACGACGCTTTTACTTGAATACAAAAACCTAGAATGGTGAAAGTTTTGAAATCCATTCTATTGCGTCTAAAGCCCGGCACACACCTAACTATAAATACATATTTTTACTATGTCACGGCCTATACTGAAATTTATATTAATATCTGTTCACGCCAAGCGGTTTATAAAAGTGGACCGATTTTTTTCGTTTGTAGTACATGTAGTCAATGGACGAGGAAACGAAGGAAGTCTGTCACTTACCTCATGAATCACCAAGTCCTTGGTCTTCCAGCGGCGAAGACTGAAACGGGCCCATCGCACACAGACTGGAAGCTCCAGCACTTCACCCCTTCAATGACTATACTCCCGGAACAGGAAGCGTGACCAAATAGATAAACTACGAGCACAATTGCCCAATAACATTAGCGGATGAAATAAATTCAAATCTCGCGGCTCGAAATCGGCGGAGGAGTCTACGCGTGTTATTGTTGCGATGTTTTTCTAAGACTGACTGCGGTTTCATAAAAAGGCCGGTTGCACGGCTTGCTGTAGTGACAGACATATATGGATAGGTATATGGTGGGAGTGAAACAGCACATACCACAGCGAACTACTATTAATTAATTTAAATTGACAATTGGAGTCATCAATATCTATTTCTTCTATACATATAATAAATAAAGCCGTGTCTGCACATTGCATATTTTTGCAAAAAAAAGAAGTGAACTTAATTAAGTAGGACTAACGAAATTTTCAAAGGAAATGTTTTTACCATGATAAATGTAAGTAATATAACGCTATGATCAATTTTAAAACATAGGCACATACATTTTTTTTAATGTTATGATCGGCAGACAGGCTGACGGTCCACTTGATGGTAGGTGCCTACCGTCGCCTATAACACAAGCAACGCCAAACTAGTCTACCGACTACAATAGGGTTAAGGATAAGGGATTACGAGGAGATAGGAAATGGGCTCTGGCATCCCTTACTCACTCGGCGAAACACAGCATACGTGCTGTTATTTCACGGTAGTCTTCTGTAAGGGGGTGGTTATTGCCGCCAGATAGGCTGCCCAAATGACTGCAAAACTCAATGCCACTACCTTCCAGATCCAGAGCAAAGCCAAATTGGAAAAGTTCATTTTTCAAAGTTGACCCTGGCGGGAATCGAACCCGGCCCTGGAACCTATCCAACCCCCACCCTATCCATCAAGGAGATATAAGTTGATCGCAATAAAACAGAGTCGAGAAACATTGACGTCAAAGCCGTGGAGCGCGGTTTACTTTGAAGGGGTCAACTTTCTCACGGAGGCATTCTCTAATTATGTTTGAGTTGTCGCTCCGAGGCCACTCCAAACAACGACGCTTTGTCTACATTTCCCTTAAAAATCTTTCTCGGAATAACCTTTCGAATAAGTCTCGGCGTGTACAAGAAAGTGTAGGGTTGCCTCTACCTTGTGATCTCCTGTGGTTCAAATATAGTTTGTCCTGACTAACTAAAAAAGTTAAAACTACTACATGTAGAAAGCCGTGGAACATAGCTTTATTTTAGTAGCATCCGCTAAGAAAGGATTTTTCAAAATTTCGCCTACGTGCGAAGCCGGGAGCAAATCGCTAATCTATACACATAATAAAGCCAAAATCGTATCGCGAATACTGAACGAGAGCAAAATTGAAAAAAAGGGACATACTTAAGGCGACGCCAGCCCCTAATGATAAAAAAATCCACTTATTTGTAACCGTTTTCCTTTTAAATTATCATAATAATTATAATTTAAAAAATACTCAAATCATCTGCAGGATATATGAAAGGGGATCATCATAATTAGTTTTTATATTATATTTAATTATATATATGTAAAGAAAAAATGTAATTTTCTTTAATTTGTATTTTCCCGCGCATCAAACGTCATCGAACGCGCAGTGACATGACAAATGAAGTTTGTGAGCTATGGAAAAGATACCCTACAAACATCTCGTGATTGTTAGGGTATCTTACAAAGAGTATATAATCACTACGTTTTTACAATAATTTAAAATATCAATTGTTAAGGTATTCTAATTGTGATTTAGGAACTGACATTGTTAATAATAACATTAAATGTCGTTTCTTTTCTTACAGGTATGTAAGTTTTGATATAGCACTAAGTAAATACACACTTTAATTTCATGTAATATAAAATAACCAATAAATCTTTTCTTACAGAGAAACTCAATTGTGTTTGACTTACTGTGTCGTCCTAATCACGAAAATATAAAAAAATTATCTTATATATATAAAAAAATAACTAATTTGCGGTCTAATATCGGTGTTGTAACCGTGCGATTTGCTTAATAATCAATATTTTAAATAGCTAATTCTTAAGATAAATTTTAAGATCCACTATCTGAAGGCTCATCAAAAGAAAAATTTGAATTATACTTTATTTAATTTTTAAATAGATATTTTCGAGATTTTCAAGTAGCGACTCCCCTCAGCAGTCCCGTCAATTTAGTACAGAACGAGTTTTGCGGCTGGAGTCGCCTTAAACAAAAATGATAGTTATTACTTCCAAATTTGAACCGATTTGAAATGTTTACTCAGCAGCTCTATGAAAAAAAAAACAGTGTCTATATGCTTTGTTTTTTAATGGTTTTTTGAGTATACTATTAACTCCTAAGTGAGGACTTCAAAAAATGTTACCATGTCCATTTCGGGAGGCGAGTTTCTGTGACTAACGTTTTTAATTAACAACAGTACTTGACACTTGATCAATGCAGTAATTCGCGCGCTCTCCATTTGCGTAAACACACGTGCAATGATTTGATTGGATTAACGGCCACTAGAAACTTGATGAGCCGTGAACACGGATTAGCCGCGGGAGTGGCTTCAACTGATACCGACAATCTAGCATATCGCCGCAACGGCACACATACCCACTGTAACTAATATATTAGAGTCGGTGAGGGCTATGTTGAAGTGACAATGGGCATGACATATATAGTACTAACGAGATGGACTGATAGCTCCTTCTAACCGATCTAACTGGAAAATAATGAGGGATGTCTAAGATGATGGTGGTCTTGACACGTAACTGTTGACCAGGTGAAGAATCTCAGTTTGGTATGGACAAAACAACAGAATAAGTGACATCTTATGCTTAGAAAAGTCGCAAATAAAATTATACGATTTTATGCAAAGACTAGCGACCGGCCTCGATTTGAAATTTTGAAAAAATCCTTTGTTAGCGGATGCTTACGTTTAAAATAAAGCTATGTTCCAAATTTCAGCGTGCTGGGAATAAATTAATTTTATATAAGTGAAATCGAAATTACAGGGTTACCGATTAAGTCGACCTAAAAATTTTAGGGGTTGTAGTTTCCATCATTATGTCTAGATATAAAACTTTAAGGTATAATAATCTAGGAAAACTCTAGTTGGATTCTAGATTAATGAACCTTTTTGGGATAGCTGAATAAATGTAAATATTTTTAAGCACTTCTGCAACATAGTTAACTATCATAGTTTTTTTTTTCTATATTCCTCAAAGAAAAAAGTACTTTGTACGATTTTTTGTCTTCATTCAACTAACAACCATCTACTTTGACTTAGTTTGTACAGTTACCATCAATTTTAGTGATGATCAATATAAAGCAAGTTCTTATCTACACAAATACCCTTAAAGAAATAAATTTTGACGAGCCCGTTGGATGAGTGGTTAGGGTGCTTGCCTTAACGCTCTGTTCTAGGGTTCCCGGATTCGATTCCCGTCAGGGTCAACTTTGAAAAATGAAACTTTCAAATTTGGCGCTGGTTTGGATTTAAAAAGTAGTGGCAGGGCACACTGCGTTTCGCAGTCATTTGGGCAGCTCGTCTGGCAGCAGTAACCACCCCCTTACAGAAGACCACCATGAAATAACAGCACATGTGCTGTTGTGTTTCGGTGTAAGGGATGCCAGAGCCCATTTCCCCATCCTCTCCTAATCCCTTATCCATAATCCCACATGGAAATGTTCAATGTGGATCAATATCACTTTAAAAATCTAGATTTTTTTACTACCCCAGAACCTAACTTAACTCACAAGGCGTAAACACTGTAATCAAACGTAAGGTTAAACATAATTATTGGTGGTAATTTATCAATGGGGCGGGGGTGGTTTGTGACAAATGGGCCACGATGGAAGGTATTTATTACCCTCGGTTAATTACCGGACAAATTATTTGAGCCAATTAACAGGTCTCCCTTTTAGGGTCGAAATAATGTGTGCCACGATTAAAGAAAATAATAAATATTTGTATACTCTATTATTTAAAAATAAGTTCTAAGAATATTTCAACTTGTATTTCAAAATATAGGTTTTTGATCTTTAAGAGTAGCCTAGTTTTGTAAGCATAATTCATATGGACCTCTAAAAAAGGGATAGTTGCGTACTGTATCGGATAGTAGCCTAACTTTAAAAATGCTTCGGGGGATACTTGCCTCGTGCGACGGACGACTCACTGTCATTGATATCAATATCATTTATGTAACCAGTCCTTATTATTTAGTGAGGTCCTTTTCAAACAATAAAAATACAAGTTGTCTTCAAACTTTAAGTTAGGTAAAGCGACTTAAAGTTAAGTCATAAGTTAGGTATATAGCAATCAAGTTTGGCATTAGCATTAATTATCATCAGAAGCCAGGGCTTTCAAGTTTCTACATCTCATGCAATGTTTTTTTTTTAATGTTGGGCAAATTTCATGAAACCACATTTTACCCGTCGCATATTGAATGCAAGTTGATCGCGATTTAGTGAAATTCGTATTTCATTTTTAATAAATTTTATTGTCATCATTTTTCTTTTTGATTGGTAGTCCTTCCTCCCAGCGATGAGGGCTTCTAATTCTTACTTTTAATGAAATACCTCGTAATCAATTTAAAAATTAAATCACTAAATCTATATTCCGCCCATTTTCTGTTGGAAGCGCACGAGTAGACTACAAATTGGAAACTAAACATTAAAGTCGAAACCAAATATTGCCACAGACCCGTTAAATTCACTTTATTCTCGTATGTACTGCATACTTGCTAACAAATTATTAAGAGAATGATCGGTCTGTGGTTCTGCGAGGCGTGTTCTAGAGTATATATGTAAATATCTGGTGACAGAGTATTAATCACGTTGTCTGGCGTGTCGCTCGCAGACTGACGCGCATCGCTCGAGATGACGGCCGACGGATATCAGAATGTGTTCCAATTTATAAGCGTAAAACAAATTGTCCAAAAACACTTCAGGAGACCATCTTATAATCCAACCCCCATATCCCTACCGTTAAGTTTCATCTCTTATCGTTTATCCTGTATGGTCGACAGCCAATATCCCTAGTGGTAACAGTGTTTATAGGCGACAGCAGTTAGTTAGAGCGAGGGTCTCTTTGGTCGTTCAATCATTTCATTCACCGTCGGCCAATCAGACACGTCATTCGATATCTATGTATGAATGTATTCTATTTACATTTGTATCATTTTTGCGTTTTGGGAACACGCCCGTGCGTAGTGCATCTTGCCAGTACCACTACCGCTTCGGAGTGAAAGACGCTCGGGTGCATGGTCCGAGTATCCATACGTATCCAATAGGAAGATCACGTACGCTGTGTGTCTTCCCCATATCTAATCCCGCTTTAATCCTATAATTTTATCACATTCATACGCGCTGTTTGCTGTACGCTTAAGTGGTTCCGTATGGCGAATCATGATTATCCTCAACTGGCTGAACAGCCAGAAGCCTGGATTCCACAAAGCGCTGAAATCTGGAGCCATCCCGAGGTCAGTGAGCATATCGGTGAGCTATAATATTCTTAGTAGTTTGGCGATTATTTAGGCGTAATAATACTCCGTAGGTAGTACGTATGCGACGACGTAAGCCTGTTGCCTTAGACAGCAAATTCGCGGTGGGCGCCTTAGGTATGTTTAATGGTATCCGCGCGCACACACTCCGAAGCAACGCGACAATATAAATAATTATGGGCCGCGTAGGCATCTTGCCCTTTTGCATCTCGTCGAAGAAGACAATCAATGGCGTCGGAATTCGGAAGCGTTGGCTGTGACGGCTGCTGCTGGCTCCCATCCATCCACCGCAGTGAATCCAGCGATAATGGTTGAATAAATATAGAAAACCACGCTGATAAAAAGCTCTTTTCAGAGCTATTCCAATTCATCCGTTAATGGGATGTTTATATATTTATTTCCACACCTTCTCTTGGTACGGTAGCTCCAGTAGGCACGCAGTCTAAATTAAGAAATCCGCTGTTCTCTTATGACTGGTTACACAAGCATGTACTCGTAGATCGCCGGGTGTCGCGTGTTTATTTCACAATGAATGCTCCCTTGACGCTTTTCCGAATCGTCATGGAACACCAAACACAAATTTTCGACATCGCAAGCGTCGAGCGATACGAATTGCTATGCAGTTCGAGTCATATGAATAAATCTCTAACTGTTGTATTTTGTAATCACAATTCAAGCACAAGATTAAAATTTATAGGGATAATACTTTAGCACAGGAAATGCTAGACATAATAAGATAAGAAGTTGTTCGAATGCTCCGCTGCCGACAGACTTATCAGTTACGGCATGAAGAGATTGATAATGTTTATGAAATTAGCGATCCACCTTGGCTTTGCAAAGACGCAATTATCGAAATTATCACTTTTCCATTGGTGAAATCGTATCAAAAGCCATTGGGAAGCGGAAAAACAGTAAGAGGCAGACAGCGACTTTGATTTGTAAGATTTAAAAAGAAAGAAACAATTTATTAAGTGATTAGTTTTGACATAGATATAGGGTCCCATGCCAGGCTACGCCTGTTCGTAAGAGCCATTCCCCATCTCATAGGTTAAAAACAAATGTAGGATAACATGTAAAATTGTGATCGTTCTCGAGTTAGAATAAATTCAATGGTAGTAACAAGTAAGAATATCGGGTTAATTAAGGTAAACTGAAAACACAATTACAATGCAAACGAAACCCTATGCCTCTATACCCAGGGTGCGTTGTTTGCATTCGCAATTAGCGAATTAGCAATTAGCTCGAACTTTATAAGTTGAGAAAATTTCTCACGCGGCAGAATTTCAAATTGGACGAAAATGGGCAACATCAAAAGTAGGTATTAAATCTCATTTATTACATTTTATTTATTTATTTATTATATTTTAAGGAAATTTACAGGTATTCATATTACATAGTAATTGTTCGCGCCAATACCGGTGCTCATTTTTTATTTACCCACCTTCATAATATTTTAATTTGTTTTGATTCGCTGCAAGGTACTAACCAGTTGGTCTCGATCGATCGATGCCGACGGACGGTCGCTAACTCATCGCTCACGCGCTTTTTTACCAAAATTCCTCTCGCTGTACCATCACGCTGGTGGTCTCCTTACCGCCTTCCGCATCGCCCAGAACCCATAGAGTGCTCGCTGAAGATTACTGTGAAGTGCAACATACGCTGGCCAGCAAGAACGAACTATATGTATGTGAGTGCCTGTGTGTGTACGTGTACCTACCTAAGGTGTTAGATCGAATCTAGCGATCTTGCAGCTGGTGGTCTGTCTGTCATTTGTGGCAGTTGTCTTATTCAACCCGCTCATCTAATTTGATACCTTTAGAACTTAGTAACCAGTAATAATTCTAATAGAACCATACACCAAATAAAAAATTTCCACTTATAGTTACATTTCATTTATTTAATTATAATATTTTCAGTCTATCCAACGTAATTCATACAAAATTTTTGATTTTTTTTTCTTTTAAACAACAGGTAGACTACAATAAATTTCCATGCGGTCCACTCGTTTTTAATTTCCTACTCAAAATCAAATATAAGAATTTCATACACCAACAATACGTACCTTTAACACATTTAACAAGATAACTTATTGGAAGAATACCTACAATACATTTAACAATAGCACACGTGCATAGTGCACGTGCATAGTGCATAGTCTCCACTATTTTTTCTTGGCTGCTCTTTGATACCTATTAACGTTATCGTTGTAACTGATTTATCTCTCCTAACTGTGCCTGTACAAAAAGTGACTTTAGGTCTTATTTAGGATTCTAACACAAAGGCGAAGACTTAGTTCGACTGATTATTGGATGCATCTAATTAGATTAATAGTATAACAAGGAAAGAAAGAGATGAAGCTTTTTTTTCTGGTATTAGCAACAGAGAAAATAAGGGGTTTATAGTTCATTTTGATGGAACCCTGGCTCCTTTTATCACTACTAGCCGTCGATAAATTCTATGTCACTCAATGGCGAACATAGATGTCAACGCGGTTGTTGACTTACGGTTGTCTATGGCCAGTTGAAAAAAAAAAACAGGATGCCGAAATTGATTTGAACGCGAAGAGCGTGTTTTTTTATCGGGAAGAATTTTAATTGTTAAAAGTGAATAATACACGGATTTGGTGCAACTTTTGTAAGGTCTACTAGATATACTTTGGATCCGTGTCGCGAGATAAAGCAAACATGGATTTTAGTTTCGATTTATGTGGATCGGCCCGACAGAAATGTCGAACGGCGGCCGTTGAGTTTTTGGGACAATATTAACATTTTGAATCGTCTGAGAGACGAACGAACAATGTCACGTATTATTTATTTCAGTATTTCACGTATTTCAGATACCAACGAATGCCCTCAAGGTTAGAAATATAGCCAAAAATGGTACGTTAAGACATTTTGGTCTTTTGTTTTAATAGCAAAGCCTAGTGTTCATATTTAATGGTTGATTTGGCCTAACAAATCTGGTAGCAGAGTTGTGTGTTTGTTTGTTTTGGGCTCTACAAATCGTAGACATTTGCATTTATTCCGACAGGAGTAGACGCAAACAAAATGAAACTTCTTTATTTATTTCTGATACTCTTTACTATAGGTACTTAGTGAGGACCTTGTCCCTGGAAAATGGACCTTGTCGCTGTAGATACTTATTGTTACAGCATGAAACAGTGTGCCCACCCACTGCGTGACCGGAAGGCAGGTACCGGTCAATGCAAGCTTACCGCAAGGTAAACCCAAAGTGCTTCCAATTTTCGATTAAATATCGAAGATATTCGGAGCGTTAAGTGGAGATTATCGGTAATCGGCGGCGGTCCAACTCACAAACTCCAATAAACATCTTTTCTCGGGCTAATGAGCGGGAAAAACTCAATACAAACACCAAACGGTAAGTCATCTTTACTATTTAACAATTAAATTAATTATATTTTGAACATACGTAATTGTTCACGTTATGTATATTAACTAGACAACGGAAACACGGTAAGTTTAAGTAAAAAGACTACCCCCACTCCTCGTGCTTTCTAATTCTTGTGCCGGGTTCACACGCTTCCGTTCAACGCGACATTCAACGGGCACCGGGGCGATAAACGGTCTGCTTTCCTGTGTTTTAAAGTGGATTTATATTACACCGGACCGTGCCCCGGCCGTGCTCCGGCCCGGGCCGGTCAAGATATTCAGAGTATACTTTTGTATGAACCAATTCATACTTCACCGGGTTGTGTCCGTGTCCAGGCCTTTGAGAAACACGGCGAGCGCACGGCCCGGTGGCGGCACGATGTAATATGAATCATCCTTTTTACTTGTGCTCGCCGCCGCCGCCGATCGGAACGAGTGTCGGTTTTCGTCACAGTTCAAAAGATTAATGTGCTTCCGTATACATTCACACATTTAAATCATAAAATTAATTAATACAATAGCCGCCACGAGATTAGCGTCGCCATTCGTGCCCGAGAGCGTGTGAACAGCTTGCTTTGCTGATGCTGACTTTCTTTCCTGACGCTCGTCGGTTGCATGACCCTCACAGATTGTGCTGCCTGCACTAACTTACGATATGAATGTCTCAGTATATAAGAGTTCAGTGTACACGAATACTATGGAATTTTTGTGAGTTGACAGACACCCGGACAAAGTTGTGCGCAAGAGTTAGTTTTATTATTAACATATTGAAGTTAGTCTCGAGCAAAAGTTAATAATACAAAGTGCTAAATATTAAAAACATTTAGTTAGCAGGTATTCTTACTAGCTACAAACATACTTAGCCTTAGGTAATATCCGAAATGACATTTTGTCTGCAAGTTATGTATACACACTTTCCTCGTTTATCCCTCTTTCGATTAGTGAAAGCCGTATTTAAATCCGTTGGATGATGTAGAAGAAGTAGACGTTGCCCAAACCCGAGAAATCCTATTGCAGCGCCACTTACAGCCTCTATATTATATTATATTTATGGGGCAATCCTTAACAATCGTCATTATGGATTCTACATACTCGAGCAACGCCTTCAAACAGCAACAGGTAATGTTGCTTCGACAGACTCTTTGGTACCGCCTAGTGGACAGGCGGGATAGTATAGTGTCTAGTACAGTGTTATTAAGGATAATTATAATAAAGACATTTATTAGTAATATTTCGTACCCGTACTGTTTATAACTCGCAGTGTCAGATAAGTTTCGGAAGCGAGGGAATAAAGTTTGGTTATCGCTAGTGCCTAATTTAATTTCTGCCCGAGTTTATACGATTTTTTGTTCTGAACAATATTCGAGACTCGCACTTTATGTGGGGAGCGTGGCTGCGTCTTAATCCATATCAAGTTATTCAAGATGTAAGCAGTTACTAAGTTCAAACTTCACTTTCAAAATTTTGAAAGTCGACGCCTCCTGGATACACGGAGGTGATCCTGTAGCGTAGTTTCTACAGTTTTATTCCGTTAAGAAAATTAAGTAGTTTTGACGATAATTGTTTATTTTTGTAATTATTTCTTTATAATGTCAAACTAAACTTCTTAAAACACTTAATTATAAGTGCTTCCGCTCAAGGTTGCCGTATGTTGATGCATTAAATAAGTTTTCACTACCTAGTTTAGAACAGCGACGATTGCTTCTGGATGCTGTTCTTATATAATGTTTGCCACGACCGCTATGACTGTAACTACTTAGTAAATAACATTGTATACCGCTTACCAAGCAGTTCGCAGCGTATACGAGATTGTTATACGCATAAACTATTTATGCCGAAACACTGCAAAACTAACGCTGGTGAACGTGCGCCTTTGTATCGTGTTATGCATGCATATAATAGTTTCTTTACACAAATTGACCTGTTTGCAACTGGTCCACAAAAATAAAGAAAAGATATAATGAAATCAATGCATTAGCTTAATGAGTTTTTGTTGTTCTTTTTTTATTGATTTTTCTCTCTTGTTTTTTTTTATTGGTGTGTATTTATATGTCCTCTCTGTATAAAATTGATTTACTACTTTGTGGAAAATGTTGTTGATTGCACTATTATTTAAGTTTATGTACGGTTTTTTTTTCTTTTTTAGTCTAATATACAATATGGTGTAATTGTTTGTTTTCCCTAATAAAATAAAATAAATAAATAAACAATCTTATACTGTAAAAACAATAATATTTTGTAAAATAACTGTTACTCAAACTACAAATGTAATTTTTTAGGTCTATTTTCACAGTATATGTTTAACTTACTCGTAGCATAAGCTATACTCATTATTTGGCTTCTCACGTTCGCAGACAACAACAACTTTTAATAGATAACAACTATCTAAATTAGTCTGTTTTGTAATTATCAACTTGTGATAAAATGTCATATTTATTTACGTGACGCTACACTTTTTCGAAATTTTAATCAACATTTCTATAGTTAAAAAAATATATAAGGAATGTATTTTTTTATTATCTATTAAATTGTAATGTTATAACTATAATATATAAACCCAGGGGTTAACAGAGGGTTAAAGGTTATCAGAGATTTAAAAACAATGTTGAATGTAATGGGCCTTCTAAAAACATTCATGTTTCTATTGATAAATTAAGCAGGAAAATGTCACTGAATGATAAACATTAGCCTAATCCTAATTAATTATTAAGATGAGATGTAAAAGATAAAAGAGAAAAGAGAAAACGTGCATTACTTATGAGTGGGCGCTGAAAATAGGTGTACCTAAAAATTAATTAGTAAAAATTTTTACTCTTACACTGAAGTTGAATAAGTAAGAGCAGTAAATTTAAGAGGGTGGTTAATTCTGGAAAAGCGAACAAAGCCAGACTGATTGCCCAGTTAATACTTCCATATCCACTGTGAATACAGTTTACAAAGAAAGTTTTTTTAAAAAAAACTAAACAGTAACTTATACAGCAACTTAGAACATAATTGGACTGACGCACCACTTCTCCCATCACATCCCGCTAATGCCTTAAGCCTGTGTAACTTTAAAATTACGACAAAAATCCCAAAGGCAACATACACAAACGTAGCATAATAAAAGTTTAACAACAACTTTGTGGGAAGCCGGTTTACGAGGCGAGACTGTTCAGTCACACGGGGCTGCTTTGCGTCAAACAGATCACCACTCCGTTCCAGTTAAATTGTTTCTGATGATCCATTTGATAGCAGAAGCATTAGAATTGACGGTTTATGTTGCCTTTGACGCCAGGTAATAGGAGAATTAGTTCTGGCATTTCAAAGAAGGTTACTGTCACCATGCGGCTGTCCAAGTTAAGACTTTGTACACGGAGTAAATTGCTCGTATTCCTATCGGGGGACGACGCTATATTGAAATGTATTAACCCCAATCATATATGAGTCGAAAAAATTAACCACTTTTGAGAAGATCGATTTTGAAAAAAAAAATCAGATTATTCGGATTTTTAGAATTGGAAGACTGTAAAAAAATAACTAACTAATCAATTAAAAAATATATATATTATTTAAGTAACATATGTGACCAAAACAAAATACAAATATGGAATCGATTTTAATTTTATTATGTTAATTTATTTAGTTAACTATTAAATGGAACAAAATTTCTAGTCAATATGTTAACCAGCTTTTTTTACATTTTTTTTTAATGTTATGTCGACAGACAGGTTGACGGTCCACTTGATGGTAGTGGCTACCGTCGCCTATAACACAAGCAACGCCTAAGCTGCTGCAAGTGCGCTGCGGACTACAGTATGATTGGATAAGGGATTAGGAGGGGGATAAGGAAATGGGCTCTGGCATCCCTTACTCACTCAGCGAAACACAACAGCACGTATATGCTGTTATTTCACGGTGGTCTTCTGTAAGGGGGTGGTCACTGCCGTCAGGCGGGCTGCCCAAATGCCCAAATTCTTCCAATATCAATTTTTCGAAAATGGTTAATTTTCGACCCGTATATGACTGAATTTAATTAATCCTAGTCAGTCATAGTTTCGTTTCTCTAGCGGAATATGAGAAATTTTCAGATCATCCTGTATAATATATTAAGTGCCACTGCTTAAGTTGATGCTCTTTAGAGACCGTAGAGTTCAACAAGGCTATAAAATTAGTCGTTTAAAATAGGATAATGGACAGATTCTGGACGAATCGCCGCAATTGCAAGACATATATTTTTCCAACGGAGATGTTCAAGTAAGTTTCGACTCCATTTAGCCGTCGTCACACGTCATTTATTGGACATAATTTGTTAGTAGGACGGGTCATCGGTCCATATTGGGGGTGGGTGGTCGTTCGACGCCGCTTATCCCGCTCCGTGGTTTCCAACTCCAGCCCCAGTGGAAGAAATCAAGAACAATTAGCAATAACAATATTTGAAACGTAAACAATCAGCCACTTGTTAAAAGCAAATAAGTATATCAATCAACACTACTATAAGAGACGACCCCGTACCTTATGACTTTATCCTGAACGGCCTTCCACTAGGAGGTCCGCCGGTAAAAAGTCAAGGGAAGTCACGTGGTGAGCGTCGTTAAGTCAAGACAGAACACAATGATGAATGTCACTTTGAAAAAATAAACTACATTTCTTGTCTTCTCTTGTTCATAGATATTCAGTCAACGAATCTGTTTATTATTACTTTAAACTCGACGACGACACCGCCTTTCGTAGTTCTACATGCTTTGGTCCCGTGTGTCTCCGTCGTAGGTAAGTCTCCAGCGCAGTTGATGGGAACTAATGTTGCAAAGCTTTTAGCCACTTCCCCCACCCCTGCCACCTGTCGTCATACACCTCTGAACAATACACCTTATTATACATTATTTCAGCGAGACTCGCTGGCTCCATTTCTGGGACAAATTACTTTTATAAATACGTGGATGTGGATCACAACCTCCGAGTGAACTATCGCAGAGGTGTTTAAGGTGGAGACAAATGCTAAATACTAAAAATATCCATTGTTTAATGAAGATGTTACAAGAAATAGACAAGACAATTGCTTTGAAAAATATATATATTATACATAAACATGTGAAGAACCAATAATTGTATTAATTATAATTTTCGTTTAAGTAATAGAAACTCCACAAAAAAAGTTAGAACACAAGATTTATTTGACCTTTTTTATTTTTTTTTTATTTTTTTTTTTATTTTAATGAATACAAAGTCACACAGCACTTATTATCAACTAATAAAATACAAGTAAATACATAAATATGTATGATTTAAATCTTAATGCCAATAACGGACTTCTTTTTTATCTTAAAAATAGATATGAACATGATCTTAATTAAAAACATTAAATAAAAATATTAAGAAGAGACGTATGTGTATGTGTATAATGCATAGTGTGCATGTGTGTGTGTGTGTGAGGTGTGTAGGTGAGAAATACTGTTATTACCTATACTGTTTTATCATTATACCACAATGCAGTTATTATGGTATATAGAACGATTATTTATACATCGACATTCGGATTTTCATTGTTGATAACTTTTATTAGTTCATTCCTAAATACTGCCTTTTTAGAGTTGAATAAATCTAAAGATGCATATCTCTTATTATAATTTCTGTGCATTCTGCAAACTATAGAATTTTGGGCATAATTAGTATATGACGTAGGGACATGGAATAAAGGGGTGTGTCTTGTTCTAACAGCAGGAGCACGCAGCTGGAGGAAAAGAGTAGTCAGTTCAGGGCTATCAATAACTCCGTTGCAGACATTGTACAAAAATAGCATATCCAGAAGGGAGCGTCTATTTTCAAGTGTCATTAGGCCATGAAACAAATTAGATTCAGTGTTGCTTACGCACCTGTGACGTTTCTTGTAGTTAAGGTGTTTTAAAAATTTTACCTGCACTTGTTCAATACTTTGCACATGTGTCTTGTACTGGGGATTCCATATATTACTGCAGTATTCCAAGTTGCCTCTGACATAAGCATAGTACAAGACCTTTAAACATTCTGTATCCGAGAAAGCTTGACACGTGCGTAGAATAAATCCCAAGTTTTTAAATGCTTTGTTAACAATTAATGCAATATGTTCGGAAAATGTTAATTTAGTGTCCAATAAAATGCCTAAATCTTTAACTAATTTAATTTTATTAATTTTTAAATCATTAATTTTATATGTAAATGATAATTTGTTAATTTTACGAGTGAAAGTAATATGAGCACATTTATTCACATTAATACTTATTAAATTACGTTTGTAGTAGCTTTCAAGTCGAAGCAGGTCTTCCTGTAGATTTTCACAGTCTGATTCACTCTTGATTATATTATAAATCTTAGTATCATCCGCATACATGATGTACTTAGAATGAATCAAGTACCTTCCTATATCATATACATATACTACATATAACAAAGGGCCAAGGACTGATCCCTGTGGTACCCCAGATGGGATTTCAATGAAATCTGAGCAAAAACCGCCCACCACAACAGCCTGACTTCGATTACGAAGGTAAGATTCAAACCATCGAAGCAGATTACCTCGGATTCCTAGTTCCTGGAGCTTCCGCAGCAATATCACGTGATCAACGCGATCGAACGCCTTTTCGAAATCCGTATATATCACGTCAACTTGATGACCGCCGTCCATTCCGCGAAGAACTTCATTAGTAAAAACAGCTAAATTAGTGTTTGTCGATCGTCCTTTAATAAAACCGTGCTGTTGCTCAGGGATTGAGTTACAGAGAATAGGATAAACGTGATGGTGAACCGCCTTCTCAAGCACTTTGCTCAGAACATTGAGAATTGAGATCGGTCGATAGTTTTCTATGGCTGTTTTCAGACCCTTTTTGTGAATAGGAACGATTTGTGCAGTCTTCCATATGGATGGTAAGTAGCCCTCATTAAGTAGTCTGTTGAAGATATTTGTGATAGGTGCAACAAGGGAATCCGCACATCTAACGAAAAATAATGGGGGGATCATATCACTACCAGCCCCTTTAGATATGTCTAGTGATTTTAGGAGCTTTAAAATTAAATTAACTTCAAATCTTAAATTGTGTACTGAATTTTGAGAATTACTTTCTGGAGGAATCTGTTGACGACATGGATGCAACGGAGGATTAAAATTTTTAAGAAAATTTTCATTGAAACCGGCGCAGATTTCCACCTGACTAGAAAATGTTTTAGTGCCGTAAGTCATCATGTTAGGGTAGCTTGAATTGTTATTCCTTTTACTTTTACATAGCTCCAGAAAATCTTAGGACATGATTTAATATTTATTTCTGATTTCTTTATATAAGAGTTGTAACATTCTTTCTGAAGCAGTTTCTGTCTAGCACGCAAAATGGAGAATGACATATAATCCAAAGGATTTTTATGTTGTTTCCAATGTCTGTGACTCCTGTCCTTCTCTTTGATTAAATTAATTAATGCACGACTATACCATACAGGATATTGACGAGAACTAGATATGGTCGTTTGGGATACTTTTTCATGAATAACTTTTTTGAGTATTGAGTAAAAAGTATCAGTAATAGTGTTTAAATCTTTTTCATAATGTATAAAAGACCAATCTTGCTGATACAACAACGCATTTATGTCAGAATAATTTGCTTTCCGAAACTGATACTTTTTAATCACTCGAGATTTGAACGGTGGCACAGCAATATCTGCAACGCTTGCGCCAAGTGGGGGGTGATAATGATCTACCGGTACCAATTCCGTATCTGATCGATAAACGCATAACGCAAAATTAGAAAACAATAAATCTAACACGTGACTATGCGAATTCAGTATAGTGTTGTATTGCTTTAATCCTAAGTAGTTGGAACACTGCAAAAGTTTTGCAGCCGAGTTTGAAAATTCTCTCGAAAACGGCTTATTGCGCGCATATTAAACCTGTACCTATTAATAAGTTAATGTCAGTTTAAAAAATTGTATTAATTTTTTTTTTTGCGTATTGTTCTAATGGTAAAAACAAAAATACACCATTTATAGGCCTGTTGAATTGTCTCCGCCGCCAGCGAGTTCTATTGCAAATGTCATTTGCCTCAGTGAAGCCTTCAATGAGTAGCTTGGGTTAACAACTTCTTCACCATAATAGATTTATGTCTCTAAACCTTAGTCTTTGCTAAGCCCCAGTCACATATGTAAACTATACGATTTTTTAAGTATTAGACATTGTAGTAGTGTCAGGAGAAGAAGACCACAATGAAATAGCAGCGAGCACGTATATATGTGTTTTGGTGAGTGAGTAAAGGATGAAAGGATGACAGAGTCAGGAAGAGGCAATTTATGTATTAAAAGATTTACTTTTTTTACTATAAAGTTCGACAGACAGAGTAACTATAAAGTCAACTTAGCAATAGGCGGTTTCCATGGCCTCTTGACACAAGCAACATCATAAAAGCTGCAAGAACTGCTAAACGATTTTGGCTAAGCGATGCTAACGCTAAAGATGAAACTTTAAAGTAATGTTGATTGTAACATCACAATGACACATATTCTGTAATATTATATAAAGTTATTGTGTAATTCTGCCCAAATGATATAGTTAATATGAAATTATTTGTAAAAAGTTCATTAGAGTTACACAAGGATGGTGTAACTCTAATGAACTCTAATGAGAATGAGAAAATTGTTTCTCTTAAAAAATTCTAAAAGAGAGTTCATTTTAAATAATTATGTAAAAATTAATTTTATAAATGCGAAAGTCTGTGAGGATGGATGTACGGATGTTTGTTGTTTCTCTTTCACGCAAAAAAAGCTAAACGAATTTGGATGAAATTTGGTTCACTGATAGTTTATTATGTGGATTAACATGTAGGATACTTCTTATTCTGCAAAAAAAAATGTTCACCGTAGTCACACTCGCCGTCGACTCCACCGCAGTCACAGCGATGAAGATGTCGGACCTTATAACACTCATAACTTTAGAGTATGCCACTTTTAGAGTATGCCTACGTAATATGGGACCCATATTTTAAAAAGGACATTAAGATACTTGACAATGTGCAGAGAAGAGCTACAAAAATGATTAGCACGCTACGTAATAAGCCTTATGAGAAACGACTCAAAATTCTTGGCCTTACCTCACTCGAACAGCGTCGACAGAGAGGAAGTCTCATCGAGACTTAAAGATACTGCATAAGATCTACGATGCGCCCTGTCTCCAAGAACTATACACCCTTGATACTAATAAGCACTTACGAGGACACCCTTTAAAGCTATGCCAAAATCCAAGCAAGAAAATACCTAGGAAGCACTTTTTACCTAACCGAGTGGAGACGGTCTGGAACAGACTCCCTGAAAGTGTTGTCATGGCGCCATCAGTGAATTGTTTTAAGAACAGACTGGACAAAATGATGAAAATATAATCTTCAAACCATTAGATACACACGCATCAGCTGAATAGCTGCTAGTGTGGTTTTATAATAATAATAATAATAAGCCATCTAGTGAGGCTCTCACTAGATGGCTGGGTCAAGGGGCAGATACAGAAGGCGGTACTTCTTGACACGGCACGAATTGTCAGGAGGTTCCTCACTCTGCAGCCCTAAACACCGGTAGCTTGGGCCTTGCCCCGCTACTAGTGGACACCTAATTTTAAGTTTTTTATAATATTTATTGTTTTTATATACATATATATTGTAAAAAAATTAAAATTAAGAAAGGAAATAAATAAATGAATAATAATAATAATAATATATTTTCTCAGGTGTAATATTTTTTATTTTTTATAAAATATTATATATTTTTTTTAATATTATAATTATATAATTACCAGCTAGTAATTATATAATTCAATTTAAACTTCTACTAAAGGTTTCGCTCCCTCAATCAACCAAGCTGTTCCGCTCTCCTTCGTCTCGTAAATTTCCACTGCTGCCTTTCCAACTGCCTCCGCGTTCTGAAAGACTTGGATGCTCATGAATTTTGTGAAATCTTCCTGAAGCTTCGTATCTTTCCATGATACCATTATTGGTTCAGTCGTTAACTTAGTGTGCGTAAATCCTGGACAAATTGCCAAAACCCTAACATTAGTTCTGTTGTAATTATAAACGTGTCCCAAAGTCTTTGTGAAACCCATTACTGCAAATTTTGTAGCTTGATATATTGTCAGAAACTGATCCACTCTGTATCCATAGATCGAAGCCAAATTGATGATAGTTCCTCCTTTTCCACCCTTGTCCGTCCTCATGTGTTCCCAGAATTTATACGACCATTCTATCACTGCCGTCAAATTCACGTCAACTGTTTTCTTTACATCTGAATCGCTGAAGATTGCGGCGTTATTGACTAATATGTCGACTGCATTAAATTGGTCTATGGTTGCTTTGTAAATTGACTCTAGGTCAGAAACCACATCACCTTTGAAGAAGAAGGCTCTGTCTTCACCAAATTTAGATTTCAAGGTCGTTGTTGATTCGACACCGCGAACTTGGTCGATGTCCATTATTACAACTGTAGCGCCTCTTTCTAAAAGTTTACAGGCTATTTCAAAACCTATGCCCATCGCTCCACCTGTTATCACGGCGACTTTGTCTTTGAGGTCGAAGGCCATTATGTTCTTATCTTCTGTGCTCACTTGTGAGTGGGTGTTAGTGGCGGCCACGGGGACAATTTATACTGTTTCTTATCTGACGTCAACGTCATTAAACACACTGCACATGTAACGTTTGATGGGTGCTGTAAATTTAATTATCCATATTAAATACGCATTAATATAAATCACTTATTTTGAAATTAATTTTACGTTTGGCAATTTTAGATTCCCGTTTCGATGGTGAGGGCTCCTATAATCGAAATATACTACAATTAACAACCAAATAAGTTAATAAAGTTAATATTTAATAAGACATCTACAATATTTTGATGAAGTTCTAGAATCTTTTTTAAATTATGTGCCTATTTATTGCTATTTTAAGATATACTTGAGTGACCTACGGAAAATTTTAGCCCATCAAAAGGTATTTCATAGAGAAGTGGGGAAGTGTTTCTTTTCTTTGCATTTTCTGAGAACATTTACCATAGTAATATATATGTATATATTTTACACCATCAGGAAGTAGAGATTTCAACGAACAAAAGCCCACCTAACTTTTAAAAAAAGCAGATATTTTGATGGGAGAATTTTCGATAGAAAGTTAGGGTGCTTTTACGATATTAAGTTAAAAAATAAGGTGAAAAAATAAATATTTCAAATAAAAAAAATTACAGTGTATTTGGGACATAAAAAGGTAAGTTTATGTCCAAGTTTAAAATGCCTCCAATATCACGAAGCAAATGCAACGATTAGAATGATGTTGCTTTCAACCGTGCTACAGATGTCGCGTCACCTTTTATTACTTGTCAATACAGTCGACATTTTTATCCACAAAATTCCAAATTCATTATACAACGAAAAGTTATAAGGGAACTACAACTCGCCAACACTCATTATGAAAAATGACAGTGTTTAGAACAATATTCAATTAAATTGACATGTTAGATCAAAACTCTTCCCAATTAAGGCTAGACTAACCTTATTAATTAACCGTGTAATTTTTTTTATGTTCAAAAATGTTAATTTTAAAAGCTTTTTTTGTACAATTTTTTTGTACATGTTTTAATATTAATTTACCCCCTTTTTGCGTTCCTCTAAATATGTCCATGAGTGTAGATAATAATAACCAAGTAGGTAATTATGTCCAAAAACATATAGGTATTCATATTATAAGAATGAGTTATATATTAAAATCGAGACTGTACCCACTTCACAAATTAATAACATTATTGAAGATGAAAGTAATAAAAGAGAATTACCATAAAGTCACACACAATATCTACAGTGCTTTGCTAATATAAACATGTCCGGAGCAAAACAAACAAACGTGACCCGCGATATCTGATAAAAAATTGTATAAAAGTTCCACGCCTGTACTGTACTGAATAATTGTCTGGAGAACTCCGCTGAAACTGCGTCAAAATGGTCTTCGATCTTAAAGAAAAAGTGGCCGTCATTACAGGCGGAGCTGTCGGCATCGGCTTCGAAACTGCCGGCAGATTTATAGAGAAGGGTGCGAAGGTCGTCCTCCTTGATATCGACGAAGTGCAAGGTCTCGCATCAGCGAAGACTTTGAACAATAAATACGGTAACAACAAAGCGGTCTTCTTCAAATGCGATGTGACCTCTGATTTAGAAGAAGTTTATAAGAAAATCATCACCCAGTTCAAGACAGTGGATATATTGATGAATAACGCGGGGATCTTAAACGACTTGCTAATTAAGAAAACCATTGATATAAATGTGACAGCTTTGATAGAGTGGTCCTACAAATTTTTGGAGCACATGAGAACAGACAAAGGTGGAAAGGGAGGCGCTATTATCAATTTGGCTTCAATATATGGCTACAGGGTTGACCAGTTCCTGCCGATATATCAGGCGTCCAAATTCGCGGTAATGGGTTTCACAAAGTCCTTGGGACATGTGTACAATTACAACAGGACCGGTGTCAGAGTGGTGGCGATTTGTCCTGGATTCACCGAAACCAAGTTAACAGCCGAGCCGAAGACGCGGAACGACTCGCAGCTTCAGGCCGACTTTACTAAGTTCGTGGCGGCTCAGGCTTGGCAGAAAGTGGATTCGGTAGGAAAGGCGGCGGTGGAAATATTCGAAACGAAGGAGAGCGGAACGGCTTGGCTGATTGAGGGTGCGAAACCTTTGGTACAAGTTTAAATTATTTTTTAGCTTTTAAGATAACTAATTTATAAATTATATATTAAATTACATAATTTAATTACAAAAAATGGTTGTACTCAGAGAATTTTAAAGTTAATAAATATGTTAAAATTAAAAAAAAAATTAAATAAACCTTTCTGTCAAAATCATATGTTATTAAAATATAAACCCTCCAGAAGAATATAAAATGTTTATCCCAAAGCAATAAAGGTTTACTGCTACTTCGCAAAAGAATCAAAAGATTGGTTTTTAAGCTTCTTTTAAAGACAATTTTTTTACAAATAAATTGTTGTTAAAAAATAATTTTACGAGCGAATAAAATAATACGCAATTAAACTAGTGTTAACGTAAGTACTGGATGAAATTCAAATTGAAATTCAAATTCAAATTAATTTATTTGCTGAATATAGTATACAAGTTGTAAGTTTTTATACATATATGTCCACATATTCTACCGACAAGCAGTATACAAATCAAGACAAAATAAAAAAAATAAAAACTAAAAGACATGATTTAAGGACATAGTTTGCATCGTTTGCACTATATAGTTTTATCACTGAAAAATTCTTTGAGGGAATAATATGCTTTTTCCACCAGAAAATCACTTAATGGTTTCTTGAACACTGTCAGTTTTGCAATATTTCTTATATTTATTGGAATTTTATTGTATAAGTGTGGTGCCATACAAAAGACACTTATTTTTTTCATTTTTGTTTTGGCAGGGACCATACAAAGCTTATCATTATGTCGCGGACGCTCCATGAACTTAAATATGTTAGGATTTTCTTTTATGAACATTATACACCCAAATATAAACAATTAAAGCACAGTCAAAATTTTTAACTTTTTGAAATATATTTTGCATGATTCTCTTTGTTTTAAATAGGCTCTAATACACTTTTTTTGAGCTTTAAATACTCTTTGATTATCAGTAGAGTTTCCCCAGAAAATAACACCATATCTTATGATTGCAGCCGCTAGGCCATGGTAGGCAGTAACTACTGTAGATTGTTCTACTATTTTCCTCAACTTATTTAAAGCAAATGAATACTGATTTAATTTCTTACATACATTATCTATGTGAACTTTCCATGTTAATTTGTTATCAATGTGTAGTCCTAAGAATTCGACCATAATCATTTTGAAGATAGAAAAAAAGACTAAATATATATTTTTTACTATTAAATGATATTAAGTTTTTATACAGATCAAGATAGATACTAAAAAGAGGTAAATAATTCAATCTTTATTTATTTGATGTTTTATTCGTCGATTCGCATTACAAATCGTTTATGTTGTTGTCAAAGCAGCTGCATGTATTTATTATATCGGCTTATTTAATATTGATTACTGATAGTGATAGCAAATTTTGCGTTTACTCGTATCGTTATATAAAGATAAAAAGAGAGACGCATTTAATTTTGTTTATGCGGTATTGATTAACACAATTATATTAATTTATGTGGGTACTGTTATTCATTATTCTTTTAAAATATTGGCACGCAGCGCTTTTGGTTTTTTTTTTTTTTTTATGTTATGTCGACAGACAGGCTGACGGTCCACTTGATGGTAGGTGGCTACCGTCGCCTATAACACAAGCAACGCTACAGGTGCTGCAAGTGCGCTGCCGACTACAGTAGGATTAAGGATAAGGGATTACGAGGGGTAAGGAAATGGACTCTGGCATCCCTTACTCACTCACCGAAACACAACAGCACGTATATGCTGTTATTTCACGGTGGTCTTCTGTAAGGGGGTGGACACTGCTGCCAGGCGGGCTGCCCAAATGACTGCGAAACGCAGTGTGCCCTACCACTACTTTTTCAAATCCAGACCAGAGTCAATTTTGAAAATTACATTAAAATTTCCAAACTTGACCCCGCCGGGAATCGAACCCGGGGCCCCTGAGACGTTAGGCAAGCATCCTTGCCACTCATCCAACGGGCCGTCATAACAGCAGTTGGTGACAGTAAGCAGCGTTGAGTAAGTAAGTGATGCATATCCTCTCATATTCCTTTATCCTACTTAATTCTACTTAGATCGGCAGCCATTTGCATTATTTGTGTCATTGCTTGTGCTAATAGCCACATACCATCGAGTGGATGAAAAACCACGCCACGGAGATAATAGGAAGAGCGAATAAATTAATTGAATTATGTATTGTTAAGCGCTGAGCATACTCTTTGCAGCCAGCATCAAAGAATTAGCATAGACATTGTGTTTGCATATAAAAAGGAGTAAATTGCCGAAAACAAACCCTCTTCTAATGGGTTTTGTTGTTCAGCAGCGAGGCTATAGTAATTTGAAGACGGCGACCGTTGAAGAAATTGATTAAAACTTTAATAGAAAATTTAATTAATATATTTTCGTTTATTTTAGAATTTATTTGAATGACGTGAATGAAGTATTTAAATAAATAAAAAGAACACAACGAGAAGATCACGGTGAATAACAGCATGTGTACTGTTGGGTTTTGTCGAGTGAGTGAGAGATGTCAGAAGAAAACTCAGCTCGACTCAGCGAACGGTGACTCACGAAGCTTAAACTGGCAGTTGGATCCTCCCAATGTTTGCTCCGCCACGAGCTCCGACGTTCGGAGCCCTCTTGGAGTACTCACGGATGTGCTTCTTAGCCAGCGATCAGCCCAAGCGAAGACCGGTCACCCCACTACGACAAGGTCCTAGCACACCTGGGTGGGGATTTTAACCTAACCTAACCTTCTATTCTATTACTCCACAGAGAACAAAATTGTGCATTTGTTACTTTTGAAATTATCAAGCTTAAAATACTTAAAACGGAACCTAATTCTAAGGTACATAAATTTTATTAAAACTAACAATGTCATTAACTTGTTTTATATTTTTTACGTTAAGGTTGACAGACAGGCTGACGGCCCACTTGATGGTAGGTGGCTACCGTCGCCTATAACACAAGCAACGTCACCAATAGCAGTGTGTGAGTGCGCTACCGATCATAGTAAGATTAATTATAAGATCTTATTATTATACGGATTGGGAAGAGATAGGCGAATGGACTTTGGTATCCCTTACTCACTCATAGAACCAAAACAGCTGCTAATTCACGGCGATTATCTGTAAGAGGCTGGTTACTGTTGCCAAAAGCGCTGAAGAGATAGGGAAATGGTCTCTGACGTCGCTTATTCACTCGCCAAAACACAACAGCACACATGCTGTTATTTCACGATGGACTTCCTTAAGGGTGATCACCGCCAGACGGGCTGCTTAAAGCACGATAAGTTCTTTTATAATATTAGTTTAGGGCAATAGTATAAAACTAACTCGCTTTACACCTTTCCGTTTCCTCGTTTACTTCTAAACCGAGCAACGGCTTTTGACGCGATTTTCACTAATGGATAGACCGATAAGAAGGGAGGCTGCTAATAATGTTATAAAATAAGTGCCACCTTAAAAGTTTTTAGCTACATAACTTAATATCGTTTGATAGAATGAATTACGCAGTCACTACACCCAACTGGTTTGTGAACACTTAACATTCTGCAAGCTTAGTTCATTAAGAAGTCAAATTACGCGTTCGCTGTTACGCTCGGGGCTGGATTAGGAGAAGGAAAAAGGTGAAAAATTAGAGGACGCATCGGCGGAGATTACCAAGTGGATTACTGTCGCCTCATTTATCAACTTCATCTGGGGACGTTCCCGAAGCCAGGACGGAGGGAACAATGGCTCAAACGACGAGATTGTGCGTGTTCTTAAAGGAGTTCTTTCCGAACTAAATAATGTATTTAATAAGCGAACTAGTATGCATACCTCAATAATTATTATCTACTTACTTCGAAACGGAACTAATGTGAATTATATATAATAATAATAATATAGCCTTTATATCCCGAAACTCCTTATTCGAGAAGGCGAAATCGGTGGCCAAAGAGGAGTTGGTTTCATAGTTAAAACCCACTTAAAAAGCTTCATAGAATGTGAATTATATAATTACTATTAAAAAACCTATTAAGAATAGTAATCTCACTAGTTCCCCTACGGAATTTCTTCAACGGTACTAGGTACTGGGAATATTTCATAATTTCAATAATAAAGTCTTCAAAATTCAATATAACATACTGAAAGCGGGTGGATACAGTACTTGTAATTCCACTTAAAATTATGACTTACCCATGAACTTAATATATATTTCGATTCGAAAGTACATTTAAATTATTAGTAAACCTTTGAGATGTTCGAGGTGTCCTTAAGAATGTTTAAAAGAAATCCTGCAAGCTATCGAAAGGAGAAAATTGATACATTTGAGATATGTCTGGTACAATCTAGGTACTATTATGGAAATATTATAAAAATATAAAAGTTCTAGAATTACTAGTCATCAACTGTAGACCTCTAATGACACCTGCAGAAGAAGAAGTAGATCAGCCTTTAGACGTCCAAATATGTATATAGCCCTCAGGCCATCCATCTAAGGTTGAGTTGATCTAGATTTTAGGTTAGGATCGACCATGTGTTTAAGCTATCTTCAAGCTTATTAAAAACAGGATATATCAGTGATATTGCGGCCACTGTGTGGCGTTATTATCAGTAGTTTGTAAATCTGAAGTGACCTTTAAAGCACTTTAAGGGCCACAATCTAACCATATAAATAAACGACACTCTGGTTTGCTAGCTGTGATTGAATTCGTTTGAAAGTTCGTCGAACATATTTAAAACAGCGCGTTTTAAATATGGAACCGAGTGCTCGTGATACAAAATTCGGCCATAATCAATTCGTAGCTGAGATTTTAGGGTTTAAAAATAAGGGAAAGAAGGTCATATTACAATTAATTTCAGATTTAAGATATTCAATAAAAAAAATTGTAATGTCTAATGCATGATATAATTTACAGGATAATTAATATCTTGTACCAAACGCAAAAAGCGTTTATGGGATGAGTCGTCCCCAACTTCAATACCTTACAAAAAGTGGTCGGTGGGAGGGCATTATTGATGTCTACTATTTTTATAACAATTGTCTAACAATTATTAATAGTACTGCTAATAATTATACCAACATGGCAATTGTGTGCGATTCATTAGCGATTTCTCTGTACTTCTAGACCTTTAGCTGTGCCTTTACTGAGAAACTTTTACTCAAACGAAGACTCGACCAAGAATATTAGAATGTAAATAATAATAACAGTTTATTTACGTATTAAGCAAATATAAGATAAAATTAAACTAAAAATATTTTAGAATCTTGCACTGAATTGTTTCATTATTGAATTTGAACAGTAATTAAAATTAATCATTTAAATGTTTATTTAAATAATTAATTTGTTCCTTGTTCCCATCGTTGTATCTTGCTTAATAGTACAAATAATTAATTATTACTAGCTTTCATGTTAAAGGTCCTTCCTTGCCTTACACTAACAGTGCATTACGCCATTTACTTTATTGCTGGATAAATAAATTCCAAATTAATAAAAAAGGTCATCTCGTTCAGTAACTTTATAGAGCATAGACTTAAAGTTAAGTACCTGTTCTAGACGTGACAAAAATAAATTTCAAATAAGAACGTGAAAATAAGTAACAGTTAAGAACAAAATTAACTTCTGATGTCATAAAAATTTAAGCGAACCATCGACTGACATTGCCTATAATCTTTTTTTATGTTAAGATCAGCAGACAGGCTGACGGTCCACTTGATGGCAGGCGGCAACCGTCGCCTATAACACAAGCAACGCCTAAGCTGCTGCAAGTGCGCTGCCGACTGCAGTAGGATTAAGGATAAGGGATTAGGAGTGGATAGGGAAATGGACTCTGGCATCCCTCACTCACTCACCGAAACACAACAGCACACGTGCTGTTATTTCACGGTGGTCTTCTGTAAGGGAGTGATTACCGCCTCCAGACGGGCTACCAAAATGACTGCGAAAACATAGGTATTTTATGATAAATATAAGCAACAACCAATTATAAAAAATTACTTATTAAAATAGTGAATTTATCACCACAGAAGAGGTGTTATAGAAAATGATTATAGGTTTTATTTCTAACATTGTATTTAGTATACAGGGTGGAATTTTTTAATGCCACCTGAAGGGAAAGTACTCTTAATACTGTAGATAGAAAATTTTACACAAAGAAAACATTCTTTTATTTTTGAAAAGAAAGAAAACTACATTCAAAGATTTTCGAAAATTCGCTTGCCACACCCGGGAATCGAACCGATTAAAATCTGTAAAAATTACACCCTGTACTATTATTGCATCGATCGTTAGTATCAATTATAAGGATGAAATCTCTCTAACAAACTTGATAAATTAAATGAAAGGAAAACCATGAAATCTTAAATTATTATTTTAATTATTTACAAAAAATGGTAAACTAACTAATTAGTTGCTCAATATGAGCTCCATTTTCTTGGATACACAAATTTATTCTTCTAACGAATTCATTTCTAGTAACCTTTAATAACGTGTTGTGGTTAATATTATAAATCGTATTCTGAACTTCAACTCTCAACTCGTTTACATTCGCATAAGATTTAATGTAAATTTGATTTTTCACATATCCCCACAAAAAAAATCTAAAAGGGTGAGATCCGGTGATCTCGCAGGCCATCTGATTGTGCCGTTTGTACCAATCCAGGTATTAAGATGGTTATTAATGTAGGCAGTAGTGATTCTGCTGTTATGGGCTGGAGCACCATCTAGCTGTAGAATTATTTGGTTTCGCTCTTACTCGGGGAAACTATTTAACTCATTTCTTAAGAGATCCAGTATTTCAAGATACTTGACAGTATTTAAATGACCTTCGTACACGTGGACTAACACAACCATATTTCTCATAATTCCGCACCAAACGTTGAAAGAAAATCTTAGTTGACTGTTAGTTTCATGAACACGAACAGGATTCACTCGAGACCAATAGTGGTTATCAAGTTTGTTAGAGAGATTTCATCCTTATAATTGATACTAACGATCGATGCAATAATAGTACAGTGTGTAATTTTTACAGATTTTAGTCGGTTCGATTCCCGGGTGTGGCAAGGGAATTTTCGAAAATCTTTGAATGTAGTTTTCTTTCTTTTCAAAAATAAAAGAATGTTTTCTTTGTGTAAAATTTTCTATCTACAGTATTAAGAGTACTTTCCCTTCAGGTGGCATTACAAAATTCCACCCTGTATATGTTTTATAATTACATATTATACTTATTTTAGTATTAAAGTATTTATTATTAAAGTAGGTACCTAATATAATACTTATCCCTATGATTGATGATAAGGTCGATTATCTACCTCTTTCATTAAACTAAGTATTTGTTATAATTTTAATTAGTGAATAAAATCTCAACTTATAGAATAAATATCTATAACATATAGACGATGCTAACATATTTTTTAATCCTGTTTAAATTAATAATTTTTTATCTTTATTTACAAATCAAAAAACGGGTTTTTTTTTATTTGTAAACCGGCACCGTTTGTACTCTACAAAAAGAAACAACACAATATTGACGTACTTATCTAAGGGAATGCAGAGATCAATATTTACTGTTTGACTTAAACAATTGCCTGCTGCGTGGATCGCTCCAGCGGAGCATTTCTCTCAAGGCCATCATATATCAAAATCATTATCGTCTCAATATTAATCGTCCTGGCGTCTGAATGGTGCATGGCGACAGAACATGCAAGTGTTATCAGAGACGATAACAAGCTACAGTGTGCTGCGGGAAACCAATTTGCATTCAAACCGCTCTCGACTACGAGCGCCTCGTACTTGCATATACACATACAACACCCTGTATAACAATTAACATTTAACAATATAGCATACATATATATACTCTTTCGCTACCACCTCACGTTTAATATGGCTTAATATACAGTACTAATTTCTTTAAATCTCACGGTTTATGAAGAGATACTCCTACGATCTCTTCATAAACCGAAATAAGTTTCAGTTCATATAATAAAATACATATAGAACTTATATTTACTACTAGCTGTGCCCTTTTTTACAAGAGGAATCCATCATGGATACCCACCGGTTATGTCGGGCTCCTGCCCCGAGATAGTAGTGGGGTAGACCTACCGACCAAACCTCTTGGCGTCCTCCTCATCCGCTATTGGTGAAGTTGCGAGGTCGGCCGAACACTCTTCCGCAGCTCCACCGCGAGGATCCGCAACCGGACACGGCTCATTTGGACGGCGCACCCGAACTGTCAAGGTGCGCCGTGCCTTTCAGGATGAAGCGGGCGGTAGAATTCCCATCTACCGCCCTAGTCCTGTCGGGGGCCAGGTGGCGGGCGTGCGCCAGCCGCCTGCGTCCTGTTCGTCGGCGACGGTGGGGATGGGACAGGACGTACTACTAGCTGTACCTGCGGCTTCGCCCGGATAGAATTCAGATTGTTTCTCGATATCAGTAAAAACCTACCTCTCATTCGCAGCTTGTTCTCTTGTTGCCGCCCGTTGCGGACGAGACTCGCTCGCTTCGCTTATAAACAATAATTTACATAAAAAACGCTTTAAACGCACTACAATTTTAAATTAGTGTTTTCATTGTGGACAATAATTGTGTTGGTGACTAGCGCCGCGCCGAGCTGAACTCGCTCATCTGGAGGACACCTGGACCTGGATGCATCCGTCGAGCAGATACTGTTACTCGATCGCTCCTAATTTTGTGTGAAGCGCCAGCCAATACCACATGATATCCATAAAACCGCTCCCACACACGTATGGTGATTATGGTGATTATTGGTGGTTATTGGTGTTATTTACTACCACAATGGTGATTATTTACTCACCATCATCCCAGTTAAAATATAAACTAATGTTTTTGTAACTGTCAGAATGTAAACTTTGACTTTATTTTCTGTATATTTTCTGGTAAAGTACAATTAATCGAAAACTCACTTATACATATTCGACGAGCTTTCAAACGAATTCAATCATATTCAATTTAGTCAAAGCACACTTTGGAGAGACGTACTATACATCGTTTTTGTTTGCTGCGGGAAAATAAAATTATATTTGGAAATTTTACTCTCTCTCTCCTCTTAGGCTCTTATGCATTAATGTACTTAAATAATTTTTATTACATTGATCAAATAAGCTTAAAATATAGTGTTACATCGAATAAATCAAATGAAAGAAAATTAAAGCGAGGGGAACACAATGGTAAAGACAGGCTGAGACGGTCCACTTGATGATAGGTGGCTTCCGCCGCCTATAACACAACAACGTCATAGGTGCTGTAAGTGTGCTGCTGACGTCAGACGGACTGTCCAAATAACTGCGAAACGCAGTGTGCCCTGTCACTAATTTCCAGATTCAGACTAAAGTTTTGCCGGGAATCAAACCCGGGGCCTCTGAGACAGAGCGCCTTTGCCACTCGACCATGGAGGTTCATTTGACCATAGATTATTTAATAAAAGCGTGTATTATATTAAATTTCAATATACTTATGCTACGACTACTGTTATACAGTGAAATAGCAGCAGATATGCTATTATGATTTTGTAGATGAGTAAGGAGTACCAGAGCTCACCCTCTTTTTAGTATGAAAGTCGATAGCGCCCTTGCGTTGCTTTGTAGGACCTCACATCGAGAGGGTCGTCAGTCTGCGTTCTACATTTAGACGGTAAGAATAATCTATAATCTCGCAGATGTGGGTTTTAAGGAGAAGCGTGCAAATTTTACTCGCCTAGTAATTCTTCAGGTTAATAGATATTACCTACCTGTAAAATTTTAATACATCCCTTTGATTGTATGAAGTTAATCTCGTGTTTCGTAAGCTTTCCAAGTACCTACATTTTGTTCAATTTACGTTGACGCTAATCTCTAGAAGGTTCCCTACGAAACACGCGAGGCGATTATGATCCGCCTCCTTAGGAAATTATTTAGGCACCTACGGTGAGACACAGAATGAATAAATAATACTACCTATTTGTTTGAATGAGAGTGACAAGGTTCTCCGGATTTGATCTTAGTAGTGCTTTTTTCTCAGTGACTGGCACCATTTTTCACTTCCTAGCTCAGATTTTTTTTTGTCTAACTACTAGACTATTAGGTCAGATCTATGTGTCCTGTACAAGCGGCTCAATACTATAATTGAAAAGTATAATAAATCTCTAATAACATCTTTACGTGTTTTATACAATATAGACGATGTCTTTCTCTTTTTCTAAACCACCCAAGGATTTGGATACAATTTTCATTAATAAAATAATATAAAATGTGATATCGCCATCATTTTGAGTTAAATTAACTAAAACCGAGACGAGATTGTTATAAACATACAAATTATTATTTTTAATTTATGATTTTATGTAGGTGTATATATAAATTAAATTCGATATTTCTAAGATCAAATTCATTTTCAATCTAATTTTCCATCCGATATATTATAAATTATCTTCTCGTGACACTCGAACCATACAGTGACAAGAAACCGCTTAGTGCTTAGCGATAACTTGGTAAACGACTTAATATAAGCCGTCGTAGTTTCCTTCAACTCTATACCAAGTTCACAACACTTCCGGTCAACTTTAACTAGTTAAATTGACTTGCTAACTCGTATAAAATTTAAACACTTGACGTGCGAATATTGTTTAATTGAATGTGTAATTACAAAATTATACAGCCGAAATACCACTCACTGACTCACTGATCTAGTGACATTTCTAACCGGGAAGGAGCCGTGGGGGGGTTTGCCTCTCTAGCCGGTCGTGGAGTACAAATAACGTTGTCGAGAAATTAATTCAAAGACCTCGCTACCTCGACCTGGTAAAAAGTCGGCGACGGGATCTCGGAAACTATGAACCCGAGAGGGACCCGGTTTGCGGAATGTCATAGAGGGTCACCGGGGGTTACCACACCGCGACACTCCGCGGACGAAGTCGCGGGCGAAAACTAGTTCTATCATATATAGAGCATTGTAAGCAAATGTAAAATTACCTCAACTAGACCACATTTACTGTTTTTAAGGCAACAGATGGCGCCAATTATACTTTCATTCGTTAGAGTTATTACATTTGTAACATTGCTCAAACATAAATACGGAAAAGAAATCTCTTTATGGAAAGATAATAGAGAAATGGAAGCTCTTACCGCGCCTTAAAGCATCATCGTAACACCCACACATACATCTTGAAAATATTCTTATTTATCATGTCAGCCGTAGGACGTCCACTGCTGGACATAGACCTCCGCCATAACTTTCCAATGGGACCTCTCAGAAGCACCTTAAATCCACCGTCGACTCGTGGCCCTTATCAAATAGTTTGATACGAGTTGAGCTTTCTTACGAGGCCCATAGATAGAGACCACATTTCAGCGCAATATGTCATCACTGGTAACACATATTGCATCGGTCGAGAAACTTTTGTGTTGAGGAACTGAGGAATTTTGGACGAGAACATGTCTCAGAGCTTCCACGATTGATGTCCTTCTCGAAGTTGGCTCTACCTAAATGGACTGTTCGCCCCTAACGTCGACAACTTCGAGAGTTGAATTCCCAACTATTACTGGGGTGGACACAACTTTCATCTTGTCCGTATTCATCTTAAGCCCTTGGGAAACTGGGTTGAGGCTATCGAGCATTAATTATTATAGTATTGTTACGACTAACTATGGAACGTTCTGGAAAAGGCGTTTCGCCGACCGAAAATCTCGAACGTCCCACCCTATCGATGGTAGCCTCGCCACTTCCCGACTAGTGTCAAAGGAAATTGGGTACAACATAGAATTTATATTTCAACAGATATAGCATTCCCGAATTTCGATGGCTTTTTTACGATGTTGTTTAGATTTTCTGGAAAACTAGAAATACATCGAGGCATTTCGCGCCAAGTATAAATAAGAAAGCAGGCGGGCAAGATAAGCTAATTTGTGCGATAACAAGCGATTCGAAAGCGACTCTTCGGAGCTTTTGCGAAGTTATCTGTGACAGTGAACGGCAACACATTAAGGGAATCATTGACGACTTTTGGCAAGTTTAACGGTTTGTGGAAATAAATCGTTCGTTTCGCCCTTACATGGCAGTTTAACTCACCCCGCACTCCTCATTTAACACAAACTCTTTTTAGCTTTTACGTTTCGATAACAAATTATGACATATAGCACCTAAAATCATTTGGTAGTTTTACCTCAAAAGTTTTCCGGGATTGGTGATTTTGTAGATTTCGATGTTCTCATTCCGAATTTCTACTTTGCCACCTCGTATCTTTGCTTCACGCGCCGCCATTTTGGATAAATGGCAACATCTTCTTTCAGACTGTAAAATTACTAGTTTCAACTTACAAGCGCCGCAAAGTCTACTCCAACGAGCTCACCCTTTGCTCCACGTTAAAATATCTCAGTTCCACCTTAAGGATATTTTAGTGTCAAAAATGTTTAGTTGCGGCGTTTTGCCTCTCGCTCACTCCAAAACTGGATTATAACTTAATGCTCAACTTTATAACTTGTTTGCTTAACTTATACCACTCCAAAAGTTATAAGCTTGGCTTGAGAGAAAAGAAAAATATTTTAGACGTGAGGCGCAATACGAGAACGCAAATAATTATTAAATTTTACGTAGTAAATTTCAAAAATCAGTCTATCTATGCATGGTGGTCATGCTAAATTTATACTCACTGCTATGGCTTCAGGTATGTTAACATAAAAATGATGGAGACACTTCATTCCTACATAGGAAATGCACAGGAGATTTAATAAATAATTTAATTTAAATTTAATAAGTTCAAACTACATGAAAATGATATAGACATACACAGTGTGTATTATTTTCTTATTTATTTCAGCCAATAATAGGAATTAGCGTAATAAGTTGAATATTTCATTGTCTGACTTCCAATCTCAACCAGTGACCACCTTTCACCTTCAAATTAAAGGAGTCGGGGCTGAACTGTACCGGTATTACGGTCTTCTGGAACGGCGATAGCTTCATGTGCTGGATGAGCTGATAAACCATGACTTTCACTTCGCACAGAGCAAATCTTGAACCTGAATGTTTTAAATTAGTTTAAGTTAGTATTCTTTAAAATATATTGGGGAGCGGATTGGAAACACTAGTGATTCAGGGAAGAGTAGCGCTCTCGTGGCTGATCACCCAAATCATAACCAAATCAGCTACAAAGCAAGTTGTACTTATCGAAAAAATAGTTATTAGAATTTCTGTCTGTTTGTGCACCCTAACCTCAGAAACGGCTTAACCGATTCGAATGTGGTTTTCACTGATCATATGGCACTGCTGAGTGCATCTATCTATGGTGTGAGAAGGCTTATAAACATCTGCGGAGAATATGTTAATAAATGCTTAATGTTAATAATGTTAAAAAGAGCCTCATCATGGTCTTTGGTGTCGAGAGAAAGCAATCCAGTAAAGCTCCACTTGTATTTATAAATAATTGTCGGAGAACGGAGAGCGTTGTCAGTGAGAGCAAACCTGCTGGCTCGCATATTTGCACGTTGCTCTAGAAAAGTGAAGACCACTTTGTTCAGAGCATTTTGCAATTTGTGGGCCAGATATATCCAAGCGCTTACAACGCTCTCGGCGTACAATACAATAACGCTTTTAGGGTGGTGTTGAGATTACCTCACTTTGCAGTGGTATAGGGAAGTACCAACACCATTCCAAATATGGTCGCAATTCTAAATATGGCTGGATCGTCAAATAATTTTTAATTTAATTTGAAATATTTTGTTTAATAAATTAATTTGATAGTTTAAAAAAATGAGTCTGTTTAACTTAAACTAATAAATATTATTATTATTGCAGCAAACCTCCCGTAACATCAAGTGTTTGTTTCATTTCAATCGGTTTACAAACAAAAAAATTACGCGCTATATCAAATACCACGCGTTCGAAGTTGCGTGTTCAGCTACTCAAATATTTTTGTGAGTAACAGTCCCTTTATCTGCATTAAAGGTACCGTAAGCCCATTTCTGTATCCCTGATATCGTGTGTACCAAATTTGATGATCGGTTAAGTAGCTAAGGGTAACAAACAAACACATTTTCCCATTTATAATATTAGTTTGGATAAATGAAAATAAACTAACCAATGCAATTTCTGGGTCCAAGTCCAAATGGCATGTAAGTGAGTGGTTTGATGTTGTACTTATTTTCTTCTGAAAACCTTTCAGGGTCGAACTTGTCGGGGTTCGGGAAGTATTTCGGATCGCGGTGAAAGCTCATTATTGGGATGCTAATCATTTCGCCTTTGCGAATCTAAAACATGTTACAATTTAAATAAAAAAAAAATTTAAAACAGATCCTTAATTGCACAGATTAACAGTGTGTACTTTCATTGCATTAACTGAGTGTGCAATGTGCACAGAGTGTCCCAGTATCAATGGGACTTGGAAATTAGAACAGTTTCAGAAATATCTTCTAAAAATATAAATAAAATAAAAACATAAGTTTATATTTTAACGGTAAAATAAACTCACTATAAAGTCCTCAGTAGCCGTGTCGTTGGGCTTTCCCAAATTGTAGTCCTTGACGCATAGTCTGTCAGTGGCTCCAGATGCTGGCCACAGCCTCAGGGTTTCTGCAGTTCAATATACAACTATTACTATTATTGCCTAACACCGCCTTGTCTGGTGCAGTTAATTAACGATGTCTGCTCTTCTATACTTCAAAGGGAATAACTCACACGAGTTATTTTAACTCACGGTTAGCTGTACACTTGATTGCAGGTGGTTTATAGTCATCTAGGAATAGAAATAATGCACTGTCAAAGTGTCAACCCTGACAGGAGTGTAGGCTTATTCATCTTCAATGTGGTATTATACACAGTGGTCCCTATGACGGACGGAAACAGCAATTATTTTGTTATGGCAAATAGTAATCCATACATTTTTACTATACAATTGTGCCCCAATGATGGAAACAGGACCCTTCATCTTTAGGAATTATAACTTCATTGTTATCAAAGATATATTGTGTCCTCGGTCACAAAGGGTACATAGGAACCCTCACTACGTTTTCTTTTTCCTTTAAAAAATTAATATTATTTTTAATCGACACTTGAAATTTAGAAATGCTTATAAGCGTGTAAGTTCAGCGGCTTGCATTTGCTTTTGCTGCATTTAGTTCAGCGGTTTGCATTTGTTGTAACAGCATCCGAACGTACTGGCCTACTACTACTTTATGGTCTAAATTATAAGAAGTGATGAAATGATCATTAGCCATTTTAATTTAGGGCCATCACACGCGGCCCTGCACCCTTCGCATACATCCCGTAAGTCATAGGTGCTGCGAGAAGACGATGTCCACTCCGAGGCTCGTCTGCCCCAACACTCATTCCCACTGCAGCTAACTGATACCTTAGTTCTCCGAGGATCTCGCGTTTCGGAATAAATAACAAACAATTATTAAAGTAAATAATAATATAATTAAAATTACCTGAAACAACCATGTCCAAGTAATTCATATTCTGGATACTGTTGTAGTCAAACTTTCCATTATTCTTAAGTTCGTGTTCCTTGATTTCTTGCGCAAGCTTATCTTGAACATCAGGGTTAACAGCTAGCTCGTACAATATGAACCACATCGTCGTAGAAACCGTCTCGAATCCAGCAAATAAGAATAGAACAGCTTGAGCGACTAAGTCGTCCTCTGACCACACTGCAATCGACGATGTTATTAGCATGCATTTTAGCATTCCTTTGAATAATAGATGTTGCCAATAGATATTGGATACCTAATTACTTTATATTATTTATTTACATTCTGAATACTCTAATGTCACGTGTTCCAACAAAAGTTATTTATTTATTTATTTAGAATAGATACACCAGCGACAAAATCAGTATTTAGTTACAAAAATGTCACTCACTTGTAAAATCTAGATCCAACAGATATGCCTTTACAGATGAATACATCAATTATCAAAAAGTAGCACTAGGTGGAAATTTAAATAGTTTAAAAACATAAAACAAAAATAATAGAAAAGAAATGCAGAATACATGACTTCCTTACAATATTAAACAGATAAACAATTAAATTAAACAGTCACAAAGTCTTAAAATGAAAGTAAACAATAATAATTACACGAAATGCATTCATAACCCTAAGCACAAAGACAGCCAACCGCCACCGCACACTTCCTCTTAAAAATACTTTCAGAGTCGTGAAAGATGTCAATGTCAATCCGTTATAGTCTCGCACACACCGAACACACCGAAATAATGGAGCATATTTACCCAAGTTAGTTCTGCTGGTAGGAATGCTAAATTTGTGATTAATGAGATATCTTGATATATGGTAAGGAACAGCAAGGTCTATCTGCCGGAGCAAAACAGGAGACACCATCCCACCATTAATCAGTTTATACAAAGTCATGAGTATACGACAATTTTCAAGAGAAGAAACGGCCTTATACGGACAATCATGGCTTCTAAAGGCAAGATGTGTTTTTTTTTTTGTACGTTCTACAATAGAAGTAACCCACCGAGAGAAACCCTCCGGTGTACTACTACAGAAGTAGGGAACATAAACACGTGCGTTAGCTGTGAGCTGTTGCACAGATGTCAAAGTGACAGATAACGTAACGCTTTTTAGTTAACGCTCGTATTTATTTTACTCCTCATAAAACTTCCATACCGGGGGCCTTATATGAAAATCGATTCTTAAGGAATAAACTCCAAAAAACAATGCTGTTATCGCGATTATGATGGAGATTACATCAATTGGCTTGCTTTTAGCAATTTTAAAATAACCAGCTTAACCTCTAGTTATATTTCTTTTGCCGACTGAAGATTCTTCGACAGTTGCAAATCCGGCGTTTCCATCGTCTGTCGTTTTGTCATCGTGAGTAAGTTTTCCTACGATCAAAAAATTTTAATTTAAAATAACATAACTTTATATGAAGTAGACAAATATTATCACAATATAAAATACCACGTCCAAACTAGTATCAGTATAGTAGTATGGGGCTGAATGAAGTAATTCAAAATTCACCCTTTTTAGCTTCCATGAGAAGATTAATCATGTCAGGTCTGTGTATATTACGTATTTCGCGTTCGTTCATCGTCTTCAATATCAAATTCCTAAAGAATGTCTTTATTTCTTCTTCAATTATCGAAATGTTCAGGAGCTGTAATAATTTAGTTTTAAATTACCAAAATAATACATCCCAATATGGGCCACATTTAACCTATATAATTGATCTAACCTTCGCAAAAGACGGGAAAAAGTTATAAAGAAACGATTTCAACATCACTTTGGGGCCGAAAGTTGTAGCGGTCTTTCCATTTTGATAGAACTCATTGTCTTCTTCGTCGTGAGAATTGACTTTTAAGCCAAATGCGCAGCTGGCGATGACATCATTAGCGTATCTACTTGTAAGATCCTTCGCCTCTAAATCGATGTAATTAGCTGGAAAATTAAAATAACTTAAAAATTAAACACAGCGCCATCTTTTATTAATTTAGATTACCTCCTCCAAATACGGTAGACTTTGAAAACAATTATTAGATAACGACATCTGTCCTTTGACTGTGTTATTTCCTACAGATCCTACAGGGTTTGTCTTAAAGCTACGCTATTAAATGTTTTCGTCTACATTTTGAAATACTTAACTTGATGCTATATTAAAAACTTAAAATGAAGCAAATCAAAATGCCTTACTTCCAGAGTCGTTGATTTTCTTTTTTAGTGATTTAATCATCTGTTCTCCCACATCCACCATGAAAGGTAGCATGAGCTTGATCTTTGAACTGGTGAAGGCCGGACTTAATGTAGATCGCATATCTTTCCATTCCTGTCCTGTAATGTATAATTACTATAGTGTTATTACTTCTAAAAAAAATTTTTTTACAATCTTCATACATGCGATTAATTATTTTGATAACCTTTTAAAGCAATCAAACTCCTGCCGAAAAACTTATCAACATTTTCATCGATAAGACCACGATGATCTATGAAGTGCTCAAAATCTTTCATAGTGATTTTCTTCAGAAGTTCTAAATCCCTTATCATAACAGCTGGACTCAGAAATTGGAAAATACCAATAAACCTAAGGACAGAAAAATAAAAATTACAACGAGTTTTGTAACAATTAAGGTGAGAGATAATTTCTGTAATATTTTTAAAGTCATTGAAAAATGAGTAAATATGGAAAGGTTCTCAATATTCAAATTTGAGACTCACTATTGCCATTGCCTCTTATTAAATTTAGATTAATGTAAAATTTTCGAGAAGAGACAACAAATATTTTTATTATTAATTTTAGTTACAATTAAATACATTGGTCTTACCTCTCACCGGGATAATAACTGTAGATCTTTTCTATGATATATACAAAATGTTCCCTCTGAAATAACATAATAATGAAATTTCCAGCCAACGCCGGAGGATTTTTTACGCCATGTCTGCTGAACCTCGAGAATACCTCGTTTAAGTATAGTACTAGTGCAACTATTATCACCAGAATCCATATTAAAAATAACATTATCTGTTGGAAAGAAAATCATTCATTTATATTCCAAAGTAAAGTTAATAATAAAAATAATATCAATCTAGGGGCGACAATTTCAGTCCATTGTGGTTAAATCCTCTCAGCACTCTGTCGAGAAATTAAAACTAGGCTATCACTGCAACGCTCAGCTGGGTCCGTCAATAATGCTTGACGATGCTTGTTCACATCGCTGTTCCGCAAGCAAAAAACGTCGTGAAAGCCGAAAAAATCAAACTTAGTAAGCGCTTGTGAAATGTCAATACGAAGATCATCGTCCCGATAGCAAAGTCCAACACCTCAGGAGGCCCTCACTAGATGTCTAGATCAAGGGACAGATACGGAAGCCGGTACTTGTTGACACGGCATCTATTCCTCTCTCTGCGGCTCTAACCACCTTTGCCTCGCTGTCAATGGATAATTAATTTTGAATTTTTTGTAAAAATTTTCGTTTAAAAAATTTAAAATCAACAGGATAAATAAATTTTATAATAGCACTTAATATTTTCTTATTCAAGTTACGCTGAACCATATTTTTTACAACTATATACAATTTATTGTATGTAATATCTGCTAATTTACAATTATTTAGCATCCTACATTTACATTCTCTAAAAAAATTATTTTTTTCTTGCTTTCGGTGATAAATCACTGAGAGGCAGACAATCCAGCCGCCTCGCGACCATCGGTTTAAGAATCGGTTCCAGTTTGCATACAACGCCATCTAACCACTTTCCTTGGAAACGTCAAGCAGTAAGCTTGGGTGCGGCCGATGCGGGCCTAGCAGCCGTGACGTGTTGAGGTTGCGAATTGCGAATAAGAGAGGCGCCTTTCAATCAATGAGAGAGGAAGGGCCGTCCATAGACGAGCAGATTCTAGAGAGAGTTCTCGAAGAGAAGACATGTCGAACTAAATCCATTCGCAGCGGGTGTATCGTTCACATTTACTTTCTAACTTTCGGTTATATATGATCGTGTACTCCAAGCGTCGAGTCTTATTTCATCAGAACTGCGTTTCTACATTTCAGAAGTGGGATTATTATTCGAATCGGACCTTTTGTTTAAAGTTACTACAGGTATAAACGCTGAGCCTATTAGTTCGTTTTTGTTTAGTTTCTTCAATACGCACTTGTGTATTGAAAGGACAGATTGAGACGACACTGCTAGTAATAATTGCACCTCAAAAGTGAACGACTTCAATTAGGATACTTACCTCAGTGAAGTATTAATTAGGTGTGGCCACCGGGTTCAAATACAATTACAGGCCATATCAATGACTGAGGCCTCGAAACGGTGTGAGCAAAAATTCGTAAAATGTTATCCATAATCTTACTTAATTTCTCAACTCTAGACTTTAAAATCGAGACTTTTACTTTATATCTGAGCTTCACCACAGCCGAGTAGAAGGCCCCTCGACAAAATTTAATCCAGGGCAAGCTATACCAATGACCTGCCCAGATTATATACAATAGATTTTTTATCCCAATAATGCATTCCTCTGCATAAACATCAAATATTACAGAAATTTATATTGCCATAAGAAAACTCCATACGTCGTCGTTCGTTCCCGCAATTTTTAAATTTAATAATTAATATTGAATTTCATAAAGTTTATTCACTAATTAATATAAATATAAATAACAATTTCATTCCTATTATAAATTAAAATCTAATCGGGGGCCCCTTGGGAGGGTCTCCATCACGCAGGCAGCATTCCCGCGCTTAATTGCAATTGCAATTCTTTGCGCGAGAAAGCCGCCAGCGCGAGGGTCACCTGTTGCCTCCCTCAGACGTTTGCATAGGTCCCTGTGGAGCCCGAGCGCATCCTTACCCTTCATAAAGTATATGGAAATAACTATATTAAATGACATTACGTATTAAGTATGAAGTAACATTTTTGACTCTTTTAAAGGAAAGTTACAATAATTTTCATGTAGCACTAAAGCCACCGTTTGCTCATCGAATTGTTCAAAATTAATCATAAAATAAACAGTCCAACATTACATGTACTTATGACAAGTAGATAAGTCGAATCGAACTTACCGATGAGTAGTAAATTCGTCTGTTGCGATAAAATATAAAAATAAATGATCTATTACGTAGTGAACCGAATTATGCTGGTGTCTACATACAACTGAGGGATATCTGTGGGCTAATGGGCCTCGACTATCAAGGTTGCGAATGCTTTGTTATCATTCGCTATTACTACCAGCATAGCAGAGGCCTTATGCTCCGTTGGCACGTGGAAAACCAATATTTTTTAAAACCCACAAAGAACCGACTACTACATATATATTTGTATATTCATTCCCAGTTGCCACAATCCAACAAATAGCAAAATATACTTTTTGATCAAAACGAAATAATGCCGTTAATGCTATCATAATTTCATTTACGTGTGTCTGAAAAGTCACACAAACTTAATACTGATTTTAAATTATAAACAATATTAATTTTTTTAACATATAAAAGATGAATTTATTCCCAATGACCAGGCTTTAACATTTTTCCCTTTACTATTTAATAAAGTTTCATTTATAATAAATAACCTCTGTAAAAGAATTCAGTTTTATAAGTACTAAACGAAATAGATATTTGTGAACTATTTAAAACTTTAGAAAAATTTATAAAAACAACTTGATAATCAAAAACAAAATAATTACGATAAATTTTCCTAATACAATACTGTGTTTTGTATTTATTAGTATTATTTATTTATTTTTTAGAAATTTATTAGTATATTGTAAATTACTAATAAATTTATTATAATTATTATACTAATAACTTATTAGTAAATGTAGAATACCAAATGAATGAAATGTATTTTTCTTCACCACTACTTTTCTTAGTGAATCAATTAGTTGGATCTTACATTTTTTCATGGCAATAGAGCATATGAATTAGTGACAAAAGAAAATAAATTAAATTATTCGTGCCAAACGTTTACTGGGAACGGAGCACAAATCAACACAAATCGATATAAATTGATATAAATTGACTTTAGGTAAAGAAAGTTTCATAAGGTCAACCCTTTTTTTTTACAAGAGGAATCCATCATGGATACCCACCGGCCTGGGGACAGACCGGTGGGTTATGTCGGACTCCTGCCCCGAGATGGTAGCGGGGGTAGGCCCGTTGGATGAGTGGCAAGGGTCCTTGCCTAACGTCTCAGGGGCCCCGGGTTCGATTCCCGGCGGGGTCAATTTTGGAAATTTTAATGTAATTTTCAAATTTGAAAAGTAGTGGTAGGGCACACTGCGTTTCGCAGTCATTTGGGCAGCCCGCCTGGCGGCAGTGACCACCCCCTTACTGTTGTGCTGTTGTGTTTCGGTGGCGAGTAAGGGATGCCAGAGCCCATTTCCCTGTTCCCTCCTAATCCCTTATTCTTAATCCTATTGTAGTCGGCAGCGCAAAACCTCTTGGCGTCCTCCTCGTCCGCTTTTGGTGAAGTTGCGAGGTCGGATTAACACTCTTCCGCAGTCATAAGGTCAACCCTACATGCATTTCTGTACCCCTGAGAGCGACAAACAAACTCACTTTCGCATTTATTCGTTAATATTAAGTAGGGAATTGTTAGTTCCTAAAGTTACATTTCATTGCATTATCTCTGTATAATATTTTATTCGTGTTTTTGTATAGTCCAAGACATAATTATCATATTTATCGTTGTCTTATCAAAATAAAATTAATCATTATTTAGTTATTAATTTATAATAAAATTTCTGAGCAGTTCGTAGCTTAGATTATATTAAGTAATTCGCTATTATTACTTTTTTAAATTTTATTAATGTGAATATATTATTATAATGGCAAAACTGAAATCAATAAACATTTAAATTGCATCTTTATTCCCGTATCCAAGAAAACGCATTATTCCGTTTTTGAACACATGTCATTAATCAGGGTGTGCTAGGACCTTGTTGTGGTGGGAGGGCTTAACCCTCGACAATCCGAGCGGTTGCAGGGATCGGTGATTCACCGGTCTTCGCCTGGCTGATCGGATTGTTGCTGGGGAACTAAGAAATCACACCCGTGAGTGCTCCAAGCGTGCTCCGAACATCGGCCCTCGTGGCGGAGCAAACGTGGGAGGCTCCAACTGTCAGTTAGAGCTTCGTCGGTCACCGCTCGCTGGGGCGAGAATCCGTACTCGGCTCATGCGGGTGTTGGCCGATGAGAGACGGCACACCCGGTCCTTGTGCGTCGGACCGAGCGAGGTACAGGTATCGGTTTTGCGTGTCACAACGGGCGGAATCTCTCGGATGGCTCTGTCGCTCAGTGGTAGTTAGGCAACGCACGCGAAGACGGAGCTCTAAGGCAGGGAAGGACCGTCTGGTAGAATATTGCAATCGTGGCTTGGCGTGGGGTGATGAAGACCCGGTTGCAAGGGTCCGGCTTAGTAACCACCCGGTTTCGCGACCCGGCCTAGTAAACTCTTCCGCTACGACAATACGAAGTGGAGCCCGTCTCTCGGGCTGCAGCGATTGCTGTGGAAATGTCAGGGGAAACCCCCTTTGGGCCGCCCACCCTTAATTCCGTAGAGATGAGTGGGGGTTGTGTCACAGAGGAGAGGTTATGGGGTGCTTCAGAGATGAAGTCTCTCGCTGACTGCCCGCTGCGAGAGATGAGTATGGCCAGGGGGCGGCGGACATAGGGTCGTCGTCGTCATCACAACGCTGGGCTATGAGGGGAGACGTGCTGTGTGTTTCCGGCACGTCTCTCCACGGCGCGGGTCTCAACTCTGCGATTAATCGAGGTGGAGCCAGCAAGTGTGCGGGCCTCGTCTGGCGGAGAAAAGCAGATGTATGTTTCCACGATCCAGGAAACACCTAGGGTTTTTAGTGGGTAAAAGTCCCACATATTCCACCGATTTCCCCATGATCGGTGGGGATTTGGCTCACAGATTTTCCCACGCAAAAAAAGATACAGGGTATACTCCGCACGTGAGCTCCGAGGATTCTTTAGGAATGTTGAAGTAAAGATCTTGCAGTTATGTTATCGTTATTCTAGAATGTGATTTATATTTTTTATGCTTTCTGCAATAAATAAATATTAAAAAATGATCGGAGCTCGCGTGCGATCTATACAGATAACACAAAAATACCTTAAAGATAATATATTATCTTTTATTTTAATCATAATATTCACTCTTCTTGATTTTATACATCAAGCTGTGCTCTAAGCGCTCTGAACGACAGGGCCGTAGCACAGCGCTCCATCAGCGCTACATCCAAGACGCTTGTAATCGCAACGATGGTTAGGTCGCTTATCCTATAGATTGAACAGTTTCGGCCACGTGATAATTCCAATTCATTTGGTTGTTGTAAAAATATTGGTCCCGTAGGAGGTCATAAGTACGAGGTCGAACTTAGACACTGTTCATTATTATATAGGCGTTCGACGCTCTGTATAAATAATAAACAGTGTGTTTCAAGCCTCAAGCTGAGAGTGGCAATCCGGACTTACACCCGCCAGTGATACACCGCGTGGTGTAGATGTAAATTTTCCTAATTAGGTTTTTAACTTGTTTATAGGAGAAAAACGAAGGATGCATCGACTATGAAGTGCTCCAAGATGATCTTTGATTATTTCACATATTCTCTAAATTACTCGTATTATTCTAGTAGTGGCACGACACATAGAAATCGGCCGCAGTAACACAGAAGACCACCGTGAAATAGCCTCAATCTTGCAAAGGTGAGCAGCGTTACTTATTTTAACTGGAAACTATGGCTACCTAACATCGAATGGACTCTCATCCTGCCGCCAAGCTTCACAAAAAGAAAAAACAAATATAACTTTCATACATTTATTCTCTAAGCTTAAATCTTAGCCAGTGTCCGCCTTTAAAACTAATAGTTAAATAATTATTGTCTAACTCGGCCGGTATGGATGTCTTTTCGCACGGAGATACCTCTATGTGTTGTAACAGTTGGTATAACATTACTTTCACTTCGCAGAGAGCAAACCTGGATCCTGAAACATGTCATCATTAAAGTTTAATGTTACAGCTGCTCTCTTGAGGCGTCTCGAGGCTTGCTGTGGATGAATGAAGAGAGCAAAGAATCGAATGTAAAGAAGCTGCTCGATGATGGCAATGATGATATAGAGGTTGTGAATGTTACCTATGCAATTCCTGGGACCAAATCCGAAAGGAACATATGTGAACGGTTTGATGTTATGTTTATTCTCCTCTGAGAAGCGTTCAGGGTCGAATTTGTTTGGATTCGGGAAATATTCCGAATTGCGGTGAATAGCCCAGATTGGAATTTGAACCATTTCCCCTTTCCGAATCTAAAATGTAAGTGTAATTTTAATTTGATCCTTGGCTGCAGTCAATAAACAAAGAATACATTTGGTGTGTATCTCATTGAACTCACAACGTAATCTCCTGCAGCTGAGTCGTTTGCTTTTCCAATGTTGTAATCTTTAACGCAGACTCGGTCGGTCGAAAGCGCTGGCGGCCATAACCTTAAAGCCTCTGTAACGGTACATATTAATCATCAGTCCTAAGCAGTTAGTCAAATAATATATTTTACTAACTACTTTGTGCATTGAATATGGGTTGAAACTTTCTTATAAAAATAAGCCTTGTTCATAAGCATTCTTGGATATAGATCCTACGACTAGTGTTACACCGTCATACTGCTAATTTAATAAAATTCAATATTTATTACATATATTAAAATGAAATATTTTAATTATTTAATGTTTGATATATAATTATTACAACTTCATTATTGATCAGTATTCCTTATGAATCAGAAATGTCAGTATTTGTAAAATGCAGATATTTTACTATTAAATCATAGTTATCTTATACCTAGTTTGTTTCTTAGATTTCAAATAAGAATTTTTATTTCTTTAATTTAGGTTTTTAGGTTGCTTAAGTTGCTACTTATATTACGTACTAGCTGTGCCCGCGACTTCGTCCGCGTGGTAAACAGATTGGAATGAAATATACACTAGCGGAAGCTTGCTACAATACATCAGTGGAAACCACATGAAAATCGGTTAAGCCGTTTCTGAGATTAGCGTACACAAAGGCATAATAGGCAAACGATGATTTTATTATAGATTATAAAAATACCTTCGTAAATAATACAAATAACATTTTTCATTGAAGCTCCGCTCCTATTGGTCGTGGCGTGATGCTATATAGCCTATAGCCTTCCTCGATAAATGGACTATCCAATGTTTGTACCAGAAAACATCGATGTTGTGCGTGAACTGATAATGCAAGATCGACATGTGACATAGTACGAGACAGAGGCAACTCTGGGCATTAGTATGACTAGCATCAATAAGATATTGCATGAACATTTGTCCCTAAAAGAGATTGTAAACTTGTGAAGATGTATAACATCTACACAGGTGACGAATCGTGGATTTATGCATACGAGCCTGAAACAAAACAGCGATCGACTGTCTAGATCTTCCAAAGCGAGCAAAGACAAACAAATTTGTTCGCGGAAAAAGCTCATCAAGCAAATTATTGCCTGTTACTTCGAAACTACCGGTCAGGTGGTGACAATACCATTGAAAATTTGTTTGCCAGAAGTCTTCAGGGAAATCCGAAAAATTCGAAACGCAGGCGAATCATTCTTCATCGTGACAATACCAGCCTAACACATCGGATCAAACAAAGGATTTTTTGTAGGATCAAAACATAGAATTGAGGGTTCACACTCCATATAGCCGAGACTTGGCTCCTAATGACTTCTTTTTGTTGCCAATCATCAAGAAGAAAATGCGTGGGTAACGATTTACCCACGCACCGCGTTATACATGTACCTCAATTCGAATGGAAAAAGTGTTTTGAAATTTTTTTCCAACGCATGCAAAAGTGTATCGATCATAATGGGGAGAACCCACTTTGTAAAACAATAAGACCAATTTCAATCATCAATCATAAGTAACAACCTTCGTATTGTTGGTGAAGTTGTCATACCTGTAATTGGCTTGCATGACCAATCTGTGACTATTATTTTAATGTACCTACCCAAATTATTTAATTAAAACAATTTCTTTTTAAGGCACGGGTCTTATAGTGCTCTTATAATACCGACAACACCAACCGACAAAAATGTTATCGGTACTAAGTAGATTCCGCCTAAGATGTTGTAGGAAAAATAGCGGCTGCGGAAGGTAATTCAAATTGGACTCACCTTGACTAATTACGCCAATAGATTAGAAAAGAAGTCATTCGAGAGGAGCATTGCTTACCAGAAACAACCATATCCATGTAAGTCATCCGCTGAATAGAATTATAATCGAACTTTCCGCCGTTCTTCTCGTCGTTATCTCGTATCTCTTGTACGAGTCTGTCTTGGGCGTCAGGGTTCACAGCGAGTTCGTACAGTGTGAACACCATTGCATTCGATACCGTGTCGATACCGGCCAGGAAGAACAGTGTAGCTTGAGCTATTAGGTCGGTGTCTGACCATACTGAAAAGAAATATATCAGTCATATTATAAAGGATGGCAGGCAGGCTGCCGTTCCACTTGATGGTAGGTAGCAACACCAGGATTTTTTCTCTTCAAAATATTAGTGTATATACTTTAGCCTAAACTTACCTCTGTCATTGTCTTTTCTTCCAACATCCGATTCTTGCACTGTCGCAAATCCCGCATCCAAGTCAGCTGAAGACCTTTCATGTTTCAGTGTACCTGTGAATGTTAAACAACAATCAAAGTCATTGAAGGTCTATTCCATGTCTATTTCGGCGCCTTTCTCAGTAAAGAAAGGCACATATTTATACACGAGTAATATAAATATCCGATTGAAGGCTTATGTGAAGGCTGTTGCGTTTCTGTGAGTGAGTAAGGGATGCCAGAGCCCGTTTCCCTATCCTTAATCCTACTGCAGTCGGCAACACCACCTACCATCAAAAGGATCGTCAACCTGTCTAAGAAACAGTTAAATACGTATGTATGAAAACCACAAGAGGCGGTAAGAGACTGTTTTATTATACAAATAATGCTGCTTACCTACATACTATATACATAATATAATCAGCTATAGCAAAATACCCTACAATTTTAATAAAAGGTTGACTCAGTGGACGTAAAGTATGTAAAGATTGCCATTATTTTGTAGAGCTTTAAGCTGTGAATAATCTAACTGAATATAACTATAGACACAACTGAATATTATATATAGTTTTGTACATAATTAAAGATGAGCACTACTATTAAGGCAAAATTAATTCAAGTTTATAACTTCAATTTCTTATCGACTGAGCTCCATATTTTCTATATAAATACATACAAATATTCAGGGAGTCGTGAGGAAAAATTCGGTGGTTTTAAGTTCATCAAAATAAATCCATACCTTTTTTAGCATCCATAAGCAGCTGTATCATATCTGGTCTATGCGTTTGATGTATTTCCCTATCCCTCATTGTGTTCGATACTAGACCGATAAAGAAATTCCTGAATTTTTTCTCAAATATGGACAAATTTAGTTTCTAAAAACGAATTCAAATTGCAAATATACATTACACTTTTTTCAAGAAGGATATCATTAATTTAACATATTATGTAAGTTTAATAAACTTAATCATTTTTATGCATATAAAGGTGAATAGGCAGGCTTACGGTCTACTTGAAAGTGGAGATGGAGATGATTTGGCCAAGAAACAGAATACCAAAAAAATAAAAGAACTAATAACAAAGAACACTCACTTTTGAAATCCTCGGGAACAGGGACAATATGAAGAACTTAATGAATATTTTTAAAGAGATATTATTAGGGATCTTTGCCATTTTGTAGAATTCATTGTCCTCGTCGGTGTGGGAGTCCACTTTGAGACCGAAGGCGCAAGAAGCGATTACATCGGTAGCGTATCTGCCGAGGAGGTCCTTGCATTCCAAATCCACATGTTTCACTGGAAAATTTCATTCCCATTTTAAAAAATTAAAACATTAAAAATAGAATGTGAAGACGACATGGGTGAAAGAGACAGATAATTCAGTTATCTAATGAGTGTTGTTGTCTGCAGAGAGAACAACAAATATATTTTTAAGTAAATAACACAATAGAAGAATACAAAAAAAAAGAACTATATAAAGGGATTTTGAAAATCCGTTAGTTGTTAGAACTTTATATGACTCGTTAGTTAGAAGCAAACTAGAATCTAGTGCGTGTGTGTGGAATCCGCATCACTTTACCTACGCGCGGATGCTGGAAAAGGTTCAAAAAGTGTTCCTTAGGTCGCTGTACAAGAAACTCTACGGCTATTACCCGTATATGTATCCGACCAAATTCTTGCTCGGACGGCTCGGCTATAACTCGCTGGAAGTGAGAAGATTGATGGATCAGCTCACTACTTGCTACAAGGTGCTCAGAGGATCGGTCGATTCCTTGCACCTGCATGATTTATTGTGCACCTTGTTCGTGCCAGACGGACCCGGAGTTTTGGGCAATAGGCGCGGGGAATTGCCCAAATTGTTTAACGTGGCTGTCAGCTGCACCGTGGCGCGTTCCATGTCTCCACTGATCCGTACCCGCCGCCATTTCAATGCACTCCTTACCACGAACCCTGACATTGATATTTTTTGTGACAATTGGCCTACTGTAATTAAAACTTTTCGGACATATTGTGAAAATTTAATAGACCAATGGGACAAAGGCATGTAAGCCGATAGTTTAATTGACTAATATTGTAATGTAGGATATATTTTTCTTATTATTTATTATTATTTTATATAATTTTTTTTATCATATTGACTAGTAAGATATGTGTTGTGAGATAAATGTTAGTGGACCTCTCTGTTTTTATCTCAACAAAAAATTTGAATTTGAATTTGAAAGGGGGTTGTGGTTTAAGATCTAGACCACACATTACTATCATCACTCTTGGCAGAGCGGTCATGGTCATCACCACCACACGCCGTTACTCCTCCCTTACAGGGGTCTTCCTGGCACATATAGACTCACACAGGTCCACCTCATACGGACGACCTCCCGGCTAGGCGCTCAATTTGCGCCTAGCTCAAAATGAGGATTCGAGTCTTAAGAACGGATAACAGTCGTTGAGTAATGCCAAGTTCCTGTACTATGGAGGCTCCACCGACGACACCACCAGCAACCTCTTGCAGTGTCAATGAAAATGCCCAACATGTGGAAAACGAGTGACTTTACTGAGATTATCCACGAACGACCTAGTGATGGCGTTGCGATATTTGAAATCAACGCGCCCAGGTAGATGTATCATTAGACTACTTCACAATTAGCAATATGCGTAATTTGTGGCAAATTGTTTTGGGTTCGGTCAATAAAAGGTAATTTTTGTTTTGCTTCGGTTAATTAATCCAAATTCAAGGCCAACGATTTACATTATTGAGGTGTTCCATACGACACTCGCTACTTGCGAACAAGGTAGTATAAACCGATTACTATAACGCTACCTATATCTACACTAATAATTATTATTATAGCAAAAACAAAATAAAGTGATAAAATATGAATGACAAGAAAATTATAAAAATATTACAAAAATGCAAAAGTGAAGTGAGTGAATAAATAAAAATAAGTAAAAATAATAAAAAAGTAAAAATAAAAAGGGTTTCTTATTTTTGTTGAACTATCTATAATAAGTTATAGTTATAACATACTTTCAGAAGATTCGATCTTTTTCTTTAAAGACTTTATCATCTGCTCTCCGACTTCCACCATGAACGGCACCATCAAGCGTATTTTAGAACTCGTAAAAGCTGGACTCAAAGTGGAACGCATGTCTCTCCACTCTTGGCCTGAAAAAACTCTATTTATTCAGAAATGTTCGAGATGCCTCTTAAAAAGTATCTGATAGACAATTTACAACATAATTTTGATCACTTTTGGAAATGGTAACACTAGATTATAAGTTGCCATTAAAATTGTAAAATCCAAAAAAAAATATGACACAAATATTTTGAGTGCAAACAACCTTTTAGTGCAAACAAGTTTCTTCCCAAGAGCGGATCCACGTCTTCTTCAATAAAACTCTTATGGTCTAGAAAATGATCAAAGTCCTTGACGGTGATCTTCTTTATTAATTCTAAATCTCTTAGAAATAATATTGGAATCATGAACGAATATGTACCGATAAACCTGAAATGAATATATCATAGAAATATTAATTTATTTTATACTAGAGGACCCACGAGACGTTGTCCTGCCCGAACTATAGGCATCGACACAGACACAGACCAGCTGATGTGTAATTGTCAATATTTGATTGAAATTTTCGATTTGTCAGCAAGAGATGGATAGAACAAAAAAATGGAGTTTGTACGTATTTCCGGGCATTTTTTCCAAATTTTCTCTTCCTTAGCCGACCCTTCCACGGAGTAAAAAAAGTTTCATGAATATTTGAAAAAAAAAAGTCGAATTGGTCCAGCTGTTCTCGAGTTTTGCGCTAAGCGATTCATTTTTATTTATATAGATTTGCTTTCTATGTTAGGAGACCCTACATCGGTTACATTTTACTAAAAATGAATAATTAATTTAATTACTAACTTTTCTCCAGGAGAATATTCATAGCTTTTCACAATCGATTCACTCACGTGCTCCAATTTGAAAACGCTCCGGGTGGCATTTCCCATCAAAGGAACAGTTGGTGGATTCTTCACCCCATACTTGCTGAATCTCGAAAAAGCTTTCTTTTGATAGAGCACTAAAGCGGCAACGATTGCAACTACCCATATTAAAACGATCATCATCTAAAAAAACATAAGGGATATTTTTTTCTAATACAATATTAGAATTTAAAATTATTATTTTTTTATGTTAAAATCGGCAGACAGGCTGACGGTCCAATTGATGGTAGGTGGCTACCGTCACCTATAACACAAGCAAGCAACGCCAAAGCTGCTGCAAGTGCGCTGCCGACTGCAGTAGGATTAAGGGACTGGCATCCCTTACTCACTCACCGAAACACAACAGCACACGTGTTGTTATTTCACGGTGGCCTTTCTGTAAGGGGGTGGTTACTGCCGTCAGACGGGCTGTCCAAATGACTGTGCCCTGCCACTACTTTCTATATCCAGACCAGAGCCAAATTTTTTAAAGTTGACCCTGCCGGGAATTGAACCCGGGAACCCTAGATCAGAGCGTTAAGGCAAGCACCCTAATCACTCATCCAACGGGCTCGTCAAAATATCACTCGACTTCAAGATTTACGCTGAATCTGGAGCTCTGGCATCCAAGTAACAGCTTGAAGTAGCTTGAAGTCTTGCAGTAGAACTACATCGAATACTGGCAGCATAACATGCGCTTGCCAAAAGTCGTCAATGATTCCCTTAATGCGTCGCCGGTTCACTCTGTCGCAGGTAATTTCGCAAAAGCTCCGAAGAGTCGCTTTCGAATCGCTTGTTATCGCGCTACTAAAACTAAAACTTGACCCGCCGCCTCTTATTTATACTTGGCGCCAAACGCCTCGATGTATTTCGAATTTACTAGAAATATAAACAAGATTGTAAACAAACCATTGAAGGTTCGGTAATGCTATTTCTGATGAAATGTAAAGTCTATGTTGTTAACACGAGGATCCTTTGACGCCAGTCGGGAAGGGGCGTGGCTACCATCGATAGGAGGTTCCAAACTTTCGGCCGGCGCGACGCTTTTTCCAGAACGTTTCTTTTCATACCAGCAGTCTTTTTGAACAGTGGCAGAGGCGTAGTACCTACTACTAAAAAAACTTCTCTCGCTTGCTATTTAAACTATACAAACACTGAACCAGTTATAAAATGCGCAGAGGATGGGTTTCGTCATAAAGTGCCCATCGAAGTCTATCTTAACTTTCTTGTTGATTCATTTTTTCACGCGACACACACTTTTTAAATGAACACAAATGTGTAAAACAAATGACAACCGAATGAAATTACATCGACAGAGTCTATAAAGTTTCAGTGCGACCTATCAACTTGTTGTCAACGATTGCTAACAATGCCCTGTTATCGTAATCTTATAGACTAATTGAAATATTTCATAGTTCTATGAAATATAATAAATTTTTATTGGCATTTAGCAGTAGGTAAAGCGGTAATAACCACCCTCCTATAGAACGCCACAGTAGAATAACAGCACATGTGCTATTGTGTTTCAATTAGCCAGTAAGGGATGCCAGAGCCCATCGTACTGAGGTCGGCAGCGCACTTGCAACACTTGTGGCGTTAGTAGACCGTCAGCCTGTTCGTCGCAAAAACATTTTTAACACAACCTGCAGACGGTCACCGTTGGATTTACAAGCTGAATTAGAATGATGAAATTTACACTATTTAATCATTCATTTTGCACCGTCCTAGTTTAGTCCATATTTATTATTAGATATGCATTAAAATATTTACCCACGACTTCAAGATGTACACACCTTTGTTTCCTAGCGTCCAATGTCTTCGTAAACAATACTTAGACACACCAAAACAGAGTATCGACGCTCACACACCTCGTTAAACACTGAACGACAGACGACAGCAGCTACGAGCAAATCGGTTGCGTACCAGTCATCAGATGAGTAATGATTGTTATCACAAGGTCAAACTTCGGTGTCAATTGTTTTTCACGTTTTTATTCTACCACTTACCGTCTTTTATTGCTTACTAGCGACCCGGCCCGGCATTGCCCGGCGTGCAATTTTTATATATATGAACATTCCCCGTTTATCCCTCTTTCCATTAGTGAAAACCGAATTAAAATCTGTCTACCCGTTCACGCGTGATGCCGTGACCGAGGGAACTGGTGATTCATTTTTATATATATAGATTAGCAACCCACCTGGTTTCTATTTGCTATCAGGAATCGATATTCCCGAACCCTCCGCTTGTGGCGCCACTTTAGGACTCAGCGATATAAAATACAACAAAAGCTTGTATTAAACCAAATAATAAAGAAAAATATAGAAACTAAGTTATGTGAAATCTAAATGACAAGAAAGCCAGCTATCATAACGCCGTTATTAAAAAAAAACCTTTACCTGCTGGTCAAACTGTTGTTATTTCTGTGATTAAAAATAGTTTTAAAAATAGCAATTCTTTGCGATATCAACAAAATAAAACCATTGATCCTAACAATCAGTCTTTCGGTACAAAACATAATACATATATGACTATAATAATATGAGATAACATATCTATCATGAACATAATGTACTTATATCAACATGTTTAATATTTGCTTTTAGCAGTATTCGTTAAATACGAAGAGTATCTAATATGTAACTTCCTGAATGTGTTTCTGTTTATTCTTGAACATAAGTTGAAAAATACAAAAATATATCTCTCACCACGAAAATAATTGAACATCCTGTAAATGGATTTCTGACGTATATGATCTTTTCCCATATACTGCTAAACCTCCATTGTTTCTGGTTAAAGTGAAACGACAGACCGACCAAATTATAAAGTTGAAGAAGACTTTAATTGAGAGCTGTTTGTGCGGGGTAACATGGCCCTATAATTCCGTCCGGGCCTAGGTCTTAGGACTAGAGGAATATGACTGCTTCATCGTGTTCAACGTTCTGAGAAATCGCTTCACTATGGCTCCCGAGGTTCGTAATCGACCCCTATTTGAGGTACGGAATGTAAGCATTAGTATTAGAACGATTAGAAGAAGGCTTGCAGAGCGTAGATAATCGGACTGGATTCCGACCGGCTCGAGCTGGAACGTTAACCGCGAGCAACCATGGAGCAATAGAATAAGCAAAACTTTTTTGCTAAAATGTTTAATAAATTAAACAGAAAGATGGATTCTCGTTGCGTTGCGCGGCAACCGTATCAATGGTAATGGTATACTCGGTACATAAAGATGCCTACTTATATTTACTTAGGTACTATAAGGGAAAACTAGGATTCAGTAAGGAACAACCTCTCACTTTCATTCCTTTTATATTAATTTTGTCACAATATTTCTATTTCTTGTGATTCACAATAAATCAGTGAATAATGACACTAAGTAAAAAATACGTAGGTAATATGTAATGGCTTCGTCACAAAAAAAAATTAACGCTTTGCGCCTGATAAAATTTTAAAGTATCAGACTACAGCTATAGGGAAGAGCACATTTGCTATTGTGTTTCCTTTCCTCGAAACAACTTCTGTCTCAGATGACGACTCTGTCGCTCGACCAAGTATGATGCAAAATACTGCAATTCAATACTCAGATATCTATTTAATTTTCAGTTCTTTGCAATCGTAAGGCTATCAATGCCAGCCGTTCAGATCTACCTAGCCGTGTGAAATTACCTAGCCGGCTCATAAGATCTGTCACATCTTTATTATGAACCATTTATATATATCAAAAGGAATGTAGAACCTAGATTCTTATGCTAACTAAGCTTATTCAAAGTGACCCCCCCGGTTTTTAATTCAAACCTTCAACCAGTCGTGAATGAGATCCATATAAGTATCGGCGACTGCTTTGATCAAAGATGCCTTGAGTGACTCCAACAATAGGGGATCGGACAAATTTTCAGAAAGTGTTTTAAATTAATCTTCATGGATATTTATTCCCATAAAAAATACTATTTCATTTATTTATAGCCTTTTAGGTACTCAAAATCATGTTTTAATATTGTTTATTTGAAAATGCCGCCAAAACGCCACGATAGTTCATCTGAGAGCGCGTGACGTCATTTGTGGTCATATCATAACAAAACATCTGCATTGGCATAAGACAATGATTGCCCACAAATGACGTCACGCACTGTGATCGGTGTTTCAGTATATAGATTAAAAATATTGTAAATAATAAATATTTATTTCTTCATTTAAAAATATTTAAATGAATTATATTAAATTAATATTCGATAAATAATCGTAAAAAATTATATATTTTCTTTCTAAGTACATTTTAGATTTTAATCTGATTACTGTCCGATCCCCTATTCAAGAGCATTCCCCTATTCCTTTGAGCAGGCCTTTTCTTCCAAGTGTCGTTCAGTGTCTTCATTGTTCTAGCTTAAATGTGATAACAAAATCATAATAAAATAGGCGATGGTTGCCACCCACCATCAAGTGGACCGTCAGCTTGTCTATCAACTTTAAAAAATGTATTAAATAGAAAAAACGTCTTATTATTCTGATATAAAACCAACGCTCGGTAGTTAAAATTTAAAATTAATAATATACATTTGTAGAAAACGCCGAACGGCGTTTCTTTAACATTTTAATATACGCAAACTGTAGGCACGATATTATAATACTTTCATATAATTTATACAAACTTGATCAAGTTATGAGCAATTTAAATTTAACTCACCCAATGGGCTCATCAATATATTAATCAAAAATCAATAATCAACTTATTTCACAGAAAATTTAGTAAAGTTAGAAATTTCACTAGTACCTACTCGAAATTATTAGTTTTGGCCTAGCTACTTTTTATACATCGCGATGACCTGACTCATATGCCATTCTTTATCAATGCCACTTTCAACAATAGCTCATCCTAAGTAAATACAGCCTTACATAACATTAGTACAATGGCTGAAGGAAGAAAATACCGAATTTCTACATAGGTCACTACTGCATCGTGCAGAGTCGGAAGACCATTTTCTCACAGCAATAAAATATACTTAATCACTATTTTGCGTTTTTAATAATAATGATCTTTATTTCCCTTTGATTACTCCTAATCCTTAGGATACAATACCACGTGCGGCAGGTGTCACATGGTATCCTAAGTCATTCTATTCAACGTTGCCTAAAAAAAAATTAAAATAAAAGGATGATAGAAAAAAGGACAAAAATACGTAAGTAAAATAAGTTTATATATTATAATTTACATTATGTCGTGTGTTTTTTATTGTGTTTCGAGAAAAATTGTCTCATTACTTCCGCCAAATAAGTTGTTGATAAAATTGATAACAATAAGCTATTGTAATCATCATCAAGGGATCCACTGAGAGGGCACAGGCCTACCCTCGTTTGGGCTATATATGGTCCACCACGCTGATTATAGAAAAAAACCCATTGGTACATGGCATGACTCGGGAATCGAACTCGGACCTCTCGAATTTATAGGCCGCGTTTTTCCCACGCTCTAAGTAATAAGTTATTGTAATTGATAAAAGATAAGTTTCCGATAGATACTTGCTATTCCCTCACCTGATTGGCAAGGCGATGAAAATATAAAGCAACCCTCTAATCAAAACCAAACAAACGAGGCAACCTAAAAATATAATGGTTTATCAATAGTTCTTTTAAACAAATAAAAATATTATATACTGTTGATAGACACTACCATTCGTGAAGTGATATCCGTCACTTAGAGACGCTTTGTCTTTTTTTTTCGCATATAACGTGAACATATTAAAAAAAAAATTAAAAATGTATAATTTTTATTCTCTTAAAGAACTAAGTTTTAAGTTTCAAGAAGTAAGCCGGTCTATGGTAGATATACTCATTATTTTTTTTATCTTTACATTCATAATTTTGTAAAAGAAAAGAAACTTTCGTAAAATTACATTTTACTCCGCTAACCATTTTTTTTACTAATTGTATTTAATATTTGTTTTAAAAATAAACAATGTTTACTAATGTTATTTTATATAAAAACAATTGAATTAATAAAAAAATTAAATAAAATATTAATTAAAATGCCTTAATGGCCTTGATATTTTTAAAACATTTCTAAATCCAAAACTACCCACTCCGATAGAAATTTATCATTGGCATTTGTTAAAAGGCATTGTTAAACGCTGGTCCTCCACACAAAAATACTTGAGACATCCGTGTTACATAATTTATGTTCTAATTGAATACAGTGTTCGTTTAAAATGCGGTAAGTTCGCGTTTTTGTTTTTAAGAAACTTGATTCCGTCTGTTAGCGAACGATAACCCATGAGACCCGTAGCGGAACTTTCTATCTGAATAACGATATAAAACTGTTCGTTCACATTATTAAGTCAATAATCTCTTCTTTTTTTTAAACAAACTTATCTTAACAAATTAGAATTAACTGGAAATTACTACTTTTTTTTATTATGGTTTCTTAAAAAAATCACTCTAGATTTATAATAATTCCATATTGGAAAAAATGAGAATCTAACCTTTTTATTTAAGGCCCAAAAAATTATTTTCTTTGATACTTTTTCCGTACGTCCGAATAAAAAAACGGAACCCTTATAGGATCACTCGTGTGTCCGTCTGTTCGACCATACTCCGAAATTTTGAAAAAAAATACAGAAATTAATTTTCTAATTATAGATTATAGGAAAACCTATAAGAAGTCCATGATATTAAAACAACATGGTAAATCACTCAATATTGTGCGGATAGGTAACATCGTACGGAAACCTCTTCACGCGAGTTCAACTCGCACTTGTCCCGTTTTTTGTCATATTTTCTACTTAGCTTAACTTACATAACATAGCTTAAAAAGCTATGTCAAGTAGATAATGTACAAAAAAGATTGCGGTCAAGACCTGCAAAGTGGCCTTTCTTTACATAGGATGTCACCCCTGTAGAAAAAGTGAAAAATAAGTGAGAGAAAAAAGGTGAATATTAAGTATGTATGTTTTTTATGAAGAAGAGCGGTAGGTAGGCTGATGGTAGATGGTATGTAACAGTCGTCTATAAATACAAACATAACCAGAGCTATGTTACTTAACGGTAGGCTTCGAGGGTCGAAATTGTAGACCGATTTACGACCGCAGAACAGTGCTTTTGTGTAAAATAAATAAATGTGAGTTAGTGTTGTATTAAGGTATATTTAAAAGTGCCAAGTGCCAGACTAAGCTATTAAATCCTCTAAAACCGCGTCGTTTCAGATAATGATCGTCGTTTACGTGATATGGGCGGCAGCAGTTCTCGTCTCTCTGACGCTGTACTTCAGACAGGTCTACTCCAGGTTCGGGAAGTATGGAGTGAAGAATCCGCGAGTGATACCCCCTTTTGGGAATATTGCGAAACTCGTCTTCCGCCTTCAATCCTTCACCGATAACGTTAATGCCCTTTATTTCTCTTACCCCAAAGATAAGTAAGTATGGAACAATAACTATATTAAGTGAAATGAGAGCTAAAATCATTGATAGCAACAATAAAATAAATAAATAAATAAATAACAGATAATAGGAGTCTTATAGGAGGACTTTGCATTATAAGCCATTGATTGAATATATAATCAAAGACTGGAGGCAAGGGGAGGCATTGCAAACAATGAAGTGGGTTTTTTAAATTATAATATGACAATTAAATACAAATAAGAATTTTAATATTTTCTGTAAATTACTGATTATAAAACAATTTAAATTACTAGTGTTCGCTGACTGGTCAAAAAAAGACCATAATATATAACATTGGAGAAAATATAACTGTTAATAATAACGCTGTTGTGTTGCTATTAACAGTTACTAAACAAAAAAGAATATTGGTTCACAAACAAATGCGAAAAAGATGCGTAACTATATCTGTCTATTACATACTAGCTTTTGCAGGCGATTTCGTCCGCGCGGAATATAAGATACCCTATGTCCTTTTCTGTAACCGTAAAAACCTACATAGAAAAATTCACGGTTATCGGTTGAGCCGTTTCGGAGTCTACGGGGAACATACATACACACATCAACTTTTATATACCTGCCCCCGTCGAGGTGAATAACGACAATATAGATCAATGCCTATAGAAGATTATAAAACAAAGTCGCTCTCCGCTTATGACTTAGTTCTCCGACTTCTTCTAAACCGCCCAACGGGTTTTAATACGGTTTCCACTAATGGTAAAAGCGATAAACGAAGTTTTGTGTACATAATTTGCAGAAAAAGTTTGCAACCGTGCGAAGCTAGGTGCGGGACACTAGTTTACCTATATAATAGGTCGGGCAAAAAGTTCCTTCGAATTTTATATGAAAACTCAAGACATCTGTTTTAGAGTTTATTTACATTTAATTACCTACAGTATTTATGTGCCATTTTTGGTGTTTATTTATGTTTTTTTTTTGTTTCTCTTTTTTAAATGCCAATAAATGTTTCTTTTTTTCTTTCTATTTTGTTCGATGACTTTTTGCCATCTTGTAGACAGTGACATGATCCCGTTGCTGTAGAAATTTTGGGACTTCTGATAAAAAAAACGCGACAAGTAGTTTTGGCAGTCCTCCCTTGATGTTAACCTGACACTGCCTCGAGAATTCTGAAGAGACCGAAACAAGCGGAAATCTGAAGGTGCAAGGTCAGGGCTATATGGCTGATGCATTAACATCTCCCAGCAAAATTCTCTTAATTTTTGCTGAGTGGCTAAAGATGTGTGTGGTCTAGCGTTGTCGTGATGAAAGACCGCACCCTTTCTATTGATCATTTCCGGCCGCTTTATTTCAATTTCTTGCTTTAATCTCAGCAATGCCTAATGCTTTAATCTCACTAATGAACAACGCCCTTCCAAGCCTACCATACTTATTGCGAGTTAACCCGGGTTTTGGCACAGCTCTGAAGCCTGACCGACCTTTGACCGCGGCCTTTTGCGCACGATCTTGTCGTAAGTGATCTACTTTTCATCACCAATTATCAATCTCTTCAAGAACGGTTCGTTTTCATTATGTCTCAGTGAGCTCGTGTGGCACCCAAATATCGAGCTTTCTTGTGTATCCAGCTTTTTTCAAATGACTCAAAACTGTTTTGTGGTCAATCCCCAGTTCTTCAGCTATGTCGTAACTACTGATATGCCGATCTTGTTCCACTTTTTCAAAAATGGCGCCCATTTTATTCGTAACAGGGCGACCAGAGCGAGGAGCATCTTTGACATCAAAATTCCCGGATTGAAAACGCTTAAACCAACTTTGTGCTACTCTTATTGACACTGCATTAGGTCCATAAACGTAACATATTTTTTTTCGCGACTTGCATTACATTTTTTCCTTTTTTGTGATAAAATTTTAAAATGTATAGAATTTCTTCATTAGATTCACTCATTTTGACAGAAAGAAAAACAAGTGAAAAATAGCCGGAAATAACATTTTACTAATTTGTTTCTTTTTTTGAAATATAACCTTTTTAATGTTATCAAAACCAGCCAGATACAAATAACACAGCGAAAGAAATTTTATTACAAGTTTATACGCGAAAGGACTTTTTCCCCGACCTAATATAATACTTACATAAAGATTCTCTCATTATAATATTTTCAAACTATATTGTTCATATATTTTATTGATATTAGTTTAACCAAATAAACTGATCACAAGAAGGTTTGTCATTCATTCATTAATTAAAGTTGAACTCACTCATGGCAGCGTAGAAGTTCCACAAATTTGTTGCTATAGAAATAAAGAAATATCAAATTAAAATTACAGTTTGATTTGCTTCTTTATTATTACCTATCCAGCTAGTAACATTGCTGAAGATATATTCATTTCAGTGTTCAGTATGGAATCTACTTTTAAAATAAGACATACATTATGACATTTGTTTATCAATTTTGTACTAATTGCTGACTCATATTAAGCAATGTATTAACTTAAACGGAAATCATTTTACAATTGATGAACTCACCAAATTTAACTATGGTTGACAGATGACAGAATATGTTGATATCTTTTTCTCTGTCGCACATCTAACAACACCCATTTTGTATCCCTGTCATACGTCGCTCCGCAATGCGTCTGCGCCGATGACGTCCACTATGACATTCAACTCTCTGTAACTCATGTGAAGGTCAATGTCGTGTTCATTATTATCTATGTTCTACTTTCGCATTGTTATTTACTGGAGTAGTAGTCTGTAGCGGATCTTTTTCTTCTCAGGGTTGCCATTATGCTCAATTGAAATTCTAACTTTTGTTACTTTTCTTAAATTAAAGATGCGAGTCTAGCCGAATAGTTGCACCACTTATTCGTGATATCGCTTATCGAAGTGCAAATAATTTTATCTTCTTCTTCTTTACTTTCAACAATTACAACACCGACAATTATATATCTACTTTGATTTCGATCGTCAGGTTCATCGGGACCTACCAGATTATGACACCGGTCTTGATGCTGAGAGATTTGAACCTGATCAAGAAAGTGACGGTGAGAGACTTTGAGTATTTCATCGACCACCGAAGTCTCACTGACGCCGAACACGATCCTCTTTTTGGCAGAAACTTGTTTTCTCTCAAAGGTATTGTTGCGCGAGGAAGCCGATAACTCTTCGACTTGAGTTTTAGCATTATCGTAATATCACATCTGATATATTCTAGGTCAAGAGTGGAAGGACATGCGATCCACTTTAAGTCCAGCTTTCACGAGTTCCAAGATTCGGCTGATGATACCTCTCATGTTGGAGGTTGGCGAGTTGATGATAAGGTCAATAAAGAGGAAGATCAGAGATTCGGGTGGTATGTATGCAAGTTCATATTTCTATAGATAGTAATAAGTAGAATAAAGCTGAAGAGTTTGTTTGTTTCTGTTTGAACGCGCTAATCTCTGAAGAGTATAATTCTTGAGGAAGTTTATAGGCTATTTATCATTACGTCTAAGAACCTTAGGGGCCCAGCAACAACAATTAAAGTGCTGATGGGCTGTACGATACTGTGGATCGGTGGCCGAGAAGAGCCAAATTGTGCATGAATGCGGAGCACACTTTTTTGATTTGTAATATTAATGTAAATATTAATGGTATCAATGAAATGGTATGTGGCTACTTTTTATGACGTTAGTATAAGAAAGTTCAATCCCATACTGGTGTTTCTTGGGTAACCGCGATGGAAGTCAAATTGCCCCCTTGATGTATTCCGTGCTCGATTTGTTTATTCATTTGAAACAGTTGGCTACGTCGATTTGGAGGCCAAAGAGCTGGCGACCAGATACTCAAACGACGTGATCGTGACCTGCGCCTTTGGACTGAAGATGGACTCCCACACCGAGGAGAACAATGAATTTTACAAATTGGGCAAAAACGCTTCTGAATTTGGATTCAAAGCGCTGCTAAAGCTGCTTATGTTCATCGCTTTTCCGAAATTGGCGAAAGTAAGCTCTCATTTTTTTTTTTTTCAATTATGTCATTCATTCTACATACTAGATTACACCTTATTTATTACGGCATTGAACAAAACTCGTAAGCGCCATACTAAACACGGCGGTTACAACCTTTTCATTGTGAGAAAATTATTTCCAGCATAGCATGTTATTTATCACATAACCGCACTAGTGCTTTTGTTCCGTGGTGGTGTTCTGTAAGGGTTAATTACTTCCGATAGTCCTGTACCTGTGACTGTTTTTTATATAAAGGTGGTCAGATAGGCTAACGGTCCACTCGATGGCAGGTAACTGCCGTCGCGTATAGCACAAACAACGCCACGGGTGCTACAAGTGCGCTGCCGACCTTACTAGGATTAAGGATAAGGGGGGTATGGAAATAGGCTCTGGCATCCCTTATTCACCGCCCTGCTACTACTAAGTGCTTCATATTATGTTATATTGATTGTTAAGTCTCCTTTCTATGAGAGTTTGAAAATCACCACCATGTTAAAGATGAAATTGTGTAAAATTATGTTAAAATATTTTCAGAAACTGAAGATATCGTTAATTGAAAAAAAGAGTGAGCGGTTCATCAAAGGGCTGGTTTTGAGCGCGATGAAGGAACGCGAAAACAACAAACTCCACCGACCAGATATGATACAGCTTCTGATGGAAGCCAAGAAAGGTATTTACTTCGCATTAGCTTATCCCTTTTTTTATTTTTCTAACTGAATATAATCTTTAGAAAACCACTCTTATTGTTGCCGATATCGTTACTAAGTGTTGCACAATTCGTGTTTTACAGGACGACTTACTCACGAAGAGAAAACCGAAGGCGACGATAGTGCTGGCTTCTCAACAGCCAAAGAATCATTGGTAGGCCACAAAAATATCAATAGAGGTAATTAACTGTTAGCCATTAACGGCCTCCAAAGTATTGCCTATGCATCTACGCAGGTGCCATAATGTGATGTGTACATGATGTGAGATTCTTGTATTATATCGGTGATAAACTTGTGGATCAGTACTGCTGTTAGGAGGCACGTTGACGCACTGATTATTTACCTTGGTTTTCAGACATGTGGCAGTGGTGACGAGAACAGTTGATGTAGCTTCCCGAATGCAGCCCAACCCAATTAGATTCTTCTGTCAACCTCTTTGGATTGTTTGGCCCAAAAATAGATTACGGATTGTCCCTCCCCGTAATCCTGCACATCTTCAACAGTTACACCCTCTACGGTAACAGGTCCTGGAAGAGTATGCTCGTTGAACATGACTTTCGTCTTGTCCAAATTCATCCCAAATCCCTCGGGCTGAGTAGCGACGTTGAGGCTATCCAACATCCCTCTGAGTTCTTCAAGCGACTGTGCCAGAATGACTATATCGTCAGCCAAACGGAGACGAGGGAGATATTCGCCGTTGACATTACTTTTCCCAGTCCAACGTCTTGAATACATTTTCCAACGCGTTGGTAAACAGTTTCGCAGCTGTATCGGTTTCGTCCGGTTGGCCTGATCTTGGACTGTCATTTATATTTATTGAACTTCTTTAAGTAAAACTTCTTTGCGTGCTATCAAAGTGAAATTTGTAGGTCGTATTTTGTGTGACGTTTCAGTGTAACGAAACGTGATACTTCTTGTAACGATATTTATAAAAAAATCCTGTAGTGATATATTCTCCATAAAAGTTTCATGTTTGATGTTTGTTTATTAATATTTTTTTATTAATGGATGATTTATTTCAAAAGAGCAACTATGGATGATTATTTCTTGGATCGGTGGTATATTTAATTTAATCCTGTTTCACGGTCAATTAGACTATTAAAAGCTTATATTGATAAAATTAAACAAATTTTATCAAGGGTTGCCAGTGGGCAATGTGAGAAAACGTGGTCTGCCCATTCAAAAGTTTCAAGAGTCAATTCCACACTTCCAGAGTAAAATAGTCCAATGAATGTAGGCCACCTGCCTAATTTGGTGGTCAATAGCCCACCCTTGTAATTCAGAAACATGCAGGCCAGGTATTAAACCCCAATTGAATGTTTTCCCAGCGTGGTCCGACGACGACCTCATAGCCCAAGCCATGCAATTCTACATGGGAGGATTCGACACAGTGGCCACAGTGATGTCGTTCGCCCTCTACGAGTTGGCCATCAACTCCGACATTCAGCAGAGGCTCGTGCACGAGATTCGCGAAAACATCCAGATGAATAATGGTAGATTCGACTACAGCTCCATTCAAAACATGACTTACATGGACATGGTCGTTTCAGGTAAGTTAACTTTTCTAATAATTATCTGCTATATTAGAAAGCGACTCCAGGTGGTACTCAGAACGAATACAAATTTTACGTTTAGGTGCAATACTGTACAGCAAAATTTTCTTAAACATTGTGTAAAATATGAAAAAAAGAAATAAAAGTAGCCGATTAAAACTTTAGTACAGAACTTAAGTTTATTAATAAACTTAAAACAAACAACTGAAAATTTTATTACTGTGACGAGAAAGGATTTCTTGGACAGTAATTAAGTTTTTTTTGTTTTTTTCAGAAAATGGACTCTTTTTGTATAAATCTGTCCATTTCAAACTTTTCTGTTATTTTTATCTAAGTTTTAATTTTACTGTAAGAAGTCAAATTAGGCAGCGAAAATAACGTTTTTCTACGAAATCCTCACCTTAAGTAATTATTAATTAAATTATATGTCTGGAATAAAAAAATTGAATTTAAAATTATTAGCGGTTTTCAAAAGAGCTACTTGCCTAATTAACTTGCTTCTTGGTCGAGTAGTTAAAGTGTTCGCTTTAACGCTGTCTCAAGACCCGGGTTCGATCCCCGGCAGGGTCAACTTTGGAAATGAACTTTTCATAGTTGGCTCTGGTCTTAATCTGGTAAGTAGTGACAGGACACACTGCGTTTCGCAGTCATTTTTGGCAGTGCGTCTGGCGACAGTAACCACCTCCTCACATAAGACCACCGTGAAATAACAGCATGTGTGCTGTTGTGTTTCGGCGAGTGAATAAGCGATGCCATAGGCCATTTCCCTATACCTTCCTAATGCCTTATCCTTAATCCTACTAAGGACGGCAGCCAATTTGCAGTGGCTTTTTGCAAATTGAAGTTTTTGTTGTGGACCGTCAGCCTGTCTGATGGTGAATGTTTTGTGATACTTTTATGGTGATTTGTTTTAAAAGAGGTGCTGAGGATGTGGCCTACCGGCATAGCTGTAGACAGAGTTTGCATCAAAGATTACAACTTGGGCAGGCCTAATGCCGAGGCTACTCAGGATTACATCGTGAGTACATCAAAACCGAATCTGTAACCTAACTAACATTATAAAAGCGAAAGTGAGTTTGTTTGTTACGCTACTCAACAGATCATCACGAATCGTCAGGAAGATAGAAAAAAAGTACTTTTCCAAGGAATCGTCTGAAAATACTACTCCTGACATAAATATGAGCAATAAAGATTGAATAAATGTTTTAACAACTAAAGAAAAATGACGCGGACGAAGTAGCGGAAAAAAGCTTGTCATATATACCAGCAGTAACAGGGGGTGCAAAAAGTGCGTTGCAGAACCTGATAACAAAAGGGTATTTTGTTATTTTAGGATAGTTGTTGTCTGTAGAGGGCGCTGGCATCAGATGTCTTAACAAACTGCAGTGAAGTAACTAATATTTTAAATATTTTTTAGGTTCGCAAAGGAGAAAGCGTGAATATACCGATCTGGGGCATTCATCATGACCCCAAGTACCATCCGCATCCATACCGGTTTGATCCCGAGCGGTTTTCGGTAGAGAACAGGCATCAAATCGAATCGATGAGCTATATTCCGTTCGGACTTGGACCCAGAAACTGCATAGGTAAGTCGCTTTTAGCTGACGGTCCACTTGATAGTGACACTTGATCTATCGCCGCCTAATAACACAAGCAACACCATGTGCTGAAAATGCTGAATAGTAACTCAACGAAACACAACAGTGGTCATGTGGTCTTCCATAAGTCAATTAAATCGCGACAATTAAGTGTGTTCTGGTTTTGCTGTGCTAATAATTTGAAATGTATAAAATGTAACTTGTTTTTGATGACTTTGTGGCGGCACATTCTTCTTGGCTAGGATAGTCCTTCGGCCCCCTGCGGCTTATTTGCAGAATAAACTTTTGAATTTTGAATTTTGAGGATGATTGATGACTGCGAAAGACAGACTTAGCAGTAGCAGCAGGTTTGTTTACAAACGTTCACACACTCACACATGGAAACACGGCGCCATCTGTTGGATACTTACCAAATTTGTAACAACTATGAGAATCCTATTATGGTTTTTCCTGCTAATAGAAATAAGCGGAAGACTACAGGTTATAGTGGCGCTGTGATCGCGAGCAGCTCGCCGCCGCGAGACACCAAGATGTAATCGCAGTTTTGTTAATATTGCAGCATCGAGATTCGCTCTGTGTGAAGTAAAGGTGATGCTGTACCACCTCCTGCAAACGGTCGAGGTATACCCCTGCAAGAAGACCACCATCCCGGCAGAAATCAGCTTGGAGTCCTTCAATCTTCGCATGAAAGATGGAGTTTGGCTCAGATTCAGGATCAGGGAGGAATAACATCAAATACCTACATATTTTTAATTCATTATTATTTTAGATTTCTGTATATATTATTTTAATTGTTTATTGACTATTATTGACTAATATACTTAAAAGGATGTTTTATATAAATAGAGTTTTACAGAATGTTATTTATTGACTCTGTATTTTTGTACATACTTAATTGATGTTCATCGAATTTAATTACCTTGTTATTTAAAATAATAACTCTTATCTGGGTTTTTTTTTCAATTAAAATCAATGATGTAATAATAAGTAACGTTACTTATTGAAACATATTGTCATGGCAACCGTGTGTAGTCAATATTTTATCTGTGATTATTTTTATTGTAATTTTAATTAAGAATATGACTCTGGAGTAATTGTATCAAGCCATTAATGTGTGGTCATAGCGAACTAATTGAAAATGTCCATTCGGCAGATTCAAAGGTTGCTTGCTTGCTGTTTTCAGAGTAGACCGTTTAAATGAGTCCTCGCCCGCGAACACTCATTTAAATTACTTTTAAAATTTAATTGCCTGAAATTTACGTTCCTTGCTTGACCAATTCAAGCGATTCACTATTTTTATTGATCATTCACTATTTTCAACACGAAAAATGTTTTGCCTATTATGTGACCCTGTTATCTTTAAGTATATATCTATTTTTATGTTTTGAATTATTTTTATGTTCCCAAGCGATCGTCTAAAAATATAAAATAGGCGCCACCGTCACTGTGGTGGAGCCACCGTCGTCGCAGCGATAAAGATTTAGGCCTTATATTACTCATATAATTTCTTTTTCAACGCGGACGAAGTCGTGAGCACCAGCTATTACTAAATATAAGGAATAACAGTAAAATCATTGGGTTTTTTTTTCAACTCATGCTATTTACATCTGACGGAGCATGCCTACAATTCTTTCCAAGACTCTCCATTACTCCTTGTAGAGTATTCATTTAAATGCAATAGATGGCGTTTCAAATGAAACTGACATTCTAAATACCTACAGTGAATTCCTATTTTAATAAAAATACGAAATATTATGACAAATTTTTAGCTAAACATTAGTTGCATTGTTATTATAATCTTATTCTGGTAGTTTCTTAAGTGATGCACTGCTCTGGAGAGTCAGTCAACTTGGTAACCGTAACCATCGATAAAATACTACTTATTAAGTAATTTTTTATCGGTGCCGTCACCTTGGTATATATGGATACTTAACTAACTAAAAGGGGATTTTTATAACATTTTTTATTATAAGATTTTGTCCGAATTCGTAAACTACATTTAAAAATATATACAAAAGCTATTTATTAAACCAGAATATGAAATAAATACCTGTGTTGTCTAATTTTTTGGACATTAGTCCTAAATAACAAAATGTTATTAATAATAATAACAGAGAAGTGGTAATTGAGAGGCGGTAAATTGCAACAGAACCCAAATGCAACCAAAATTCATTCTCTCCACCCCAGAACACCCCAGAAAGGAAGGTTGGGGATAAAGTTTCCATATGGGGCCTAATTTAAGTCAAGGACTAGGCCCTGCTCCGACACCAATACCGCTTTTTCCACCTGTTCGTCGTTTTCACAATGTAAAGATAATCATGAACGATACCACATTCGGCTACCTACCCACAAATTTTATTTATTGGTAACAATTACTTTAACTTTCTTCAACACTATACCCTGACGTAGGTATCAATTTCTAGATATAGAATAGGGGATCGGACAAATTTTCAGAAAGTGTTTTAAATTAATCTTCATGGATATTTATTCCCATAAAAAATACTATTTTATTTATTTATAGCCTTTTAGGTACTCAAAATCATGTTTTAATATTGTTTGTTTGAAAATGCCGCCATAACGCCACGATAGTTCATCTGAGAGCGCGTAACGTCATTTGTGGTCATATCATAACAAAACAGCTGCATTGGCATAAGACAATGATTGCCCACAAATGACGTCACGCACTGTGATTAGTGTTTCAGTATAGATTAAAAATATTGTAAATAATAAAATTTTAATTCTTCATTTAAAAATATTTAAATGAATTATATTAAATTAATATTCGATAAATAATCGTAAAAAATTATATATTTTCTTTCTAAGTACATTTTAGATTTTAATCTGATTACTATCCGATCCCCTATTCGATTGTCTTTTTCCTAGATTATAATTGTCGCATTAGACGTAAGTACCTACCTTAATTTCATTCACTGATATTTTCATAACTCTTCAGCTAATGGTTTTGTTTAATTTATTTTTATGACAGTTATTTTAATAAGAGTATGCATCTTCATTATTGTAATTAGTTTTTTTATAGTTAACTCATATATCATATATTATATATAACGCTCATATATTATAGTTTTATAGTTTACAATTTACATGAATACATGTTTATAGAGACGTGAAAGGTTTACTTACAAAATTACCCTTACCATAAATGTTGTTGGAATCTCTCCCTTAATTAATCATAGTAAAATAAAAGAAGGTGGCCACATTCAGAATTCGTGTATTCATCATTTTCACGGAATTAAGAACAAAATATAATAACATCTCTCAGTTTTTACGACAGAGCATAAAGAGCATAAACTTCCTAAAACACTAGCGAATTATTTATAACTTGAAAATAATTTAAAACATTTATAAAATACAACCGTATATCTATACGTAGACAAATGCACCGTTCGTTTGTTTGTTTGTGTATTACATAATTTCAGTTTAAGTACTTACGACCCTTTTCGCGAATTACAGTTAAACATTTAGGCTAACAGTTAACAGTTAACACGGCAGTTAGTAGTTCAATCGACAACAGTTAACGCGTGCCTATTGTAGGCCCTCAGAAACATAATTCTCATGGGCTATTTATATTTAATAATTCTAGAAGAAGACTCGTTAACGAGTCGACGGCAATATGTACCGTGTGGTGGTGATTTGGTAATTTATGGTAATTAATTAAATCGTTGTTCATTAAGACACAGATTCTTTGTACTGACCGTTCACAAAACTTAATAAAATAGGTAACTATTCAATTATTCATTACAATATACGTATGTTACTATTATACAATGTTAGTTATGCATTACTTATTCATAGGTAATATATAACTTCTGAAAATTGTAAAAAATATTAAAAAAACAACAACACTAATACGTTTGGATTTGAAAATTTATAATAAAAGATTTAAAGAGCAATATTACTCAGATTGCACAATTTTCCCCTTAGTTTTATTTTAAATTAGTGTATATTGGCGTAAAGATTTATAATAAAATGTCAGAAGAAGGAAAGAAAGATTATAAATGATATAGGTATATGAAGATAGATTTCATTGGATATTATAGAGTACTCTAGAAATTTAAAAGAAGTACAATTGAAATGCATTCTATCGTTAATTGATAGAAATCGATTTCGTGATTAGAGAAGTGTGCGATGTTGATATTACTAGAGCTATGTTGAAATGATTGAAAACTTATCTTATATCACAGCGATCGCCTGAGAGTCACAAAACTTAAAACTAACAATAAGTAAGATATAAAATTGTCGAATAATTTTTATATTGTTTTAAACAATTATTATATCATCTCCCGTTGAAACTAATCTTTGGCCTACAGATCTTTATTCATCACTAAAAAAAAATGTTGAATCGAGTCCAGGATTAATTGATCAATTAATACTCGACATTATATCTTATGAAACTCGATGGAAGGACGATGATAATGCAGCGATGACATTCCTATGGCACCGTCGACTACAAAATACGAAACATTCATTGCGGTCTCCGCGAAGAGCCGTTTAACGATTACTTATCGACTAATAATAAAAATTGGAATGTTGAAAATATTTGTTCGTCAGATTGCACACACATTCTTCTATCGGCGACGACACGATCAACACATCAAAAATACTTTATCAAAAATTCGCAATACAACCTCGCAACCTTGCAATGCCGACTGGCCAATCAAAAATCACTTAACAAAATAATATGGACACTTTAACGAGTTCGGTAACTATTTACAAATAATTGACGGGCATTCCGAGTCCCTTAACTAATCGAAACATTGAGCCTAAACACGTCACCGTGTCTCCGAAACCCTGGCGTCGGCGTTGCCCCGACTGAGCTTACAGCTCCAACATCGTCTGGTACTTGGGGTCGTCCGTTTGGAAAGTGGGACCCTTGGGTCCGAACTGGTAGACCAGTCGAGCCGTGGGCACGGAGAGCAGCACGCTGCTCTTGTAGTGGTACCTCATGGCTCGGCTGAACTTCTCGAAGGTCATGTTGTCGTTTTGCTTCAACTTGCCCCACAGTTTCGCCACTTCGTCGGGCTTTGTGAACCTGTAACGACACAATGCGAATTTTATACATTTTTACTATACAAATTACTATACGGGTTGTAGTGTATTTTAAGTGAATAAAGGAAAATGGTAACTGAATATTTTTAAGGGAAATAAAGTTCAGAGCGCTATTTGGACTAAAGTAGAAAATGCCGAACCTTATATTGAAATAAACACATCAAAAAAGTCTAAGCAACACATACAAATTTCAATTTTAGAATGTGTTTTCGCATTAAATCCTTAGTGTTTTCTTATTTATATTAATTTTAATGCTTTTTTGATATTAAACCTCAATTGTTTTTTTATTTTGTTTTTTAATAATCTCAATTAACAATAATTACGAGTAAGTACTGTATGTACGTAGTATAAAGTAAGGCGCCTAATCAACTAAACTTAAACTAAAATTGCATAAATTAATATAAAGTGTGGCCTCCTCTGTTATTGTCGTTATTGAGAACTTGCTGGCACCCATTATTCATAGAATCGATGAGACTGTTAATGTTATCCTGCGGCAATTGTTCCCAATGAAATTTTAGTAAGTCCATCAGTTGTTGGGTTGTTGTCACTCCATCCGAGTCCTTTAAAACACGTCTCTGGTGCATGTCCCATGCATGCTCAATGGGGTTGAGGTCTGGCGATTGTGCAGGCCAAGGCAATACCAGGATGTTTTCCCTTGCCAAGTACTCCCGTGTGTGCAAAGCTGTATGCGAACACGCATTGTCGTGCATCAACGTGAAATCGGAGCCGAGGGTTTGTGCGAATGGACGAACATAAGGCCTTAGAACATTCTCAACGTAATTTACAGCGTTCATGTTACCATTTACAAAAACGAGCTCAGTTCGTCTGTTCTTCATAATACCCGCCCATACCATAACTGTTGAGCCTTTGTATGGATGCACTTCCTGAACGCACCTCAGTCTTCCAGTATTTCCAGGACGACGGTACACTCTTACCCTGCTAGTGTCAGGCTTGAACCCAAATCGAGACTCATCGCAAAATAAAATTTTATCCCATTGTTCCCGGGTCCATGTAGTGAGTTCCCTACACCATTCATTTCGACGAGCGCGATTCCCGTGACGTATCGGTGGGCACCTAATTGGCCGTCGTGCTCGTAGGCCATACTCATGCAGTCGATTTCGCACAGTTTGGCAGCTAACAACAACACCACTTGAATTTTGTAGCCTTAAACCTATCTCTCGGGCGGTTAACATCGGGTCTTGCAGTCAGTTGTATGCATCGATCTTGCCGTGTGGTTGTACAACTTTCTCGACCTGGGTGTTGCTCAGCAGGATCTCCCGTATTAGCGTAACGCTGATGAAGACGGCAAATAACGCTTCTGTTGACACCAAAATACCGAGATACCTGAGATTGATTTCTTCCCGCTTGCAACATCCCTACAGCTCTTTGCATTGAACAAATCCAAATTTGTTCAAAATTTTTTTCAAATTATCGTTTAAATCATAAAATTGATACAGAATACTAAATTTTAATAAGCAAAGAAAACGCTATAAAATTCGGACAAATGCATTCGCTTTTGAATTGGTGAAAAAAAAAAAAAAAAAAAAAACAAATGATACTGGAATTTTTTTTACAACCAGCCAGGTCCTCTAGATCAAAAAAGTTTACATAGATATACCTACTTGGTAAGAAATGATATAATAATTGATTAATAATTTGAAATAGTATGTGTTGCTTAGACTTTTATGATGTGTTTAGTTGTAGATTATTTGTGAACTAATAAAGTAAGAGCTGAAACTCAGTAATTAAGATGGAACATGGTGATCCAACCGTTTCAAGAGAAGGTACAAAGCAAAAGGAACAACTGTACGTTGGACCGATTGGATCTAAAGAAATCGGTTTTCTCCTCCAAATCTGAACCGATTCAATTTTTTTTTTTTTTTCAAATTAGGAGAAAATATTTTGTGTATATAAGTTTTGCTTTCTTAAATAATGTAGTTTTATTTGCAAACTGAACGTCTTTAGAAGGCACTTAAAACTAGTCAATTTTAAGGATATTTCGAATGTTTCACTCGTACCTCCTCTAAGAAGTAACTTATCAAAACAATAAACACAGACATACGTAAAAAAATATTTGCACTAGTGCGAAAACCCACTGAGTAACTGATTATGTTTCGCTACATTAGGGGGCAACCTGAAGACCATTCTTGGGAAGTGTAACCGGTAAGTCGAGGATTAGCCCTTAACGGCTCCCGCTAAATGGATTCATAGCCTCCACTTATATAGTGTGTATGAATAAGCAACGATGTCAAGTGTCCAGATAATTGTGATCGGAGTCAAGGTCTTCTTGTTGCAGTCATTATCGGCGCGACGAATCACGCCGACAGGCACACATTTGTAATACACACACCGCTTCACGACCAATCGCAACACATTACAAGTATCTATTTGCCTCTCTTTTAATAAATTATTTCAATTTAGTTACAGATAAGTAGTTGCTGTATAACTTTTCATAAATTATCCTTCGGGACTGAAACTAGGAACAGCGGGTTTATCTTTATTAATCGTAGAACTGACTATATTTTTAATTGTAAATATCTTTACGAGCCCCGTAGAGCGACATTGGTTTTCCCGGCGCCTAAATAAGTGTGGAAACTAACTTGGTTTTATAGTATTTAGTGAATAGTGTCGGAGATAATAAATTGACTGTTTAATGTTTACCGTCGAGATAAACGCGACGATAACATCAATAACAGTGCACAACGCCATTGCGAAATAAATGACGTGTTTCTGTCGGTTTTATGGATCGCTTTGTGCGAACCTGCCGGCGTCCTTGCCGTCGACAGCAATGGCATTGGCAGTGATGCCAATAGATGGCGTGTCACTAATTATTTTTTATTAGCCAACAAATCTATAATTATATTTTTTATCTCATCTCGCCTCCTCGTCGGTCGGACACATCCTGATTCCTGATCGAAACGTGTCTCATTCAATACTTCGCTGCAAGATATTGTACCTATTCACTAATCGTTTAGTCTTTTTATGTGAAGGGCTAACTAACGTTTTACTCGATAGCAGACTTTCAAGAATCCAGATTGTAATGCACAATATGCGATAAGATAGCTTTCGTTTGTCAATTACTTAGCTGAACTTCATTATCTTGTTAGTTATGTACGATTTTCAAATTAAGTTTAAGTTAAATGTGAGGATTCTCTAACAAGAGTACCCAATGAAAAATGTATATTTAGGTAATGCAACTGTTTTATATATTAAAAAAATACTCGTTTATGGTTACGAGGTTGATTCCACATGATTCATAAATTTGGGATGCTCGGTGCGTGCGAGCGAGGCCGGTGCGTGGCCTTGTATGTATCGCTGCATCAGCTGGGCCAAGGATCCGAAATGTCCCTACGTGACACGCATTGTCACATCGACACACACCATTACCTGTTGACGATTCTCACTGATTAATGCAGTAACTAAACGCAAAGGCAATATTATGTTTATTTGTCAAGAAAAAAATCCAAAAGTAATAAAATCGCAAATTGTGTTAATCGATCCGCATTTGTCTGTTTATTTTTGCCATAAACAAAAGTTCACCTTAACTGCGTCGCTGGGGTTGGGTATCAACATTTTAGGCACTTAGATGTAAATAAATAAAACCTGTTGCAGGTATAACCCCCCTCTACTTTTCCCCCTTTAGGACGTCGCCCCCTCCCCCCGCGTTCTGTCTTCGAACAAAGTTAATACGCGAAACGTGCCTGCTAAATACACTTTCGTAAACAAGTTATTTTTTGAGGCCATTTTGCTTTACAAGGAAATCTTTAAACACTTTAATGCTTACTATATTTTAAACTCAGAAATAAATAAATACGTAAAGATGTAAACGAGTTATAAATTATAAACTAACCGCTGAAATTCTATTGAGACCGTTCTAATGAGTCCAAACACGCTATATCTGCTGTCAATCGCTGAGGAGTTGGGTATCCCGCAGACTATTTGATGCTGCAGCATTGGGTCAAGGTTACCATGTCGTGGAAATACCACCGAAGGAGCAGTATACCAAATTTCAAATCAATCGAACCTGTGGAAGTTAGTGCGATCCCTTCATCGATTAGAAAATGTGCTGACGATTATCAAACGCCTAAACAAATCTCCATAAATTATAGCTATGAACCATCGCGATAACGTTAACTTTCAGACAAAACAATCGGATTAAAATTGGTCCATCCGTTTCGGAGTTATGATGCCACAGACAGACACATGTATACAATACACAAACAGGTTAAAAATAAGAACTTTGAAAATAAAATGAAGATGAAAAAGATGCAGATTTTGTTTGTTTGTTTGCTACGCTTTCTCGTTTTAACTACTCAACCGATCAACGTGAAATTTTGCTACACGTTGTCAGGGATGCAGAATTTTTTTTTTATGTTAAGGTCGGCAGACAGGCTGACAGTCCACTTGATGGTAGGTAGCTACCGTCGCCTATAACACAAGCAACGCCAAAGCTGCTGCAAGTGCGCTGCCGACTGCAGTAGGATTAAGGATAAGGGATTAGGAGTGGATAGGGAAATGGGCTCTGGCATCCCTTACTCACTCACCTAAACACAACAGCACACGTGCTGTTATTTCACGGTGGTCTTCTGTAAGGGGGTGGTCACTGCCGCCAGACGGGCTGCCAAATGACTGCGAAAACGCAGTGTCCCCTGCCACTACTTTCCAAATCCAGACCAGAGCATTTTATTTTATTTTATTCCGCGGGATCAGCATTTTATTTTCTGATAAATAAAGATTGAATAAATGTTTTGACGCCTGACGAGGAGGCGCGGACAAATTCGCGGAAAAAAAGTTATTTATGTAATAATACTTTGTTATTTTCGTCCTCTATCGATTGGGGAAACTGATGTTAAAATAAAGCAATAACAAAAATATGAAATAAAGTCGAGAACAGTTTAAATAATTCAGCAATGCGCTTGCGCTTTACAACATCTCCGGTTCATACGTCATGGCATCGACACCATTTTATGTAATAATGCTCTTTACACAGTGCACCAAGGAGATCGACAATGCCAAACCAAACAGATATGACTCATATCGTATCTGACAAAAGGTCGTTTATTGTAAGTCGCGCGTAAGGTTTGCTAGTCGGGAAGAGGAATCCCCTGACGGGGAGTTTATTTTTTATAATGTATAGCTCCTAAATGCTATAATGAGTTTTAAAAAGTTTATAAGTTTTATAAAGTCTTAAACTTTCTTTACACATTTATAAAATCAAATATTTCGACAGTTAAAGTCTTATAAAAACATATTTATTTTTTCCCAATTTGGAAACATTTTTATATAGCGACCCGCCCCGGCTTTGCTCGGCTTGCAATTTTTATATATAAGAACATTCCCCGTTTATCCCTCTTTCCATTAGCGAAAACCGAATTAAAATCGGTCTACCCGTTCACTCGTGATGCCGTGACCAGGAGAAATGGGGATTCATTTTTATAAATGTCATATAGCCATCGCTGTAGGCAACCTTATATACTGATGGATGAGTATACCTACGAGACGAGTATATAAGGAAAAATGTAGTATGATGGATGGAGAAGTAATTAATGGATTATGTCACATTACATAACATGATATAATGTAGAAAAATATGCAATTAGTGGCATTGAGGAAGGTAGGCTCACTTCTGAAACGTTGTCGCGTTCACTTTACATTACTATGACCTGACCCGGCTTTCCAGGTACGCTTGGAAAACCATAAAAGGATTTATATATATACATAATTATATAATATTACGTACTAGCTGAGCCCGCAACTTCGTACGCGTGGTATTCGGTATATAGCGCGAACTTTTTTGGTTTTTAAACCGGTTGGAATGAAACAAACACTAAATGTTAGGGGAAGCTTGCTACAATATATCAGTGAAAAACGCATTCAAATCGGTTAAGCCGTTTCGCACAGACGCAAACAGAAAAAAATTGTAAAAACTATTTTTTTGACCTCGGTAACATAATCACAATTTGTACAATAAAATTGTACAGTGTACAAATTTTTTTTTTTTTTTTTTTTTTTTGCAGAAATATTTAATGTACAGTAGGCACGGTTCGTTTACGATTTTATTTTATTATGTATAGAATACATGCTGTTCTAATGTTCTCAGTGTACTCTCAGCCTGTCTGACGAACTATAGGTACATTTAAAAAAAATAATAATAAAAAAATAAAAAAAACTTAATTGCGTTTATCGACACTATAAAGCGCAAAAACAACCTTTAAAATCGTTTTTCCACAAAAGGTTGTATAAATAATTTATGACATGTTCGTGCGGCTGTGAGTATACTCGTCTCTCTCGCTCTGCTAGTGGTGATGCTGTGAGTCGATGCATCGGTGCTTGCATCCAATGAACACACCTCGACAACTACAATGTGAGCTGTCACGTGCTCACAACTGCATCAGCGCACGTGATCCTCTTCAGATAACACATAACACACATTATGTCCCAGACATCATCTAAAAGACAGGCGATTCGTAGGAATTCCCACACTAAGTTCTACCAAGGTTTCGAACCCGCGTCTCCCATTGGAGCCAGTCTCGTTGTCTCTTATGTGAGCAAAAGATGGCACAGATACAGTGAGCTAATTATGTACAAGATGTACACATAATACCTGCCTCACTGCAGAGATATAAGTATTTTAGTAAGAAAGAGTACAGGGGAGTGGGCCTCGGCTGGCCTTGGCATTCGTTGCCAGCACGAGTGCTTTTTACTTCGCGGTGATCTACTCGAATTGCCCTTTTTGAGACCGCATTTAATTAAACCAAAAAATATATTCGTACGCGATTTGTAAAATGCATAAAATGTAAATAAATATGAAAGAGAACTTTGAACCTTTCATTTGGACCCATTTGGACCGCATCAATTTGGCACCGACTATCAAGCGGCCATGGAAACGAAGCGCCGGGCCAAACTAATCTCGACCTTATCTCGAAAGGCCCAAATCTCAATTCCCTATAACCACGCAAATGTTACGTTCTTAAAATTCACAAGACGTAATTGACGCGTTCCAGGTATTGGTCGGTGGATCTTGCCACGATCTTGCAATGCAAATAAACAAACGGCGAGGAGTCGAAGAGACGCTGTCATATTTGCACATTTCGTTTTAAATAACAAACTAATCTAGATTTAAATTCAAAAATAAAAAGCATCATTTACCTAACTGTGTGGATACCTATTAATTACCCTCCGCCCCTAATATAATTATTTCAATTTAATACACTCATTCGTTGCTTATTTTATTATTGAGTTAAGAACTTTACTTTTTACGTTTAAATTGTAATAAAGACTGGCATTTCTTTTAAATAAAATGTACTTACTGCGAAAATACAGTTAGAATACCTAATACATTGATTTCTTTAAATTGTAATGCGATTCCCTATGTCATATCGAGAACAACAAACAAACAGAAGCTTAAATTGTCAGGAATCGAACTCGGAACCGGTGCATTTGAAAGCGCAAAGAAATCGCAACAACGTATAAAGTTTATTGGTTCGATTTTCCTCATGGCGTCTCGCTCGCACCGCAGCGGCTAGCTGCGCGCGCGCCGATAAGTGTTTGTGTAGTAAACTAAATATCACAGCTCATAGTAAATATTATATCGTAAAATAAGATGCAAGGGTTTTTTCAATTGGATAGCAGAGATATGGTCCCGTAACAAAATACGACCAAGTGAGTCAAGCTCGTTAACCGTCGATGTTTACGACACAGAGATATATCAAATTGATAACATAATTTGAAGAAGAGCTGTCGGTTGACCAATGTTTGCACGCGGCAAGCAAAGCGGAATACTTTTACTTATATGATGCCAGCATTGCTCGTTCCTCTTCGGCTTTCTTACCTTCTTATGCTTCTTTCCATTTGGTCGGCTTCTAAGGGTCATAGTCTATTGAGCCACATTGAACGATCAAATCCGACGAAGACTCTTCAGCGTTATTCCTTAAAATATCTTTTAAATATATCAATTTCAATATAAATTAGCAAGTAAAAGAAATAACTGTACAATCGAATAAGTGAATTCTTGAAACAAACAAGTCTTCCGAGCACGTAAACATACGTCATCCCACCCACACAGCGCCGCGTCGTGAGTGAGGGAATCCCGCGCTGCAAATTTGTCGATCGAATTAAAACTTTGTTGAGTTCGATAGATGGTTTTATTATACTCCTATTTAAGGTGAATATTATACATTTTGAAAATATTACACAAAAATTTGTTCGCGTAGAAAGCATTGAAGTAGGTAGACATAGAATGTAAGTATAATCTATACACAATAGGTGCCTATATAATAAAATCGTAAACGAGCCGTGTTTGCTATACATTAATTATTAAAAAAAAAAAAAAAAAAAAAACAATTTGTACACGTTGCACTTATGTTACCAAGGTAATAAATAATAATAAATTTAAATAATAAAATTTTATTTTATTTCACAATATTAACATAATACGTACATGTTTTATTGTAGCAAACAGTTAAAAAAAAATGAAAAATAAATATGTTAACATGGCAACAAAATATAAAATAGTTTTTAGATTTTTTGTCTGTTTGTCTGTGCGTTTGTGCACGCTAATCTCAGAAACGGCTTAACCGATTTGAATGCGGTTTTCACTGATGTATTGTAGCAAGCTTCCCGTAACATTTGGCGTTTGTTTCATTCCAATCGATTTAGGTACAATACCGAATACCACACGTACGAAGTTGCGGGCTCAGCTAGTAATAAATATGTGCATGCTCATTATTAAAAAAATAAGCATACGTAACTGCCTATGGATTTTTTTACTATATTATGCACGCACCATTAATTTGTACAAAAGACGTTGGTTATATGTTTTTTTTTAGGGTTTCCTACGTCCGAATAAAAAAACGGAACGGAAAATAGGATCACTTGTGTGTCCGTCTGTCCGTCGGTCACAGTCAATTATCTCGGAATCTACTAGACCAATTAAGTTAAAATATCAATTTCTGTGACCCAAACGCAGAGGTGTGACGTGAATAGATGAAATCTCTATATGGGACGTCATTTTTGGGGGGAAGGTGAAAAATTAAAAAAAAAGATTTTTTTGAAAACTACATCGTGTGACATATCAAATGAAAGGTCTTGTTGTGAAGATCTTAAATGTATTTTTTTGTGATTTTAAAACAAATAGTTTCCAAGTTATTCAAGAAAATAGACGAAAATTGACCATTAACCCCCCCAATATTGTAAAAAAATAATAATACAGAAATTAGTTTTCTACTTACAGATTATAGGAAAACCTATAAGAAGTCTATGATATTAAAATAATATGGTAAATCGCTCAATATTGTGCGGATAGGTAATATCGTACGGAACCCTCTTCACACGAGTTCAACTCGCACTTGTCCCGTTTTTTTCATACTCGTTTATAGTAGCCGGCAAACTTCTTGGACAAACGACCTTGAATGCGCAGAAACGAAAAATAGGTCTCTTCGTCTCTCGTGATCTCTTTTCTCTCTATACCACCAACTAAAAGGTTATTAGCTCAATCAATAAAAACCCAGTAATAAAAAAATAGCGTTTTTCAATGAAAAAACTTCAGCGTAAACTTTCCCCCACCACCTCACGCGATGGCCAACAAGTTTGCCGGGTACTATACTAGATTATACTTATTATTTAATAAGAAGAAAAATTGGAAAAAAATACCAGGGGCGGGTCGTTTGTTTATAGTAATAATTAAGATTCCCATATAGGGTTCAGAATTTTTATATTTTTATAATATGAATTATTAATTCTATAATTAATAATATAACAAGAATTTTTATTAAATAGTGCGAAAGGCGTTGTTGAATAAAGGATTTCCTCGTATCACTGATGTAAAGTTTTTCTCACAATTCTCGTAACTATAAAAGAGCTTCGCTATTACATAAATAAATCATGTTTGTAACGTGACTGAGCTGAATTAGCATCGATTACTATACAACTTATAAGTCGCAATTATATATCGCAATTATAGATCACTAACAAAGGTTGTAGCCGTTCATATTTATATATATTTTAATAAACATTTTCAAACATTTCAGGAACCATTTAAATATTACCTTCATACAAGCACAATAAAAAACAATAGTACAATTTTTAGATTGCCTATTAAAACTAAGTTACGAGTAAGTTAACTAAGTAACTTAATTAATAATTAACTAAGCTTAAGTTGATAAACTTTTTATTTCTATTAAAAGACTATCTTGTCTGAAGAAACTATTAATTTCAAACCATAATGTACCCCAATAGGATTGAATAAAATGAGTCGTCACTGAGAAGACGAGCTATCGCCGTATCGAGTCACATCAAAATCGGTTCAGTACTGAAAAGGTAAAAGTTAGAATTATTTTCGCATTAAAAGTATTAGTATTGAAAAAATACTTCTCAAAAGGGGGTTGATTTTTTATAGTAACTCGTCCGGGACACAACCCAATCGAAAGACTACGTTAGCTCCGGAGAAAATAGAACAAAAGAAACAAAAATGTTGCAAAAAGACTCCAGCCGGGATCGGGAGTTCGGGAGCCGGAAGGAGGTATTCTCACTAATCAATATAATAGAGCCACTATGAGAAAAAAATATATAAGAATACCTATAAGGGGAACGCGAGTACAATGAAAATTAAACCATACTTCAAGGACACGAAGGCGTATAACCGCTCGCGTAACGGGTAGCACGAGGCTGCCCTAGTTATAAATAGATTTTCACGAAAAAGAAATGTTACAGGGCCTCGGTGCAAGCTCCCGCACAGAGTAATGAAACATTCAGACGAGCCCTCACTCTACAACACTCTAAAACCTTCCTCAAGAACTGTGCATTCAAATGCTCAATTTAAAAGCGTTCAACCAAACGAACAAACAAACTTTGCACTTGTGTTTAATTCACCTTCATTCGGCTAAAGTATAGTATAAACGGGAGCTAAAGAGGTCAGGATATAAATTGTGCATTCTATAGGCAAAGTGGCAGTAAAACCCGTTGTTATCCTTATGAACCACGCAAACTAAATCGTATTGTAGGTCAATAGCAAATTGATTATTATTACACACGTGCACAAACAGGCATTCGTATGTTTAAGTGGCAATTAGCGAGTTTATTTGTAGCTACGGTTTATTTTATAAGCCACGTATCGATAACTGTGCTCACTTAATTAGGGGGACGCTGCTCTTTCAAATACCTATAATTATCACTACACATTATCAAGTTAAGTTTGCATTAATCCTGAAAAGAATTTCGTCCAACTTGAGCGATTTGAGTCTATATAAATTATAAATAAAGTGAGTTAAAAAATATTGGTTTAAGTGATTTTTAATATCAATCTAGCTCATTGACAGCGGTTAAAGAAAAGGCAGTCTCTGTATCGCACACTAACCGTGCTCTAATTTCTCTGGACCACACTCACAGACGCAATTAAGTCGCTTACACGAGCTGTTGGGGTGCGGGAGGGGCGAGAGGGGGTTGCACGAACCGACTCCCCCACCCCTCCCCGCGGATCCAGGAAGAGGGATGGGAGAGAAAAAATGCGCGTGGAACGAGCGAAAAAGAAAAAACGCGGAAAGCGGAAACAAGTTCCTGCGACACGTGACTGGAAGCTTCCCGGGCGCGTCGCCATGGCGACCGCTAGGGCTGTGCCGAACGTCTTATTGTGTTCCGGTTGTATGTCACCAAAACAAAGTTCCTCGTGCCAAACGATTTAATACAGAATTGAATTTGCACTATTTACTTCGGTCCATTGACTCGCACCTATTTCCTATTTCGTTTGTGGAGTAGAGACACTCTGTAAATATGCTCGACTAAGTTGCGGCACGAGCGAGCAATATTATTTATATCCATGTGGGAAGTAAACGCGAAAAGAGTCGTACACTAACTATCAATAAAATTGGATCCTCCCTTATGAAAGGAAGTGCCGGCCTTGAGTCCCGTAGCAACGTTGGCGAAAAATCCATATCTACTAGTACACGGATGCAAGGAGCGTCCCTTGCCTCGCCGACTCTCAGAATACGCAGCTAGCAAACACGCCTACATATTATTTTAGGATATACCTACTCCGCAAACGACACACCAGTCAATGTAAATAAGTTATTTTAAGTCGTTTAGCTTTTTTGTGCTTTAGTGTAAATAAAAGACTCAAGTGTAATCTGCACGCTTTTATATGGAGCCAGGCCATTTAATAATAATCCTATCACATTCGTGTATTAATTGATGTACAGAGAGAAATATTTTTGGTGATCTGATTGAGAATTTAACAGATCTTGTTCCTAGATACGGCTTTCGGCACTCCTGACCCACGGTGATTGCAAACATTTTTATAACGCAGTCGATAAGCAAAACATAAATTAACTTGATTCATATTTTGACAACGTAGCAACTAAGTGTGCTTATGTATATAATAAAGCAAAACAAAATAAAATGCTAAGTTAACATAACAACAAACAGGTCGTAATATTCAAACGGCGTATGAGGCCGATGCAAAAACAAGACGAGGTCAAATCGAGACATAAAACAAAAAGCGAGTACAAAAAGACCATACAACAAATGATTCTGCAAGTTCTAGACGAGTCGCTTTAACTGAACTCGGAACGAAGTTTCGAGTTTTAAGAGGCGGCCTCACTTCCACTCGATCGTGTGTTAACAAATTCGACAATAATTAAGACCAAAAAGAATTGAGAGAACAGATCCAGCAAAAGCGCAAAACCGGTCGCGTTGCCAGAACAACAAAAACTAAAAAAGTTCCATTTGTAACAAATAATGTTTACATAGGCCATACAAAACGAGTATGTTTTCGCTTAGCCTTGGCTGCAGATCGCTTCACCAAATGGACATCGTGACATAATTTATTTGAAACATATGAGATCACGAGACATTTTTCTATGCAAGTATGCTTACAGTCCACCCGATGGTAGGTGGCTACTGTCACGCCGTTGTTGACGCAAACAGCAACAACAACAATTCTTTACACAAATTGACCTGTTTGCAACTGGTCCACAAAAATATTGAAAAACATATTATGAAATCAATGCATTAGCTTTTTAATGGGTTTTTTTATTGTTATTTCTCTTGTTTATTTGTATGTCCTCACTGTATAAAATTTGTTTACACTATTATTAAGTTATTGTTGATTGCACTATTATTTAAGTTATGTATGTTTTACTTCTTTTTTTTCTAGTCATGGCGTAATTGTGAGTTTTCGCTACCAAAATAAAATAAAATAAAATAAGTGCGCCGTCGACTTTAGTAGGATAAAGGAAACGGTCCCTCATTCGCACCGAAACCCACCAGCAGAAATTCTTTTATTTCACGGTGATCTTGTGTATGGGAGTAGTTAGTGCCGCACTTATAAATGCGCTTGTGGCAAAGTCACTCGTTGTAATCAGAATTGGGTTTTTAAAATGGCGCGGGGTTTCTATAAGGTCTCCACCTATTAAGATTTATTCGTCAACAAATTATGGTACTTTCAATTATGACCTACCACCACTAATGATTCGGACGACAGTCGCTTTAATGGTCTCGATCAATTCATCGTTAAATGACTAATTCTTTTCTAATTATTCTTCATTCACTGTCCTATCTATTTTTAAGGTTGTAACTTATAACTATTAGTAACTACTCCAACGCAGTTTTGTTTATTCTTTCAATTAGCATAGTTTACTTGATTATACCTATTCCCTCCTAATCCTTTATCCTGCTAAAGTGGACAGCGCATTTGCAACAACCTACGATTCAGTGGACCGTCAGCCTGTCTGCCGATCTTTATATAAAGGAGAAACGGCTTTTCGAAGTTCTTCACGAGAACTGTACAACTCAAACTTGTTTTACTAAACATTATATTCGAACTGAATCTTATTTGTTAAACTTTTATAAGTAATAAAATCGTTGAGTATACAAAATTCAAACTAATTTGGTCTCCATGCGAGCATCGATTAAGGGCTAAACAGCCGTCAAACGAGACACAATGGAATTCGTATCTTCCGTCTTAAAACTGACGGTACTTAAATATATTCGGTGTTAATACACTTTGAACTTTAAAATCAAACAACATAAAATCCATGGGAGATATAGCGTTTAAAATTGTTAACGTGTGAACGATTAAGCAAGGTCGCAGAGGAACCAGAGGCGGGCGCGGCCGCGCGTCGAAGCAAGGTTAAGGCGACAGATAAAAACTATACGACAATAACGTACTACCACAGGTACTACCGTGACGATTCAGTAATGGATTTGTGAACAAAACGAGCAAACTTCAAGATAGTAACATACTTCAACATCGAAATTATCATCTACCGGTACGCTTCTATCTTAAGTTGAAATGATTAAAATATCGTTTCTTACTGGAAAAAGCAATGTTTTTAGTTTGTTTATTAGGTCAGTTTCCTTATAAGGATTTAATTGTTTTGAAAATTGCAACAGTTTTTCAATTTCCAATGCCCTTAAATCCATGGCCAAAGTCATTTTCCACGCAACATCAATGACTATTGCAAAGTTCTGAATCATTTTAATAAGTCGCCTCTATTACTTCAGTAGTAACAGAATTGTTTCCTGCTTTTGATCAATTTATGATTGTCGTACACTGGCCTAATCATTAGCGATACGTTTTTTTGTTAAAATCAAGTTTGAAGCGAGTTTTCCAAATATAACAAGTCAAATCATTTAAATATGCGGAAATAATGAGGAACCACAACTTTTTTATTAAACAACATTAGATGCGCAATTAAACTAAAATTGTAAATCGGAAGACGCCATCATCGTGGCGAACGGTGTGTAGGTACCTACTGGAAAAGGGATCGACTCAATTCCAGATCAATAAATGCAGACTCAACAGAATGTGTTATAAAGTTTAATTGAGCAGCTAGAAAAAAATCTTTTTAATATTTCATTCAATTTAATCAAGTAAGTCGGCAACAAAATTAAAGTATCGCTATCATAAAATTGTGTCATAAAGTAATGATAGCATTGGCGCTAATAGAGTAAATGATTAATTAAGATTATTCTTCCATTTGCATATTGCAGCTGTAAACGAGCGGTCCTCAATGACCCAGCAATATCTAATTAGTCGAATGAAGGTTGGCACTCATAATTGTGGAATTATACTTATTCTGTTCGAACAACAACTACGAAACTAAAAAAGAAGGTAAGCACCTATATGGCGGTCTAACTTGAAATGGTTGAATGTTGGTGTAGATATAAACCCATAGGATTGTAAACGCCGTGTGCTCTCATCCTTATAAATAATGTATGAACCATAAATTGGTCTTTGGTACAAGTATATCGATGCACTCACCTGAACTTCTTCACGTTTCGATCCTCCCATTTGATTATCGACGGATTATACTGCATCGATCCTAACAAGATCCATAAGAAATCTGGTACCGAAAGACTTTTAGGTTTCTTGCAAACTTTCCTACCGCTGCCTTTGGGTCGTCCCGGAGGCCTTTTGAATACTTTTCTTTTGTCGTCCTCGTCTCCGGATTTACTGCCGTCGCTTCTATACGAATACTCGGGAGAAGCGGTTTCCGAGGAGCGGTAGATATCTTCTGCATCGTCGCTGGAGTCGCACGCGTTCTGTAGTAGACTGCTATCGTTCGGCTTATAGTCCGAGGTGTACACTCTATTTCTATCGAAGGAATCTAAATCTAACACTGTCGGCACGGATTCTTGGTGTTGATAAGGGTCGCCGTCTGCATATCTGAACACCGAGGACTGTCTGATCGCTTCTTGGTTGAGGCGAAACTGAAGTTTTTCGAAGATAGCTTCTCCTATCCTCCTGGAATAGGCCACGTCGGTCTGCGGATGTGCTATTCTCTGTAACAGTTCCTCCTTTTTCATCGCCCTCAATTCGTATCCGGATATTTTGAAATTGTAATATGCGACGTCCAATTCACTGAATCCTAGGCTCTGTGCGGTGTCTATGATCCAGGAGACGGTGTCGTCCTCGGTCCAGTCGGTGACCACGTTGTATTTCCAGGAATCCTTGTAGTAGAAGTCCCGTCCGGTGCTGACGAGGTTGTGGTAGACATTGGCGGTGGAGTCGACGTCGGGCTCGGCGTATACGTCGTAGGAAGGATTCGTGTAGTAACTGGAGTAGATGTAGGAGGCGGATCCTTTCCTGAACACTTGGAAGTCGTCGAGACGCGCGGGCGCGGGCGTCGTGGGGTAAAGATCGCACATGTTTTGGTCGTAGGGGCGCGCGTAGTCGATCATAGTCATGGTGGACGCGTGCGACGCGACCGACGTTTCGCGGCGGAATGGCGGGCGGCGGGAGTGCCGGCCTCTTAATACTATCGGAGCGAGAATCCACGCGAGCCGCCGCGCACTGTTTGTTTACATGATGCGTTTCGCGAGTGGAGTGTACTCTCCCTCCTCGCCCTCACTTGGCTCGTAACACAGCTTTCGGACACAGAATAGTTTCAATATTCCCTCGAGAACAGTAACTTTTTTTTTCTGGGTTAAAGGTGATGATTTCATGATGATCGGTCGAGTAGTTAAAAGGTGAAAAGGTAACAGACAGATAGAACGAGATACTACCACATTTATAATATTAGAACTTTTTTTCTTCAATTGTCATACTTTTTTAATAATTAATAATTAATTGGTTCCCCATATAAATTTTCATACCCCATTTCACCCCTTTCAGTTTTATGTTCGGTACAAAAAGTAGCCTACATCATTCTCCAAGGTCCCGTTTATCTCTTAATTCAATAAAATTGGTTTAGAACTTTAGACGTGAAAATACAACAGACAGACTTACAGACAGAGTTAATTTCGAATCTGTTCTATTTTTTGAGATCAACGTTGGTCCAATAAAAAACAATTTATTGCGCTTTGAAAATAAAAATAGCAAATATGCTACGTTTCAATGTCGTAGACACTTATACTATACGGATTGTCTCTCTGTCTAGAATAAAATACCAGTAGGTATTATTTGCAACCATTATCTCGAAAATGCATTGATTTACTGCTAGATAATAGCCACTACCTATTATTATTGCAATTATGTATTTTATCAACTACACTAGTCCTTAGCGACCCATGGAGGTGACATCTGCCAACCATTCGACAATAAAAAACCGCAGAGTGTACAATGGGGGAAAGTGAGTCAGTCTTGTTTTTCCAAAAGTTGACTGATGACTGACTTTGACGTCATAATAGCTCTCACTTGACCGCATAATTGTCACTGCGAAAACAAGGGACACAGTGCACTGTGCGTTATCATTTTAACTTTTATTGATAACATTATTTATTAATTAATTTTACGCACCGTTTAATGAAATAAACTCGAATGAATTTCCTCTAAATCAGGGAAAAATGCAAATTAAATTTATTGCATAATTTGACTATTTCCTATTAATTTTTGTTTGCGGAAAATATTTAATCGAATCGAACTGAGACAGATACAACTCAGTTTATTCAAGTTCAAGTTAATTATAACTTGAATATTATATTGCAATTTCTTGAGGATATAAACATTTAAACTTGATCAATAATTAGTCGTATATTACCTATTTAGTATGTATTAGGTATTGTTTTAAGGTTGGTCTTGAAAATAATGTAAATTTATATATGTATCTATATAAATAAAATGAATCGCTACAGACCAATTAAGGTTTTTTTTAAATAATATATAAAAAACTAAATTAAATATAATACCTAGTTACTGAGGACATTGTAAGTAGAACGACAACGAATAACCAGTTATTCATTTGTAAGTAGGATAAATAAAATGCAGCAAATCGCATGCATCGTATGCACTTGCAGTAGTCAGTCGTCGCTATCAGTTCGTCGACCTGTTTCATAATGCACGCCCACATGCACTCGCAGGCCTAGAGGCTAGAGCCCGAGCGCTCCGAGCAGGGAAATGTGCCCACTGCAATGGAAAAACCGAAGCGCCCGGGGAATAACGCTACGACGGACGACGCGCCTCGCGAAAGGCTTCCATTGGCGAACTGCTCGACTCAACAAATTAAAATTGAATACGCGTCAGTTAGTGCCTCCTTTTAATTGACCTTTTTAAAGTAAAAATGTCAATAAATAATCAATTTATTTTTGACACAGCATCTACCGAGATTTCTTGTCTATTTAGAATACCATTTCGAATAGGTAATTATTATGAAATAAAATATTTAGTACATCACTCCCCTGAAATCCAATTAAAATTACACAATAATATTAGTCACTTTTAGAACGATCGACTGAAGCACATGTGAAAACTCTAATGACTTAGAACTTCTGCCCGCCCATCACACTTTTACTTTAAAATCTGTGTATTGATGAAATATTTAAAAAAAAATAAGATGCGTGTTAATAATTTATTTAGAACTTGTACACTTTTAAGAAAGAGACTGTCTTTAAAAGTAAAAATTAAAAAAAAAATCGTTCGTTCCTCTGCTATTTGCAGCGATGACTTCAAGGGAGTGGCTTGCGTTGAATGGATGCAGAGGACATCAGGCATGATGGAGTTATATTAGAAAGCCCTATGTCCAACAGTGAATCCTAATGGACTGGTAATGACGACGATGGTAATGCAATTATTAAATACACCAAAAAAATCCAGATTCGAAATATATTTTTTGCTGACATTGAAATAAATTTACATTTTCACAGATATCAATCCGGTAATCGAAGTTAACTTTAATGTGTTCTGAAATCACTAAATATCATGATATAATAATATGTAAAGAGAACAGGTAAAATTTAAAAAAGGTGAAAACGATTCGGTAATGGAAATCATTTTAATTGCGCTAACACCGAACGGGAGGAGAGTTTCGTGTATTACTTCGTGCTCACATCTCAGTCCGGCGAATAAATTATAAAAATTGATTTTAGGTTTTTCTTAATACCAAAAATTGGCGTTTCTAGAAACAAATATGTACTTTTAGTTAAACAACATTATTATATGAATGTAGGTGCATTAGTAATTAGGTAGGTAGAATGTTGCATTGTTGTACACTTTGGTACACTTGGGTACATTTGGGTAGACTCTTTAGAATAATATTTTTATCTATCTGTAGTTATGTACCTATATTACGAGTATGTAGTCAATTTTGTGCCGCGTGCTCGGCGCGTGCGTGCGACCGGCTCACCTTCTACCGGGAAAAACTACATGGCTATTACTTAATGTTGATTTTAAGGAAACTTTTTAAAAAAATATATTAATTCATTTTTTGGAAGCGATTCAATGACTTTTATCAAGCTTAAGATGAATTCTCCAATATGATATAATGAAATATGTATTAATAAAGCGCGAGGTCTCCAAAAGCGATGGACTAGGCGCAAAATTTGACCGCCCCTAGGAGGACCTTGTCGTGGTGGGGGGGCTCAACCCTCAACAATCCGGACGGTTGCAGGGGTCGGTGAGGTCACCGGCCTTCGCTTGGCTGACCGAATTGTCGCTGAGGAACTTAGAAATCACACCCGTGAATGAACACCGGGCTCCGAACATCGGAGCTCGTGGCGGAGCAAAAGTTGTGAGGCTCCAACTGTCAGTTGGAGCTTCGCCGGTCATCGCTCGCTGGGCCGAGGATCCGTACTCGGCTCATGCGGGTGTGGTCCGGTGAGCGACGGCACCCCAGACCTTGTGCGTCGGACCTAGGTATAGGTCTCGGTGTTGTGCATGAGGCCACGGGTCGCAGCGCGATTCTCTCTGTCGCTCAGTGGTAGTCGGGCAACGTACACGAAGACGGAACTCTACGGCTGGAAAGGACCATCTGGCAGAGTACCGCAATCGTGGCCCTGTGAGGGGTGGTGAAGACCCGATTGCAGGGAATCGGCTTAGTAACCACCCTCCGCAGTCGTCCGGAAGAGTGAACACCTGGCTTCGCGACTCGGCTTAGTAACTCTTCCGCGATGACAACACGAGGTGTAGTCCGTCTCTCGGGCTGCCGCAATTGCTGTGGAAATGTCAGGTGGAAACCTCCTTTGGGCCGCCCGCCCTTAATGCCGTAGAGATGAGCGGCCACATGAGCAGGGGTTATCTGAGAGTTTCAGGTGGAAGCGGCTTCCGACTCTGTAGTAGGTTGAGCCGCAGAGAAGAGGTTATGGGTTGCTTCAGAGCTGAGCCCCTCACTGACTGCCCGCTGCGAGAGGTGACTATGGGCGGCTCGTGCCGTTTCGCCCGGGACGATGGACATGGGGTCGTCCGCCGTCATCACAACACCGGGCAACGAGAGAAGGAGACTGACGGGGGAGGCAGATGCAGGTTTTCAACGATCCCTTACCCCCCCTCCGATAGACGGCACGAGGAAGCACCGTGGGTTTTTAACCAATAACGTAACAGATCGCATTAGAATGAGTATACTTGTTGCATAATGTTTATTATAAATTAGCTGAGCCCACCACTTCGTACGTTTGTGATCTGATTGGAATGAAACAAACACTAAATGTTGCGGTAAGCTTGCTACAATACAACAGTGAAAACCGCACTTAAATCAGTTTAGCCGTTTCTGAGATTAGCGTGAAGAAACGCACAAACAGAACAAACAGATAAACATTCTAAAAACTATTTTTTGACCTCTATACAATGTGTACAGTTTTTTTTTTTTTTTTTTTTTTGAAAAAAAATTTATGGTACGGACACGGCTCGTTTACGATTTTATTACATGTATAGATAAAATTTTCCTATAAGAGCGCGGGTCATGCTCTTAGGCCAATTAAGATTATAAATCAACTATATTTTTGATGACCGGTTGTAGGAAATAATTGCTTCTATAATTATTGGCACGTGCTTCAAGGTTCACATGTTTTCAAATGGTTATTATTAATAATTTTTAATGCGTATTTTATCATATAGACCATATGGATAGCGGTCACATGGAGTAGATTTCTGTCACGACTAAGCGTGTGGCCAATACATTCTATTTTGCAAAATTTCTGGGTCATGTTAACACATTGAAGCACAAATTAATTCATTTCTGTCTAATTAATGTGTAGACATCATTCAATTTCTTGTTCAATCCGTCGATTCAATTAATAGAAATCAAGATTGACGGTACACTACTCACGAATCAATCTAGTTCACAATTTCATTTCGATATCACTCATAGCTGCGCAATGCAAATTTACGTGAACTTTTTTAAAGTTTCCACGCTAATCTCTAGAAGCTTCTAGGAGCACAATCTCTAGATTGCGTTTCGCAGTCCTTTCGTCTGGCGGCAGTAACCACCCCCTTACAGAAGACCACCGTGAAATAACAGCACGTACGCTGTTGTGTTTCGGTGAATGGGCTCTGGTCCATTTCCCTAACACTTCCTATTCCTTTATGCTTAATCTTACCATGATCGACAGCGTACGCAGCACCAGCGGATTGAATACAACAGATCTCGTGGTATGCTGCGACATAAGTCAAGCTTTAAACTGTAAGTTAAAATGAAATCACTTAAAATTCACACAAATCATAAAAAAAGACATAAGTAACTAATGTGACTTATGTCTTTTAGCTATTATGAATTAGCTTAGAAGCAAAAGTGAGGCTGCATCGATTTTTTTACGTCTGATACTCTAAGTATAGATCTTAAACTTAAAATAATAGTAATACTAGTCATAAAGTGGCCGGTCAGACGTCACCCTATTTTCCAATAACAGCACACGCTCTGTGTTCGTAAGCGACATACTCACTGATGATCCAGTAAACCAATTTTTAAAATGCTAAAGCTCTCTGTGTTTTAAAGTTAGGCTTTTTGGCCCAAGCTCGTGTTGACTCGGCATTCAAGTGTTCGGAGTGCGAATGATAAACAAACTGTTGTCTGAGCGGTCGAAGGTTATTATACGGCCGCCGAGCACTCACTTGCCTCATAGTCGATTCTTCCTCGGCGGTTGTAGGACAAAATGCATACCAATTAATGGAATTGATATCACACCAGCTGACCAACAAAGCAATCTTTAAAGTTATTTCAACAAGCTTAATTAATGTTACTTTGCTTAAAGTTGGCGCATGCAAACTTAACTCTAAACTTAAAATATGTGACCCATACCGACCTGTTTTTCGAAGTCATCGGAATTTGTCCAAAACAATGCTTATGACATTTTTTGCCTACCTTACTTACTTGCAACTTTTCGTACCGAATACCTATTGTTTGCTAAAAAAAACATTGATTTATCTTTTGCTACAAAGATTTCAGGCGACGAGGATATTATTTATACATTAATTAACGTTAAGAAATAGTCAGCTGTAAGTTAGCCCCAGGAGAGAAAATCCATCTATTATATTTATTCACTCAAATGCGATTAATTTGAAGTTCCGCCTAACCTTTTTTAAGATAGGATAGAAATCCTATTTTTTTCAGAAATACAGTTTACAATCTGTAACCTTGTTGCAAAATACCTTATTTTGCCATACGATGAAGAAAAGAAATTAAGGGAACTGTGAGCATTTTTAGTCAGACCTTGAGAGAAACGCCCTATACGAGGGACTTTCTACAATTTCTAATCATTCCTATCTAACAACTAATTTTGGGAAAGCTTTAGTAAGTATTATCTATAATTTTTTTAACAGTTGAGTTTTCCTACCCTCAAAATTATTATAACAGAATTTCGAAAAAGTGGACGAAAACTAGTTACAATAAAGGTTTGGTAAAATTTAAAAAAAAAATGATTATAAATATTGAATAACCGAAAAAGTGGCAGCGAAACCCCTGTGTCGCAATAATGAGCAGCTCTGACTACTTCAGCGCAGTAGACCAGTAGACCAGTAGAACGACTTATGCTATCAGTTTTATATAGATATATGTAACATGTACAGATTTTTTAGTTAGCGGCAGCACTAACTGAAGATGTACTGGTTCCAGAAGTGCCCGAAAAGATATAACATTACGATTTATAATGACGTTCTACGTGGTCGTAATACGCAGAAAAGCCGTTAAATGCCCCGATGTGATTAAAATTTAGTCAGCGACCTCGACCTTGGACCTCGAAAAGAGACCTTGAGAGCGCCGTAGATTTAATCATAATGTAGTGGACGTGATGACAATAACGAAATGTGTAGCGCAGGTAACGTACCTGGGGGGATTTACTTACACTAACTCTTGTTTTTCTTTGCTTAATTTGCCTTGTACTGCAGGTACCTACGACATTATTTGACGTCAGCAGAATCTATATAACCTATTTGGCTCAAAAACATCAGAGAATGGACAGGCATCGAATCCACCGAACGACTCTTCTCATTGGCAATAGACATCTCTGCCATCCTTCAATAATGGAGAGGCATTGAAAGAAGAAGAGTCTACGTCGGAAGTGAATAGTCTCCAGCAGTAATTAACTTGGCTGTTGGATATAATCTTATCTAAAAATAAGAAGCTATGAGTAGTCGCACTCGTGTAAAAGTTGGCAAGCAATAGCTACTGTGAAGAAATGCAAGCACTCAGACTTTGATAGAACAAGGAATAAGAGGGGAATAGAGGAATGTCTCTTTTGTAAAACGAGCCACACAATTATTGAAAAAAAGAATCCGGAAAGGGTTTAAATTTAGTACCGTAGACCAAGTACATAAGTCCGCCAAATCCACCTCAATACCAGATCACAAAGTCCATGTAGCCGCAGAAAGGAGTAGGACAGAGAGCCACTCGAGAATGAGAATGATAAACATTATGCTAATCTCTATTGCTAGTCCTTTTCCTCTCTATACCTATTCGTATCGGTACTCTTGTGTACCAAGTCGCCCCGTGATATACCTATGCCCTCCGATATAAAGGGTACCTACGTGTGCAAGGGCACATTCAGCCTAATGACAAAAGTAACGCCGACGGTTAATAATAATAAAAGGCAAACGAGAACTGGCTTTGAACGGGTTGTCGAGTTCGGGGTACCAGTCGCCAAGGTCAAGGATTGCACGTCATTGGAGACACAGGTACGCTCGCGCACACAGTCGATATGATCCTACGCTGCGACATTGGGACCGAGACCAAATTTAATAAAATTACTAACAATTATATTTAGACTGTATCTGAAATAATTATTTGAATTTGAATTAAACCTATGTACTTTAAATTTCTTTTGCCACGTCCAGTGCTCGTTTCAGCATGGCAGCCCTATGCGAATTAGCTCGTTTATTGTTAGAGCTTTATCATAGGAATCTATAAAGTCAAATGTACAGGCACGACCAGGATTGCAACCTTCGTCTCTTCAATCGGCAACCGAGCTGTCGTCCTACAGTTTCAATTAAAATTTCATTAAACAAAAATTTCAACAATAAACAAAATTAAAAAAAGACTTAACACTTTTGTGAGCGATGATACGCGGCTGCAACGATCTGTAGTGTTGCACAAAGGCTTGCATACTTGCATACTGGCATACCTACTCATAATGGGAACTTTAGCGATCAACACGCGATCACCATTTTTTTTTAAATAATAGCATGTGTGCTCTTGCGTTTCAATGAGCCAGTAAGAGATGCCAGAGCCCATTTCCCTAATTCCTACTCCTTAATCCTACAAGCGGTCTGTCAGCCTGTCCGACGGCCTTCATAAAAAAGAACTACGAATTAATTGACCCGTGGGAAACCCGTAACAGCCTTAAAATATTCAATACCAAGAACAAGAATGTTATCCTCGTATCGCACGATGAAGGTCCGCCTATTCTGCAACGGGGCTCACCCAACCACTCACCTGTTAAAAAGAAAACTCTTTCTTTATCGGGAATAACCCACGCCTCATTAAATTCTGCTCGCGAATCCGAAACCATGGACGACTTCTAAATTCTAAATTGAAATTTTGGATTTAGAAAGTCGTACCTCTAACAGATTTTAACTAAATAATTTAGTGTAATTTTAATTATTTCATTTTTTTGTTTTTTGTGTACAATAAAAATTTTACCTGTATGTACATATTATTATGTATCAAAATAAAAAAACATTAGTATTTGTTGTATAATGTATTCGTCACTAGAAACGTTTCCTTCACACGTTTCCTTAATTAACAATTATTTAAAAAAATATTGTGCATTCTTCCTTCCCCATGACGTGATGTCCAGGAAAATAGGTGACCAATAGAGGGTTATATTTTATTATGCGTAACGCGACCGTGTCGAACTGACTGACACGTTGTTGTCGCGTCGTGGCATCCCGTCGAGGCGAAATCGTGGTATTGTTTATATGGTAAGAGTCGGCAGACAGGCTGACGGTCCACTCGATAGTAGGTGACTACGCTGACTATATAAGCAAGACGACTTTGATAGGATCAGGGATGAGGAACAAGTGCAAACAGCAACAATTCCATGTCACTCTCTGAAACAAACAGCACTCGTGCTGTTATCCAAACGACAAGTTAAATGTAAAATTTTTATAAAAACACGTTTCAAATATAACCAGATAAAACATGTCAGACCAGCCGTATATCCTTAAGTTAGGCCGATGCATACCCGTTATGCGAAAAGCAGTGCACCTTGCACTACAGAACGACTAGGTTCATTATCTGGAATAAGAATTACATCCAAAATCATTCCTCAATGTGTTTAAGTATACCACGTCGCGGGAATATTAGCAAGCCCCTACCAGGATTCGAACCTGCGTTTGTTATTTCGACAGACTAGGTATATTTTGAAAAATAAATATTTAAGTTCAACTAAATCTTTAATATTATCTGAGTTAATAAACATAGTATATTAATCTGTGAACCCTGGCTAATACGAAAATTCTAGATCTGAATTATCACTCCAAATTAGGCAACCAATCGTGCTTATTCTGTTTTTGGCGAATATCTTGCAAACTATTGGAAATACAGCTACAATTGTAATTTTAATTTTAATTTTGGTCGGGAAAAATACAATTATTTAAAAAGAAAACGTCGCGATCCGATGAAAGGTTCTCGAGATATAGCTGAATAAATTTCCGGATCGCTTATCCCGATGGAAATGCGGAAAATACAATTTTTTTTAAATATTTTTAGAGACTTCAGAGGTAAATTCAGATAAGAATAAAAAACTAAAGTGCATTTTGGAGGTAGATTGTGTTGCTATTAATTCCCAGAGAGGCAAAAAAATCCGAAGTTGACCAGATTCTAAATTTGGTGATTTGCCTATAACGGGCAAAATAATTGGATTATTTTGATGCGCCCGACATATACGTTATTCCTTCTGTATTGTGTGTAAATTTGGCGATCATCCGACAATCATAATTAATTTTCCATTTTTTTTTTATTAAAATTCTGAGCCGAAATTCTGATCCAAAAACTTAAAAAACTTAAAACAAATTTTTTTTTCCTATTTCTTAAAGTGTCGACAATAACACTGTATCGCTCAAAATTGCCCAAGAATACTTTGTTATTTGTCTCAAGATGATGAATTTTCGGGAAAAGTAGCAAATTGGCACATTTATTATTCTAAATCAAATTTTTCTGACCATCGAGTTCAAATCTATATAACTACCCTACCAAATTATAAGCCACTAGGACATCTCTAAGCATGCGAGTGGAGAGAGGCGAAACTGCAAAGCTTATTTTTTAAAAATTTAAGCAATACGAAAAAAATGCTATTCCTATGATTGGAAATAGCAAAAAATATTAGGATTGCAGTTGTTCATTTGAAAATTTTACCAACTCTTTTTTGTGTAATTTTTTTTTCTGTTCTTGCAGATACAAAATTTTTGTTTTCAAGTTTATTTTTAAAAAACGAGAAACAGTTTAGCGATCTTTCGACCAGTTTTGCGATCGCAGCACTGATTTCGCTGGAATTTGCATGGTTTTAATCCAAAAATCGTAATATTGACACATTTTCCCAATTTTTGGGCACTTTAGAGCCTATTCTACAACTTTTTTTGAACCTACCGGAATGAGCGCCTCACTTTGGTTCAAAATACATGTTTCATACCTTTCTTTCTTTATTAACTGGACTAATACAGTTTTCAACCAACTAGTAGCAAGAAAGACAACCCGCAAATCGAATACCGATATTACACCAGTATTAAAGTGATAGGCAACCCAACCGGGATCCGAATGCATATCCACTCAATCCGAAAACGAAGTGTCTCGTAATCTGCACAAATGCGAAAGTGAGTTTGTTTGTTCATGAAATTTCGCATACACGTTGCATACGGGATACAGAAAAAGACATAGGGGACCTTTCATCCAGGAAAAAAAAAATCAACGCCTGACTAAAATATATGAGCGATAAAGATTGAATAATTTTTTTAATATTTAAGAAAAAGGGGCGCGTACGAAAGCTTACTAGGTATAAAGCCTCTTTTCTTGGGAAAACAAACAGTGAACCCATTCTGCAGCGCAGTTGAGTTCCTGCGCTGTGAAAGTGGACCATTAGAAGAATAAAAAAAAACCAATAGGAATCCCTCTTTATTTACTACTAGTAATGTGTTACTACATACTACGAGTTTATTTATAAGAGCCACCGTAACTATCGGACAGCAACACAAATGGTGCGTCTCCGATTGTCACTCCTATTCTGCATACGATTAAGGTGCAAGTTGCTAAAATAATTGGCGAGTTCACCGTAAAGTTATTTATGGTGAAGTTATCGCGTTTGCGTCATTAAAACCATGGTGTAGCTGTGCCACAGATAAACACAACTAATTAACACAAAATGCGGTCAAAATTATCACATATTTTTATTGTTTCAAGTCGCATATGTGTCGCAATCGTTACTCTTATTAACGGCGGAGCCGATTATTTTTTTGTTTAAATAAACAAATTCATTTGTTTACTTTAAATTATTTTAGAGTTAGGTATTAAGAGCTCACTATTGATAATAGGTAATAGATTTAAGTGGGGAAACCACATAAACAAAATACGTAATAAAGTAAGAGCTATTATGGCAATATTTTACATTACAAAAGATAAAATACCTTTATATAGATTACTAAAACTAATTGTACCACCAAAAATGAAATCCAAATAGACTGGTAACCCTGTGTGTACTTCCCATTTTAAAAAAGTTTATACAACCTACTTATTGAACAGTACTTTCGTGATGAAGTTCAATACCCCAAAAATCATATAATTGCTACCAGAAGCGTCACTTCCAAAAAACTTACCCTACTTAAATTTAATAATGAATATGGTAAAAGAACATGACAATACTTAATTCCAAATCTAATTAATAAACTGCCTATAGAAATTAAAAATAAAATTACATAAAAAAATGTTAAAAAGGTACTAAAAACGCATTTTGTAAATAATTAAAGTTCATAAAGAATGGCACAGAGGACATGTCATCCTGGAGAGACTCTCCAACATGTCACTTCCGGTTGTTCAGCGCTTGCCAGCACAGGCACAACCGAGCGGCCAGGATCCTGCATCAGGAGCTCGCTCTGAAACACGGCTTCCTTGAGCGGAGGATGCCTTACTACTGGTACTCGCCAGAACTAGTCCTTGAGAACAGCCGTGCCAAGCTCTACTGGGACCGGTCCATCATCACGGACAGGACTATTCTAGCGAATAGACCTGATATCGTGATGATGGACCGGGATCAGTCGCGGGTGTTTTTGGTGGATGTCACTATCCCGCATGACGATGTTGGAAGGATGAGGCCGACGATGGAACGAGCTCACCCAGAAGATGCCTATTCACTCGAACCTTGAATGAGCTCACAAATACAAACGCCAGCAGAGAGTTCCAATCCTTAGCAGTGCGCATTATAAAAGATGTTTTAAAGCGCTTGGTCCGAATTAGAGGGATTTCGATAAGGTGAGGATGGTAACCAGCCGTACGTCTGCATGTCCGATAGAAGAAAGGGGAAGGCGGTATGATCTCATGCAGCTCTCGAGCACACTCTCCGAAGTACATCTTATAGAATACACACAGACAGGCAATTTTGCATCTATGTGCCAGGCTCTGCAGCTTAGTTCCTATTAGTGTATCGTCACCAGTGAGCCTCTTAGCTCTGCGATCCACTGAGTCGAGTGCGGCAAGTTGGTATTTTACTAAGCCATCCCAAAGGTGACAGCAATATTCCATGCAAGATCGGACTTGTGCCTTGTACAAAGAGTGGAGCTGTCCAGGTGTGAAGCATCGCTTCACCCTATTTAGGTTGCCCAGCTTTTTGGCCGCTGTTTGGGCTTTGGATTCGATAGAAGTACCGAAGGTTAGATTTCAGCACAACCTCATGCCAAGAAGCTCATTGGCCACAGGTACGGATGCATCTCAGAAAGTTGAAGCCAAGTCGAAAGGGCACCTTTTTGCAGAGAACAAACACGCTTGCGTTTTGGTGGCGTTAAAATTAACCAGATTCTTGTCTCCCCATTAGGATACAAGATTAAGGATGAGTTAATTCGCTCAACCATTGCCTCTCTCTCAGAACGAATTTCCCGCGCTGGACAAATATCTCTTCATGACCGTACTGTCATCTGCGTATGCAACTACTCCTGGAAGAAGTAGGTCATTAATATGAAGCAGGAAAAGAGGCGCAGAGAGAACAGATCCCTGAGAAACACCGGCATCAATTGCCATGAAGTCCGAGGAGCAGCCGTCAATGACTACTCGAATTGACCGTTCATTCAGGAAATCAGAAATCCAGCTACAAAGACCGCAGGGGATGCCGCATGTGGAAAGCTTGCCAAGTAGACTTGCATGCCAAACCCTGTCAAAGTCCTTCGATATGTCGAGGGACACAGCGAGAGCCTCGTCATGTTTCTCGATGGCTTCACCCCAGTAGTGCGTGAAGTTGGTTTCAACGGATTTTGATAAGGACCAGAACTGCTTACTACCAGGAGGGTATGTTGCTAACTTGGCCCCTATTCGTCTAACATGGTTGAAACGAGTCTTACCGATTACCCTTTTGCCCTCTTCTTAGAACGAACCCTTTGCGGAAATTTTGCGGTCACGAGTTTGACCTGCCTGGGCATTGTAGGTAGACTCTTTACGGGCTTGTGCTCGTGCATATTCCGCATTGTACCATGGCCGAGCCTTGTGACCGAGGGGGATGTCGGAGAATGCATGCATAGACAGTTTTTTCAAAACCTGTATCCACCAAAAGCCAGATAGTAGAGAACCCAGAACCCTCAAAGCAACGAAGACGTCGACAACAAATGTCATCACGAACATATACACAGACCCCAGCGTGTTTTCTGAATCTATGTTCAAGGGAGTAGTTGAGGTATGACGCGTCCGACGGTTTTGTTATTTGTGTCTCCTTGAGAAAGAATAGGTGCGGCTTTTCAGTCTCAAGGTGATGATGTACCGGGTCGAGATTTGAGTGCAACCCTCTGATGTTAGTCAAGTGCACTTTGAGTGGGAGGAAGTGCATTTTTCTTTTGTTTGCTTTTCATGGATGTTGAGTGATTTAGGGGGAGTAACAGAAAAGTCGAGGCGCTACCCAATTGACTGTGAGGAACTAATGGGCTAAACTGCACATTGAGGAACTCATTTGGAGCCTGCGGGAACGCCCTAACCCGCCCGAAATGGCCACAGGGTCCTCCCTTCCAGTCTCCAACTGGCACTGTGGAGCATTTCGGGATTTTTCCTCAGCAGTGTTGTCCACCAGTTACAAAACCAGTCCCAGGCTACGCAACTGTCTCCTCACCACACTCCCCAAAATGGCACTGGCACTTCCGCGCACCAACGGAACACGAAAAAAATCGCTTGGGCTAGACTCCGACGGAAGGATGGTCGCTAACCAGACGGCCCTATGCGACTGCAACGAGTCTACCACACCGCTTTAAGGGATCTTCAGCCGCCGCCACCAATTGAGGTAGTGACGTTGCCCGGGGTGGACCACTATGAGGTAGATCCCCAACCACCCCAATCTTGGCCTTCCAAACAAATCAAATCAATCAATTAATGCTACGACATATGCAGTTGTGCACTTCACACTCGTTTGTTTGCGACCTTTTTTGGATTTATTATAATAATAATAATAATTTAAGTAAAAATGAATGTGCCTATTTATTAATCAGTTTCGTAAATATCCATTAAAATAAATAGATAAATGGTAACAAATTTTTGGTTTTCCCTTAATAATTTTTTTTAAAAGCACCGTTGAGTATCTATATTTTTTTATGTTTGGGAAATCCAATTGACAGAATCCACGCGTTACATGCGATAAACGGACTCAATTATAAACATAACACATTGTAATTAAGACTACTTGTTTCCGCTTAGAACAGTGTTGCCACTGCTTCTCAAACATTTTCATACGATCACGCGTTGTGACTCCTTACATTACTTGGTTTGGTAGTTGCATGTAAGAACGAAATTTGAACCTTAATGCGAGGGACGACAGACGAACATTAAGTTGTAGTTTGGGATAAAAGATGAAATTAATGTATATTACAACACCGGTAACAATTTTTTTATTACATCAATATTTTTAATTTATTCATTTTTATCATTTATTTTTAATTTATTATTTCTGAGATGTTCAAATTGTCGCTTTGACAATGATTTTTTTTAAACTTATTGTGTGAATTGATATAATTTACATCAGAAATCAAAATTGTAAGTTATATGTTAATAATGTCTATACGGAAAAAAGAAACAAGTTCATTTGAAAGTTACAGGTTAGTCATTTCTTGCAATAACTATACTCAAGTATTTGTAGAATTCCTTCGTCTGCATCCTTCTTATAAAATAAATGTGTCGGCGTTAAAGTATGTCAGTATAATTATATTTCCATGATAGATATAATATCAAAATAACTATTCCCTGCTAACAAATGAAATATCGCTTTTTAAGTAAAAGTCTAAAAAATCGTTACCAAATCGTAACAAATAGGAGTAGGTATAACAGTTCTGACAAACAACGTCTAAAGTAACAGCGACGTTAGAATGAGGTTACCAACTGGAATTTAACATAATATGATTAATTACTAATGACAATAAAATTTATAAAAGCCATGATTCATCCTAGTTGCCTTGCTAACTAATAAAGACGAAATGTGGCTAGGAAACGTGAAATTACGAGTATACTATGGAAACTATAAAACATAAAAAAGAAATCCAAAACAGACAGAATAAATCTTTTTGACTTGGCGTTTCAGGGTGATTTAGATAAATTTATATAAAAATAATATTACGACAGATTCAGATAGATAGATAGATAGATAGATAGATAGAACATTTATTTGCACAAACATGACACACATACAAAGAGAAAGAAAAAATTACAATAAAACTGTTTAACAAAACAAAAAAAAGAATTAAAAACTAATTTAAAATTAATACATTTTTCAGCTATAAATTATGGTGAATCGCGCGCACATTTGATGTCATATTGTTCAGCGTCGTCAATGAGTGCTAACAAATTATGAGCCAAATAATGACGTCATGTAAGGCGACATTGTGCACTAAACCGCAGATTGCAAATCACTACAACGACTGTCACGAGATATCTATCCCTCCTAGTCCCCACTTTCCTTCTATAATCTGTATGTTACCTTTTCACGCCTTAACTACTCAACCGTTCATCATGAACCTTTCATCCAGAAAAAGTACTGTTCCCGAGGGATAATTTAAAAAATTACAACAACAATAAATATTGAATAAATTATTGCTCATATTTTTTTGTCAGGCGTATGTTTTTTTAAAAGGGATGCAGCAGCTAGTCATTCATATTATAACCAAAATATGACTAGATGTCGCTGTTACCAAAATGTTAATACTAAAGAAATGTGTTTCTCTTTATGTAATAATATCTCTTATACCGCTCAGAAAAACTAGACTAGAATACATTGTAGGCTTTCATTTGCCTATAGAAGTATTCCTAAAGTTTAATTAATCAAAGTTGCCATTACTTAAGCTTTCTTAATTTCAAGGAAAGGTTTTCGACCTTGTTTCGTTTCGATACGGCTATCTGGTCATTTTTATGGTAATAATAATAATACATAGCCTACGGCTAGGATCGAGAGGGCCATACCAGGCCAAGCTCCTTGGAGTTTTCCTCGCTTATATAAGACCTAGATATTATTGAGAAGCGTATGTATCAGTGACCTGCCTAATTTAACTAAAAATTTTTTGTGAAGGTAAAAAAAATGCATTTTCTTCACGTTTATTACACATTAGGTATAATTTTCTTCTGATCTTATTTTGCAACAATAGGTGCATGTACGAAAAATATCAAAATTAAACCAAATAAATCCGTCTTATTCGCTGAATTCATTTCTTTATCCGCTGTTTTTTTAAATCTTGTGATAAAACACTATTTACCTACGTAAATAAGACATATAGATTAAATCCTTATTTTAAGCATGAAGCTACCTTCACTGTGAAGCTAGGCCGTTTGCAAGAACATAAACAACCAATCTACTCAGACCTTTCAACTTTGCACGTACCTAATTTTATTAATAGTGAGCTATCGTAGTGCACGCGAGCTGCCACTTTGAGAAGCGCTTAAAACCGGCCGCATTAGTAATTGATAAAATATTAGCGAATATGTAAATATAAAAATAGAATTATTGCGAACATAATAAGAGTCGTAGAAGTGATCGAGTTTTTAGCATGGTACAAGGTGTTTCGTGGAGAGGTCTAGTTACGATGGCGATGCGCCGGTATCGGCGGACGCATCTTAATGCTCCATCGCGAAGCGGGTCACGTAGTGTCGGGGAACTATTTGAGGTCTTCGCGACCCTCGGGCCTCAAGACGACAACTTGCGTAACCGAGGAGACGGGTGATTTCCTGATTAGGCTGTCTCCGATATAGGCCGCTCTAGGTTCTTCCCTATGTCTTTGTCGTCGGCTTTCTTTAGATCATAAACCAGAGACAGATAAATAAATCTTTTTACATATTACATTTTCTGTTTTAAACGATTGTCTGGATCTGTTTGGGTTTTGCAACTATTATTTTCTTTTAATATTTCTAGTATGTAACGGTTTTTCATAACTTTTTTTTCCTTTTTCCTTTTGTTCTTCGTGTTATTGTTGGTGTAGAAGAACTACTTCCATCCTCTCCGAGTGTCTCTTGTATTTTTTATATGAAGCATACTTCTTTTCATTGCTCTCTCTCCTGGGCGGCAGTTTCAGGGAGCGCCAAAATCTTAATATAATATATTTGAAAACTATTTAAAAATATATCGAAAAAATACTTTTAAAAATAATCTGTTAATTAATCTTAGTTATTCAAATTCCCGCGATTAGATCGCGCCAATAAATCTGCGACGCTGGTCGCGCGCATTTCGAATTGCACCCTGTCGATTTTTGATGTTGCTTGATGTATTTTGCCAGGGATTCCCATGGCAAAAGCTTTATGGTACAGTGAACATAAACTTACCACGATTTAACTGCCACACTGCCATAAAGAAATGGTTTTTCGAATTTTGAAAAATTACAAGTTTGAAGGAGTATGGCCGGTATTTCGGACCGTCTGAATGGTATGGCGTGGTGAATTTCGTACAAGATTAATCAAAAACAATTGTTTAAAAAAAATCAGCCTGTAAGAAATTTAAAAAAAAAACTCATTTTCCAAAAAGTATGGAGGGCCCAAACACCCGCCGGAGACGTAGGGCATATAGAGAGCGCCTTGTACTTTTTAATTTAAATACCGATAAATTGAAGAAATTTTGTGAAAGAAATTGTTTGACACCTCCAGATTTTAAGTAGCTATAGCTATAGGTAAAAATTAAAGGGTTCTTAATCTCCCCTCCCAGTCACAAAAAAATGCCACAGTTTATTTCAAATGATGGTGACAGGGGGCGCCACTATCGAGTTTCTGCCCCGGTTCGAAAAATACGCAGATCCGGCGCTGGTTACAAGATATTGTTAAATTTATAAGCTACTTTGTCTATCACGTTACAATTGTCATTATATTCAAAATACAAGATAGACCTACACACCGTGGCGAGAAACTCAATGTCAATTTTAAAAAAGCGATTAAAGTTAGATATGATTATGTCATTATTATACTACCTCCATTCTACATTATTATCTACGTAGGTATGATAGGTATCCACCTACGTACCTATCCAGCTTGTTTTATCAATAAATTCAATAGCGCTCCATTGGCGCCATCTAACAACGAACTCTCAAAGCTGTTTCAGTGAAGGACTTCGTACTGTTAGAAGCATTTGCAAAGTTCTGTCTGTCAACAATAGATGACGCTAAAACGAAATAGATAAATTGCAAACCTTTAGGTCGAGTGGTCAAGGTACTTGTTTTAACGCTGTCCCGGATTCGCTCTCGGTTGGACCAATTTTGGAAACGTACGAATCATAATTTGGCCTGGGTGATTTAACTAGTGGCAGGGCATGCTGCACTCCCTCAGATCACCGTGAAATAACAGCATCCCAGAGCCCATTTCCCTATCCCTTCCTAATCCTTTATCCTTAATCTTACTGTGTTCAGCAGCGCACAGCACCTTTGGCGTTGCTTGTGTTATAGGCGACGGTAGCCACCTACCATCAATTGGCTCGTCGGCCTATTTGACAAAAATGGTATGTACAAAAAAAAATTAAATAAAATTTGTAATATCGAGTTCACGCTCCGCATAGACGGATTCATACGCCAATAGCGAATATCCTGAAGGCCCTGACTGATGATTGAATTGGGCCGACTTCCTGAATTCGGAGGCACCATTTTGCTGGGCCCATTGTTTTGCCATCCGTTACGTACGTAGGTCTAACACGTGCAAAAGCAAATTATTCGCCGCACCTACTCACCGCGATCGTTTCATGGGGAGGTAGCACCGCGGGAGGTCACCCACGGTCCTTATGTGCGTCAACACACTGACAGACCTACCCATCGCAATAAAATTGTAATTCAGATAAACTATGTTACATTATCGCCTTAATATTCTACCGAAAGATCTAAGATCTACCAAAAAATCTTTCAACTTAAATAAGCTGCGGTGACACGTTGAAAGTATTAAATGGAACTTGTGTTAGTTTAACACTACAAAAGACCGAAAAGCCGAGCAAGCAACAAGCGGAAGGATTGCTTTTATGACAGAAGACGGTGACAGGGTGACCACTTGAGGTGCCGACCCCGATAGGTAACCTTTAAATATCATAATTTGTATAGTGAAGTGGTGTCACAGCAGCAGCACGTACCTACAGAAACACAACAGCATATCTGCTATTATTTCGCGGTGGTCCTACGTAAGAAATAATATGTAAAATAAAAATAATTTGAAATTGAAAAAATACTTTTAATATTTCTTCCTTTCAATAATAATGAAATGTGCATAAATAATTAGCGCACCTAATTTGCCATATAGAGAATAAAAGCCAATGCCGTGACGGAACAATAGAGAGTACCTAACGTGTCAGCGCTCGGTGACGTCACGATGACGTCACGGCGATCTGCGACAGTTCACGGGTAATTTGACGAATGGCGAGAAACGCGGAAGCAGATGTCGTTTGGTGCTTGGCCTCGCGTCTTCCGCAGCACCCGACAAAAACTAGCATCGTCTCATCCTAGGAATCATGGATGTTACCGACTAATTAGCAATATCTAAAAATGAACCTGCGCCTCTTTGGCTCCTCGTTTTTGTGCTTCGGTAGTAGTTCCTGTTCCTCTCGCCAAACATCACATCTCAGTATCCCAAAGATATGACATAATAACTGCTATTTGTGCTCTTTCCTTTTTATTTTAATACTAGCTGAGCCTGTAACTTTTTTGTTTGTTAGCTGATTGGAAGGTAACAAAACTAAATGTTACGGGAAGCTTGCTAAAATACATCACTGAAAACCGCATTCAAATGAGATTAGCGTGCACAAACGCACAGACAGACGAACAGATAAAAATTCTGAAAACCAATTTATTTAAATACCCTCAAATATGTGAGTTCTTATATTGAGCTCGGTCGAAAAATTGAGGTACACTTCTGAAAGAGACATACGCTTCATTGTGTTCAACGTTCTAAGAAATCGCTTCACTACGGCTCCCGAGGCTCGTAATCGCCTATTTGAGGTACGGAATTTAAGTGTTCACACTCAGACATTAGAACGATAAGAGGAAGGTTTGCAGAGTTAACCACAGAGCACCGGGGAGCTAGACTTCGATTTGCTCAACAATATAGAAACTGAACCATGGAGCAATGGAAGAACGTTCTCTTATCGAGTAGGGTTAAGAGGTCCCGATGGACCGTGTATCGACGCCTACAGTGCGCTGTTCTCGAAACAGTATGGGTTAGTTTTGTTTGAAATAGGCAGCGTAAATGCTCAGAGGTACGTGGAAGAGGTCTTAGAACTTTTGCCCCAGCTATTGGGAAAAATTTTCTTTTAATTCACAACAACGCTCGCTAGAGTGGTTACGGAGTACTTATTGATGCCATGGGTATAACACGACTACCGTTTGAGATGAGCTGAAGATTGCTGTGGTCAAGGAATGGGAGAACATATCGCAATCAGACATAATGGATAGTGAGTTATGATGGCGTCAACCGCAGTTGTTGACGAAACGTTTGGAAGAATTTCCAACAGACCTGGGCCATCATCCCGGAAACCCACAACTCATATGGATACCGTCCGAGAAAACCTACATTCTACTATAATGGATAGTCTTCGAAATCGACTGGAGGAGGTATTAATTAACCGTTATTAAAAAAAAATTATGTCAACAAAAAGTTTTAGATTGTTTATCATCACCTTTGTTTTTGTTTACTAATCGATAATTTCAAACTTTTTTTCGTTATTAATTAATTAAAGCAATAGCAAATGTATACGAGTTGTAATAGGCATACCGACTAGCGGCGGCTCCTTCTTCGTTTTCCATTAGTGAAAACTGTATCAATATTCGTAGATAATCATGTATGTAGCTTTTCAATCAATCATAATAAGTCGTCGATTTAGTAATCGTCAACATTTATTCACTAATTACCTTCTACCTACTTATTTATTAAATTCAAAAATACCTAAACCGAGCACCTAACAAATTAAATTGTAATATCTATTTAAATAATTCATAAAAGTATTTGTATTATTTGTTATGGATGTTGTGCACGTTATTTTATTTTTTTCCTATGCTCACTCCAATATTACTAAATCGAACTCCAACCAATCGCTTTTTAGGGTTCCGTACGTCCGAATAAAAAACGGAACCCTTATAGGATCACTCGTGTGTCCGTCTGTCCGTCGCTCACAGTCAATTATCAAGGAATCTACCAGACCGATTAAGTTGAAATTTGGTACACATATCAATTTCTGCGACCCAAACGCTGAGGTGTGACGTGAACAGATGAAATCTGTATATGGGAGCTCATTTTTGGGGAAAGGTGGAAAATTAAAAAAATGTTTTGAAAACTGCATCGTGTGACATATCATATAGAAGGTCTTGTTGTGAAGATCTTAAATGTATTTTTTTGTAATTCCCCCTCCCCTTATCTCCGAAACTACTGAACCAAAAATTTTGAAAAAAAAAATACATAAATATGTTTTCTACTTATGCTGTCCATGATATTAAAATAACATGGTAAATCACTCAATATTGTGCGGATAGGTAACCCTCTTCACGGGAGTTCAACTCGCAGTTGTCCCGTTTTCCTATATTAATAATAGTGATGTAGCAAAGTATTCCTAGAAATAGTTTACAAATATTATTGCATGACCACGTGGACAACACCTAGCTAATGAAGTCTTTTAACCGTTCTCGATGAAGGCCTAGGTCACCGTTATGTGGCACGGTTGCTTGGCATTATGTACTCTGTGCCAAGGGACTGAAGTCCTGCTTGTGGCAGGAGAAAATTAAATTGGCGGAGGAAAGACTTGTCAAATGCGTGTTAGAGGACCAAAAAACTCCGTAAATTCTCCGTAACTCCGGTTTGCGTAAATTTCATTACTTTGGACAATTGAGGATTTGACCGTGCCGTGTTTACATAGTGAAGACGTTTGTCTTCACTATGTAAACACCGTAGAGTACCGAAGGAGAAGTTACGAAGCTGGTACGATGCTAAATATTGCCACTAAATTCACATTGCTATATCCCAGAAATTCTTTTTCCTCGTGTGCAATTTGCAATTAATGTTGCAAATGGAGACAGGTCCATTTTTCGGAATAACGCGTAACTTTTTTGTTTGTTAACCGATTGGAATGAAACAAACACTAAATCTTAGGGAAAGCTTGATACAATATATCAGTGTAAACCGCATTCAAATCGGTTAAGCCGTTAGCGTGCACAAATGCACAGACAAACAGACAAAAATTCTAAAAACATTTTTTTTGACCTCGGTAACATTAAGTAGGCACAACGTGCACAAATTGTTTTTTGAAAAAAATATTTGATTTACAGACACAGTTCGTAAATAAGTGATATGAACCGCTCCATGTCCAAGGTGTCCTAGCTTGGAAGTCGGGGGACACCGGACGATGTCCATCTAAAGTTTCATATTTGAAATCTCAGATTACCAATTGGAAATAATAATATAAGGCGCCGTGTCATTGTCGAGGTGTCGACTCTCGCGCCCCGGTAACACCCCAGTTAGACCGAACAAAACCGAGTGAACAGCGTCGGACCAGCCACGAGCCAGTCACCAAGTCGGCAGTCGTGTTAGGGCTACTGTGTCGAGTGATCGTGTGTAACCTGCAATTTGTGTTTCCTTTCATTACCACTAATCAGACACACGGATTGTAGCACATTATACGTTTCTGGTAAGCTATTATTCATAATACGATTGGCATTTCTCTCAAAAATATTTCATTCATCTCATATCAATGAAAAATGTAATAAGAATTTTCGTTAAATATATACTATAAATAAAATTATAGTAAAATTTAAAAATTAAAATTAAAATTAATTGTATAATAATTGAAGGGAGAACTGGGATCGATATTCCACCCGCGTGCGAGTTAGTCCGCAAGGGAAGGGCAAGGGTAAGGGTATTGTTGCACACAACCCTTCCCGGTCAATTAACCGGGGCGACCTTGAGGCCTCTGTTTACATGCATTTTATTGCGCAATCGCTTTATCGAGAACGCATTGCAATGTCATAACGAAACTCCCTTGCACAAGTAGACGTTTCGCAATCGCGTCGCCGCTTCAAACTTTTCATTCAGTGTATTTCTCACATCCAGGAAACGGTTTTATAGCGACAGAATCGTCATAGCGGCACTAGGCGAATCGAAAAATGAGGCTTCGATCCGAATATTGCAAAACGCGAGGCCACTTTGATTTTTTAATTTTAATCGTTACTTAGCAAAGGTCGCACTCATAAAAAGCAGTACTCAAACAACCAGGTCATAGCTCAATGTCGCCCACCACTGACACTACGAGTGTGTCAACGGACACATCTCTCTAGGAACTCACTAATCTCTACGTGCAATAGTAGACGATACGAGATAACCCTTCCTTGTGCCCGCAAAGTAAGTAGAGGTACAGCATTTTATCACCTTTTAACTTGGCGCATTACTGGGTCTTAATAACACCGTTTACCTTCCATCTACGGACAGAGCTCACATGAACGAGCTAATTCTCTTCAGTGATGATTGCTCACTTCAAAGATCCCCGATCGCTGAAGACGACGACGCCGAGTACTTTTAAAATATAATTAATACAAAAATGTTTGCAACATAAATTTAGGTCATAGACTATGAAAGGTAATAATCGAAACTCTATTTCGAGTCTTTTACAAATAAACGTTAGGTACACTATAAATTTTAATTTTATAGCGCGAAAAAATCAAATTGGATTCGATAATCGAATCATAATAAACAAATTTGTTACAGCAGTAAAAACAAAATAGCAAGCATTGTTTTTTTTTTTACATCGAAGTGGCTGAAGTTTTTTACTTTTTTACTTATTCTACTTATTACCATTCCACAAAAAATCTTGACGAGTAACATATAAAGGAATTTCAACAGTGACTCCATAGCCCGGATAGCTCAGTCGGTAGAGCATTGGACTTTTAATCCAAGGGTCCAGGGTTCAAGTCCCTGTTCGGGCGTTGTGAACTTTTTGTTTTTTATTTTGTTTTTTATATAATAAACTTAAGATTATTACAGTAGCTGGATCAATTTGCAGGTAGGTTCAATGTATAATATCTAATTAGTTGAAGAACCGCGAAGCAATAGCTGATGAAAAACGTGAAAATTCTTGTTAAGGTTAGTAAAAATACGCGCAATAGCACATTTGATTCGTGAATCGTAATGACTTATAGAAAAATGTACATAAGTTTCATACCCGCAGATCAACAATAGCAAAAGATTTAAAAAAGAGGGGTTCAGTTTTTTGCAAACAACTCTAAAAAATATTCTTAAAACTGAGAAAACTTTCTAAATAAGTACCAGCTTCCGGAACTTCATCTCCGGTAAGTGCTGTGACCTCACCTTACGTAGGTAAGGTCAATATCGACGGTTGGTTATAATTTTTTTGTCCCATAAAAACTTTAAAATTTAAACATTTAAAAAACTTTGTGTACAATCAAGATACTTTTTGAAACAATATCCCGTTGGGAAAAAATTCATTAATTTTTCATAAAATTAACGGTATTGTTAGTTAAAATCTTTTTTAGAGTTCTCGTTAACATTTCAAATCGGATAATTGTTATCCTAAAATTATTTCGCTTCGTAGAGACCTTTTGTCGACCTTGGTAAATGAGAATATCAACTTGTGGTATTTCTAGTTGGTATTATAATTTATTTTAACAACATAAAATAAATAAAAAAATGGGGTCTTTTTTAGGAATGTCTCTAACAGTTGTAACTTGTTATCTAAGGTTTGAAACTTATGCACATTCAGTCAAATGAGCTATTGCGCGATTTTTTTACCAACATTAAAAGATTTGCACGTTTTAGACCTTGTCCACTTGGCTATAGAGGCTAATATATTTGTTGCAGCGTCGCCGCGGTCCATCACTCTCCAATGAGAGGCGATCGCAGACGCGCGTCGCGCCGCAGACCGCTTTAACGATGAGCGACCGCTGCTTTACTCGAAGAGCAATCTCAATGAAACGATTGTTTTAAAATGTCCCGCGCATCGCTTTTTAAAACGCTATTTTAAACAAGTGCTCGCTAAAAAAGAATTTCTTCATTCGCGAACGGGACACTAGAAATGACTAAATACAAGTTAAACAACACCGTGCGGTCGTCGTCAAAGGTGACGTTGACGTCCTACCTGGCGGGCGGCGCTGACGGCGCGGGCCCCGAGAGGCCCGAGCCGGACACCAACCGGAACGACCACTACAAGATGCGATCCAACAGGAACTTGGAGGCGTCGCGGACGTGCCGCGCGTGTCCGCACTCGTGCGAGTTCCTCCAGCACACGGACCGCCTGGCGGCGTCTCTCGCCAAACGGGAGTGCGACAGGTTCGGGCTGAACGAGCTCAAGGTCGAGGGTCTGGACAAGAACGTGTGCCTGTGCGAAAAATACAACGGCGGGTGCAAGCTGTGCCCGCGGCCGGGTGCGACTCTCGCCCCGACGCCCACGCTGCGTCTGGACTCCAAGGATGCCTGCCCATCCTGTCACGGTTCTACGTGCTCGCCCACATATGCCAGTGAGTACATGACTAGCACTGAAAAATCAACGTAGTAAGTAGTCACCTACTGTATTAATAAATAATTAAAATTTAATTAGTACTAAACAATTTTAGCGAAATGAACAAATTTTAGTCGATGATGCTTCTAGATATGGGAATCCACGGAATAACTTTCTGGTCATACTTGAGGATATCCCTCATAAAGCCACATTAGAATTTAGAAGCATTTCGAAAATTCAGACGAGTTCACTAAATATAAAAGCGACCATTTTACGTAAGTCCATTGCCATTTTATATTTATTAAATTATGTGAAAAATTTTGAATCGGGGAGAAGGCTTGTACGGTATTTAGGGGCGAGATTATTTTATTATTTTATTTTATTTATTTTTTGAATAGCAATTTTTTTAAAGAAAATTAAATTTTTACAAAGCCTATTACTAGGTCTGACAAATTACAATTTAAAAGTACAAATATACAATGCCGTGGGACGTCCACTGCTGGACAAAGCCCCCCCCCCCCCCCCAATCTTCCAAAAAGACCGATCAGGAGCAACCTGGATCCCCCGTCGACCTTATTGTTGGACGTCCTACGCTGCGCTTGCAAGTCCGCGGCCTCCACTCGAGAACCTTCGAGACCCAGCGGCTATGTGTCCTGCCTACTGCCACTTCAACTTACTAATCCGAACATAGCCACGTTTCAGCGCCGTTTTCACCGGCTTGAACACACATTGATCGAAAACTTTTGTTTTAAGACACTGAGGAATTTTGGACGAGAAGATGTCTCGGAGCTTTCCGAACGCTGCCCATCCGAGTTAGATTCGACGATTGACCTCCTTCTCAAAGTTGGCTCTACTTAATTGTCCCAATTAGATGTACTCGTCGACAACTTCGAGAGTTCAATTTCCAACTCATACTGGGGTGGGCACGACATGGACATTAGACATAACTTTCGTCTTGTCCATGTTCATTTTAAGGCCCACCCTTTAGGAGACTCGGATGAGGCTATCGAGCATAGTTTTGGTTTCTCTTAAGTTGATGCCAAATCCTTGCCATTCCAGGATGGCATCTTCCAAAGCGGCAGGGAATAATTTCAGAGAGAGTACGTCTCACTGTCTCACACCTCTTCGCAATGGAATTGATCGTGTGCTCTGCTCCTGTACTCGAACCGACATGGTGGCACGTCAACACTTCGATATACCGATGGTCATTGCGACATCACTGCAGAGTCTCCAGCACTACCCATGTTTCGAGGATAGATAGATAGAGAATTACACCAAAATTCCTTTTTTTTATGTATTACCTCAAAATTCTCAGTGAATCAACTGGTCATCAAATAAATCAAATCGAATCGTTTATTTCTTAAAAATAGGATAACAAAATCACTTTTTTGAAGTCGATTATATATTTTACTACAGTTTCCGATCCATTATTTTTGTCATCTTTAAAATAATATATTATGTAACAATTACAAACAAATCACAGTACATGTGTATATACAATAGTAAACATGGTATGAGCTCAGAATCGCTTAAATCCAGGCTTCATCAATATCGCTTAAATAATCAACGATTTTATAATAACCTTTTGGTTTTAATTACGCTTTTAAAATTATTTATAGGTAATAAGACTCTTATAATTTCAGAAAGTTTATATAAAACCGTATAATAATACACTGACCCATAAAATAATTACTTATCTTGTGGAGTCGCCTTTCAATATCATTTTTAGACCTAGTAATTAATATTACATTACTTATTAAATTGGCTAATATTTTATGCCTGTAAATTAAATTTTCACAAGTAACAGTTAAAATGGTCATTTTCTTGAACTTCTCTCGGAGGGAAGACTGCGAATCTAGTTGGTAGATGGCTCTAATCGCCCCCTTTTGTAGTATCTAGATAGTATTTATGTCCGTAGCGTTACCCCAAAGAAGAATCCCATGACACATTATACTGTGAAAGTAACTGAAGTAAACAATTTGTAGGTGTATCGACAACTGTTTCTGTTTAACAGCATAAGCCGTAGAGCTAAGCCTTTTACTAAGTTTTTCAATATGGGGACCCCATTGTATTTTAGAATCTACAGTAATACCTAAAAATACTGTCGATCCTACGAGCTCCCATTTTTCGCTACCCAAAACCACATTCGTTCCAATATCTTTAACATTAGGGGTACTGAATTTAACCAATTTAGTTTTCTTAGCATTAAGAAGGGGATTATTTATACTAAACCAATGCATTACGTCAAAAAGTGCATTATTTATTTCATTATAGCGCCCAAGTTGTCTTTTAACCTTAAATATCAATGAAGTCTCATCAACGAACAATACAATATCGTGTTTGTTCACAGAAGAAGGTAAATCATTAACATAAACTAAGAATAAAAAGGACTGAGACTCGAGCCTTCGGGGACGCCTGTTTTAACTACGGAACCCAGAGTTTTCTTACCATTTACATCAACCCTCCGAATTCTATGCTAGTCAGAAGATCATGAGCCGAATAAAAAACGGAACCCTTATAGGATCACTCGTGTGTCCGTCTGTCCGTCCGTCACAGCCAATTATCTCGGAATCTACTAGACCGATTAAGTTGAAATTTGTTACTAATTAATTAAGATTATCATAAGGCAACCTTGGTGGGTTGTTGCTTAAATTAACCCTGAATTGTTGAATGCGATTCTGAGTAATGGATACAGAATTGACAGGTACGAATTTCTTTGAAACTGACTTTTATTTGTATGAGTGCATTCATGACTGATTTTAGCTCGTCAGCAATTCCAGTTATGCTTCCTTGTGAATGTTATTGTCTTGTTGTTGTAGGTATTTTCAGTCAACATAATGCTATTTGTTCTTCGGCAGCAGCCATTGAAATATTCATACGACGTTTCTCACTTCTTCTTTAAAATGTCCACGCTCAGGTCCATTGTAGGTTGAAAATTATTGCTTTTTACGATGGCCAGTACGGCCCATGTAATTAAAATTCGGAGTTCAGCTCCTTTAGAGCGTTCGGATGAGACTCCTCCTTTATTTTTTAATTTGTCTTTGTCGAATTGATATATTGTCAACTTTCGAATATCTCCGTAGACCGATTTTATTACTCAAGTAAATCCATTTATAATGTATTATTTATAAATTAGATGTATACAATATACATAGGTGTACACAATGCTGATGCTAATAAACCTAGTACGTAAAGAATTATTTGTACTGAAACGTCGTTAGGTTAGATTATAAAATCTTTATGAAATTAATTTTGGACGGATTTCCTCAACAAAAAATGATATTTTTATAAAACTACTATCCATTCCTACATAATCTCATCTCCAAATACCTCAAAAGCCTTCTCGCCGATTCATCTACCGTACCTATTTTACACAAAAAAATTACAAATATAAAAAATATATATGTATCGCTCTCCTTTAAAAGTATTTCTCTTCCAGATTATTGAGGAATGAATAAAAAATATACATGGAAATAAAAAAATGTAGGTAATCTAAGCTCTAATTTGAGTAACAACGTGATCGGGTGCCCTCATCACCGCATAAGCCATCAAATGCTACTGACAAAGTTGTAAGCGTGGGGGGTTTATCAATTGCGAACGATATTAATTTTTAAGCATCACGCCAATTTGGCTAATATTGGTAAAATGAATGTAACATTATTTCACAATCACATTTCCAAAAAAGCTTATTCGCATCCTGGTTCTTTTCCATTAAACAGACGAGCATATTTTTATATCAGACATTGGAAAAATAGATGATAGGCAGTAAGTACGGACGCGACACGTGGTTTGTAGAGTGGGCAGTGCCAAAGGGGCGCGAGCGCGAGCGAGGCCAATCGGCCTTTTATTTCAGCGACAATTACAAAATCATTCGCGACCATAGACGCCCGACTACCTACATGCATCACACTGGCACTGCTTTTTAAAAGTAACGCTCAATACAACATCTTTGGTAACGCTAATTAAACAACAAATGTCACATTGTTAGTTCCCACTGTCATTGTCACAACGGGCTATGCATAAGTATAATATAATTTAAACCCTTTTATTAAGTAAATCTTTTAGTGTCAGTAGATACCTACACATGAAATGAATCGACTCACGTGCAATTCTCCGTATAATCCATGGAGTTTTTGCATATGGATAGTTACACTATTGGATTACACCGTTTCAATAGAATTGCCGAGCGTCACGTCAACTGACATCACACAATTGGCCATTTGGAGCGATCACTGCGAATGCATCCGATTGCCAACAATCGATCGTGCTTCAAATTGTATAATTACACAGTTATTATCGGACTGACAATACTAATTGATTCGTATAACTGCCACCCTGCTCTTCCATTATGGGTTCATGGAGAAGCTCTCGCTCAACTAACAATATATATTATAACAAATACGACTAAAACATCTTTTACGTATAACGATTTCCTGTTCGCGTCCTCCATATAAATTGTCGTTCTATAATCGTCTCCATCTATTATTTGATTTGAAATTATTGTAATTTTGTAAACGACGATGTGACGATTCCGTTTTCAAACATGTCGACGCCGAGTTGCGTTTTTGCGAGGCGACCATGTCAATTTCCTGAGAGGTGGTGCTCGAGATTAATTAAGTTTTTTGAGTCGGTATAATTGCGCCGCGAAGGCAACCAACCGACTGAAGCTTCCTTGACTCGGCGTACTTTTTGTCAACCACGGGATCCGTAACGAAGTCGGCCAGATTAGGCGTTTCAAGTAGAAAGCGGCCGAGGCGCTTTCCTTATGCTAATGCCTCTCGTCAAACATGTTTTAATTACAGAAACGCATCCTTCGCGCTTATCGCTTATCTACCCATTGCATCGTCACTAAAATATTTCATTATTAACGACCAATTAATGAAATCATAAATTCTCCGTTTATTGTGTCATAGACACAGGCGCACGGACGTCACTCACACGTGAGTAAATATTTAAAAAAGGCGGACGAATGCGAGCGGCGGCGTGGCCGGAGGGTTCCGCCGTACAAACTTTTATTGCATTACCTCAAAAACTTGTCTACACGTGTCGAATGCGACAAACAATGGAAATAGAATAACTTTATCTTTTATGTTGTGAACTCTTGTCATAATAATTGACTTTTTTCTTTAAAAAAAGAACGATAGTCATTTGTGTACACAATTGAAGTTCATCTATACAGTAATATTTATTACCAACTGTAGCTGTGACTTCGTAGGCGCTGTAGTTGGTTTTTTGAAAATTCCCCAGCAACCTAACTGTAACGGTTGTAATGTAACGGTTACGTAAAATTCGTATTGTCAAATGTCAGTTTGTTAATCCGTTTGTATAACAAGTGCGCTGAAGAAAGCAAATTAAACGACTTTTGTTACTGGATACAATTTTACTGTTATAATATATGACGCGACTTATATTGACAACGAGAGGTCTAAGAAGAGCACCAACTGTTGTTGGATATAATCTACTCGAGTATCAGTTCAACGCTAAATTATTATGAAAACCCATGAAATCATTCAGTTCCCGGTGATGAGCTATACGCGCCCGAAGTTACATCGTATTCCACATTCCTACACGTGTTCGTTTTAATTCTGAATGTAAGCTAATTTTCTAGACATGCTCTTTTCCCCATCTTTCCTTTATTAATAATAGGTTGGGGGAAAAGTTTATTTTATATGTACATTTTAAGTACATTTAATTACAGTTTATGTATGCCATTGTGTTCGATGACTTTTTGCCATCTTGCCATGATCCCGCGCGTCGCTCTAGAAATTTTGGGACTTGTGATCAAAAAAACGCGACAAGTAGTTTTAGCAGTCCTCTGTTGATGTTAACCGGACACTGCCTAAAGAATTCTGAAGAGACCGAAATAGGTGGAAATCTGAAGGTGCAAGGTCAGGGCTATATGGCGGATGCATTAACACCTCCCGGCCAAACTCTCTTAATTTTTGCTGAGTGGCTAAAGATGTGTGTGGTCTAGCGTCGTCGTGATGAAAGACCACATCCTTTCTATTGATCAATTCCAGCCGCTTTCTCTCAAGTTCTCGCTTTAATGTCATCAGTTGTTGGCAATAGAGATCCGAATCGATGGTTCTGTCCGGCGGTAAAAGCTCATAATGAACAATGCCCTTCCAATCCCACCATACTTATTGCGAGTTAACCCGGCATTTGGCACAGTCTGTGAAGCTGTTATTGGCATTTTTCACACGTTATTGTCGTACGTGATCCACTTTTCATCAGCAATTATCAATCTCTTCAAAAACGGTTCGGTTTCATTACGTCTCAATAAAGAATCTCGATTCATAAGTTTTATTTCGAGCTTTCTTGTGTACCAACTTTTTTCAAATGGGTCAAAACTGTTTTGTGGTCAATTCCCAGTTCTTCAGCTATGTCGTCCATTTTATCCGTAACCGAGCGACCAGATCGAGGTGCATCTTTGTCATCAAAATTCCCCGAATGAAAAAGCTTAAATCAACTTTGTGCTACTCTTACTGACACTGCATTAGGTCCATAAACGTCATGAATTTTTTTTCGCGGTTTGCTTTTTGTAATAAAATTCTAAAATGTTCCAGTTTCTTCATTCGATTCAATCATTTTGACAGAAAGAAAAACAAATAAAAAAACAACTGGAAACAATATTTTACTAATTGGTTTCTTTTTTTGAAATGTAACCTTTTTAATGTCATCAAAACCAGCCAGATACAAATAGTACAGCCAGAGATATTTTATTACAAGTTTATACATACTAAATGCGAAAAGACTTTTTTCCCCGACCTAATATAATGTAGGTACGTAACACTGTACACTAGCATAAAATGTATCCTACCTGTGTGCCAAATCCGTCCAACATCCATACAAACTTTCGCATTTAAACATATAGGTACTACTAACTGAGCCGACGAACTTAGTAACGCCTACAAAAACCCGGCCCATACAAAATGTATGACAAAAAATTTTTTTCGTGAATATTTTAGACGTTTTAATAGTTATTCTGCTATTCGGGTGGAGACAAATTCAACAAATCTAAGACCATCATGTAAAAATCTATCCAGCCATTCCTCGAGTTATACTTAAACGGTGTAACTAACACGACTTCCTTTTATATATTAGGATTCATCTATTTGAACTCTTTAAAAGGACTACCTCCATATCAACCTAGGGTTCATTGGGAAAAATAGCCCCACGGATGGCAGACTCCGAGATATGAGATGCCGAAACAATTCCATCTGCATTAATATATAATAATAGTGACCTTCGGTGGTCCAAGAGAGACGTGGAGCAAATGGCAGTGGCTTGTTGCAGAGAGTGCCTTCCCCGCGAAGAGCGACGGCGGCGGATGGAGAGCAGACGCTGCGAGACGCGCCCGCGCCTGTTGCTCGGCCAAGACTTTATACAGGCGAGTGCCCTTGCTCGACTGGCTGCCCAACTATTCCCTCAAGAAGGGCTTAGCGGATATTATCGCAGGTATAACGACTCCCTTGTATAGGCTGAAAAGTATTAGTGTTAGGGGTTCCTTCTCTAGCTTTTTTTATGTTAAGATCGGCAGACAGCCTGACGGTCCACTTGATGGTAGGTGGCTACCGTCGCCTATTAACACAAGCAACGCCACAGCTGCGGCAAGTGCGCTGCCGACTACAATAGTATTAAGGATAAGGGATAGGGAAGGGATAGGGAAATGGGCTCTGGCATCCCTTACTTCACTCACCGAAACACAACAGCACACGTGCCGTTATTTCACGGTGTTCTTCTGTAAGGGGGTGGCTACCGCCGCCAGACTGTGCATAGTTTGCATCAAAGGGTCAATTCACATATTTAAACACGACACCATCACTCGCGTGCATCTCGTGTGAGCTGATACTAAATGTATTTTCACAGTAATTATCTATAATTAAATTAAAATCATTTATCGAAAGATAGTTGTGTTCTAGTGCTATACCATAGCAAACTATATATTTTGAATGCGTAGACTCCGTCTTAAGATATGGAGTCCCCATATCTAAAGATAAACTCCATATGACTGAATTCCACTCGGGCGAAGTCACGAACAGAATCTAATCCCGTATTTCCAACAAAGTCTAATAATAATTAATTGTATCTGGTTCTACCGTGTGAACAGCGCCACCTTCTTTTGAATGACTAAATTATAACAATTGAAGTCATGCTAGCTTTTCTTCTCGACTTCCGATTTTGTCACTCTTCTTGTCCCTTCTCAATTTCTGTACCGCGACTATCCTACTGTTCCATAATAGGTATGCAGCAACTTCGGAGGTCTCTCCTTATTGTGTTTTTACTATGTACAAATTGTTATATGTTCGAATAATGGCCATGCGGCCTGTGCACCTATTCACAATAGCGTGCACCCTATTACAAGACGAGACGGTTTCCTCCAGGTCTGACGGTGGGTCTGACGGTGATTCCGCAAGCCATCGCGTACGCGGGAGTGGCGGGTCTGCCGCCGCAGTACGGCCTCTACTCCTCCTTCATGGCCTGTTTCGTGTACACGGTTTTCGGCTCGGTCAAGGACTCCGCCATTGGCCCCACGGCCATAGCGGCCATTCTCACCAGAGAGAATCTCCACGGACTGGGGCCGGAGTTCGCGGTACTGCTCGCTTTCCTCTCGGGCTGTGTCGAGCTTTTAATGGGAATACTACAATTAGGTAAGTTATCTCTTCCTGGAGAGAAGCGAACAAAACTCTGCCATACCACCCGTTCTTGGCACTCGAGACATATTGTGATAATTAAAAAACATTTTAAGAGATAATACTATAGACCTCAGATAAAATAACTCAGATTATAAAGACTCAGATAGAGAACTCGGATAAAGTAAGAACTAAAGAGCCATGTGAACGGCAGAGTGAAGCCGGTAAAACTACGCCTCGCTTTATTAGTTGAGCGACCAGTTTTCAAAAAATCACATTTAATTAAAAATAGTAACCAATATTTTCAATTAAAATGATGTAATAACTTGAAACGCAAAACCTCAACATATTATTGCCTTTATTAAGCGTTAAAATTACCCTTATTTTTTTATTCATACCTATATGATATTTTTTTCTATTTTGTTACGCTTATGATTATACTACTGTTATGATTGGCATAATTTATTTTTTATTTATAATTCATTCGTTTGTTTGTTCGTTAGGTAAAAGTAAAAGGCAATCTTACAAGAAATTTATTCACAAAGGTTTATTTAAAAACATTTGTGAACAAATTTCTGCCTACTCAAAAAACTATTGCCCATTAATTTAATTTGATCGAGAACTATTAGGGTAGGTACTATGAATTATTATGGCAACACCGGTCTTACGCACCATGTTCATAAAAACGCCTTCACTATGTCGTTCCCAAAATTCTGTCCTTAGTTCTTATTTGGTCTGAACACCTAAAAAAATAAGTAGATTTTATTGTGATTTTTAAAACCTTTTTTCTGATTAACTTTATTTTTTTTCTTTTTCAATATATTAAATTATTGCATAATCGGTGGGCATAAAATTGTAAATATTTGTAAAAATGAATTTCAACGGTATACCAAGAACGGACTCTTTCTCTGCTTTCGACTGTAGACCCCGCGTGACCGATTCCCATTCAAACATATAATTATGATTTTCAAGTGTTACCAATTCGATTTAAGTGACGACCGTGGAGACAGCTTAGCGGTTTCCATTTCCATATTCAATTGAAATACTAAATTTTCCACGAAATATTCCAATCGAAGCGTCGTTCGGTTCGACGAGATGAGACACCACTCATTGTTATTTCAGCGCGCGCTTCGCACGCACTCAACTCGGCCCGAGCCGCGTGTTCGCTTCTTCTTTCAAATGTTTCCACTCCAGTTGCCGTTCATGGCGAAGGTCGTGACGCATCAGCGACCGCCGGACGTTCGCGTTGCATCATCTCTCTCTAACTGAAACACTGCGTTACAGTAGGAAATCGGACGAGCTGAAATATTTTCATTGACGTGCATGTACGCGTAACTAGCCCCTCGATAGTCAACTTCCCGTTGAAAAGAATACTCTTACGAAACAACATTGCAATTCTATTGTTGTCACGGGTGCATTTCCTGCTGCGATACTTATCTTAATACTCTATGTTTAGTTGCACTGACGACGCACATCGTCAACTAGTAATTAAGGCCGCCTCGGCCGCTCCTCGTTCGGTGGGGTGCTCGTCTCAATAGTGAGCGATCGAAGCCACCTAACACTCCGTACACTTGTCGCCTTATCGCAATGAATTGGAACGAATGAATTATTCATGACGGGTTTATCACGAGAGCTGACGATACTTATACGTAATATTGCAAGTCGCCTCGGTTCTCGTAAATGAAACGATAACTTCTCGTCTCGATTGAATTATAATTTTTAATTATGTTTAATGTTTATTTAAACGAGTTCCTTGGCCTATCGGGAGAGGGCGCCGCTAGTCTCGGTTAGTTACTACATCAATTAATTGTTTGTGATCGAGTACAATTTGAATGTTTAATGAAATGAAATAAACTCGTAAACTATTTAATTTGTCAGCATTAGATGGTTTTTCAGCTAATTTAAATCTAATCGTAACAAAAAGCCACTTAATGCTTCAATTTGTAAATATATAAAAAAAGAAAATTACTTAGACTTTCGTGAAGTAATTTATGAAGGCTGCCACATTTATATTTCTCATTCGACCCGCTTTTCTAAAAAGAGAATTCACTCGTCCCTTTTTAAAATACACTTCGGTCACAGTTAACAATCCACTCAATGTTAAGGTCGACAGACAGGCCGAAGGTCCACTCGAAGTGCTCGTGCACTACTTTTCTAAACGGCCGAAATACCGATTACTTTTCAGGTTTCTTAATAGACTTCATCAGCGGACCGGTGTCGGTGGGGTTCACGTCGGCGGCCGCCATCATCATCGCCACCACTCAAGTCAAAGACATTCTCGGGCTCAGTTTTCCAGGAGGAAAATTCCTTCAGGCGAGTGTAACTCGGTGCTCAGTTATCGCTTCGGTTAATTATAATCTCGCCACCGGCTAACCGATTACAGCCGCATTTTCGGTATTTCAAGTCCTCTACTCCGACAGGTGTGGACCGGAATGTACGAGCACATCGGCGAGACGAGGCTGTGGGACGCGGTGCTCGGCATCTCTTGCATCGCGGTGCTGCTTCTGCTGCGGGTGAGTAACCGTCCGAAAAGGGTGTGAGCCTCGATGAAGTCGAGCCGCCGCTTGAGTGAACCGTCCCTGTCGCAGAAGGTGAAGGACATCAAGGTGACGTCCAAGGAGCCGAGTCGGCCGCGGGCCGCTCTGTCGCAGGCCCTCTGGTTCCTCTCCACCACCCGCAACATCCTCGTGGTGCTGTTCTGCGCTGCGCTCGCCTACTACTTCGACACGCAGAAGCGGACGCCCTTCGTGCTCACGGGTACCACTGTCGATCCCCTCCGGCTCGCAGTCTGCTACCCTTCGTGGCGCTGACCGTGTGCCGTGGACTTTCAGGTGAAGTGAAGCCGGGTCTGCCGCAGTTCTCGCTGCCGCCGTTCGCCGCGACCGTCGGCAACCACACCTACACCTTCACCGAGATGGCGTCCACGCTCGGCTCCGCCATCTTCGTGGTGCCGCTGCTGTCCATCCTGGAGAACATCGCGCTCGCCAAGGTGTTCTCCGAGGGAAAGTACGTGGACGCCACGCAGGAGATGCTGGCGCTGGGCGTGTGCAACGTGGCGTCGTCGTTCGTCGACTCCATGCCCGTGTCGGGGGCGTTGTCCAGGGGCGCCGTCAACCACGCGTCCGGGGTGGCCACCACCGCCGGGGGCCTGTACACGGGGGCCCTCGTGCTGCTGTCCCTGCAGTACCTCACTCCCTACTTCTTCTACATCCCGAAGGCGTCGCTCGCCGCCGTCATCATCGCCGCCGTGGTCTTTATGATGGAGTTGCACGTGTTCAAGCCGATATGGAGGACTAAGAGTGAGTGCGTCGGAGTTGAGATGAGAGCGGGGAGGCGAGGAGTGGTCTTTCACTGTGGCGTGTTGCAGAGCTGGACCTGGTGCCGGCGGTGGTGACGTTCGGCACCTGCCTGCTGGTGCGATTGGAGCTGGGCATAGTGACGGGCATCGCGGTCAACCTCATGTTCCTGCTGTACGCGTCCGCGCGGCCCTCCGTGCGAGTCAGCCGCTCCTCGTCCGGGGGAGTGGAGCACTTAGTGGCGGTGGTGGACCGCTCGCTGGCCTTCCCCTCGGCGGAGTTCGTGCGGCGCGCCATCCGCAAGGCGGCCTCTCGCGACGGCCGCGAGGTGCCCCTCGTCCTGGACGCTACGCACGTCCAGGCCGCCGACTTCACCGCCGCTAAGGTACCGCTCGCGGCCAAATGGGGCTTCACGAACGACCGATCGTATCGACCGACGAGGTTTAACGATCGTTCTCTGTTGCAGGGCATAAAGGCGCTGATCGACGACTTCCACCTGCGAGGGCAGCCGCTGATCTTCTACAACGTGAAGCCCTCCATCGCGGCCGTCCTGCGCGGAGTGCGTCCGCGCCCCTTCCTGCACGCCGCCTGCCCCCAGCAGCTGCAAGACCTGCTGCGGAAGACGGGCGCCGCGGGCCCGTGAAATAAAACAATTTCGACTATTTAATCTTTTATTTATACTTGAGCGTTACACACTACGTCATAACATAATAAGTCTACGGAAAAGTGAGCAGGACTCGGAACGCGAAGACTCATGGCAGTAACGGACGTCCGCCAGTAGAACTGACGAAACTTATAAACGATAGAAAAGAACAGACTTACTTACGTCATATGACACGATACATTTGAACTAGATTCACTTAATCACCAATAACTTCATTAACGAGTACACATTTCATAGTCGGCTAAGAGTCATTCACGGTTTGGCGTACGTCACTCGACATCGCCAACGGTAAAATCGATTATGCTAAGGTTAAATGCAACCGAATCTCTCAGCGGTCAGCTCGGTCGACGGCGGTCGACGGCGGTCAGTACTTGAGCAGGTCGGCGTCGAAGTCCTCCAGCGACGCCTTACTGCTGTCTATCGCTGCGAACAAACGAATCAGTCAATATCCTCCGATTCATTGTAACACAAGGGCGGAAAAAAAGTTCAAGGTTCAAGTGTCCTTTTAGCCCGCGGCGAGATCGTGAAAAGGTTATTCCCACCCCATCCACGATTTCGTTCCTAGCAACTCCAAGAATTAAATTCAATCAAAAATATATAATTGTTCCCATGGGCTCCATAAACTTACTCGCTACAAATTTAAAGACATACATTTGTTCCCTTGCGCCCCGAGGGAGCATACTTCGCTGCTTATTTGCTTCGCTCGCGCCAGTGCCAGGTGCAGGGTGAGGGTCTTTAGCATGGCAACGCTGCGATTCATTTCTTCACTTAATTAATACAATTGGGATTAACACTAAAATTTTTGGAGCCCGTGGGAACTAAATTTTACATACGTTAAAAATGCTTTGTAGTTGTGCCTTAATTTATTATTTATAAATTTATTTTTGGCATAGTTCTTGGAAATCAATGTTAGTTTTGGATTGGAACTAGTTTAGTTAGTTTTGGAGAATAGATTTCGAGGTGGTGAAAATTTCACGCCAAAGCAGGGAAGGGCCAGGGTCAGATGAAACGTTACGGTTCAACTCAACCCTCAAAGGTCTACAGGATCCCACCTGGGTCTCCTATTGTTTGCTAACTATATGAAAATATTTAGAATTATTAAACCGAACGAGAACTGTCGATTATTACAAAATTATTTAATTAGAATGTTAAAAAACGAAATTATATATAATTTTCTAAATAGTAGTGAGTGTGGTGAACCTGAGGCACATGAGTTCATTTTTGGTTTATATACTTTATTCTCTTGTTTTGGCTTTCTGCTTCTATTGTGTGGACTACCTTTGTATCTACACTAATGTAATCATTTTTATAAATTTTACCTTGTCTTTACGGAGACATTTAAAACCATCAATTTCTTCATGCCTAACAATTTTTCTCATCCATCTCCACAATTTTTATGTCCGAGTACTCACTGTGGTCCAGGATAGTAGTAGGGCGGAGGCCGCTCGTACTCCGTGGGCGTGTGGTAACGAGGAGGCCCTTCCTCCCAGTGCTTGGGCGCCATATCATTATATCGGCGCGCGACGGGTGCGTCGCCGGGCGGCGCCACGGCTGCGCCCCGAGGCGGCTCCGCCTCGTCCCTAGCGGCTCGGCTTCGCACCTCGCCCCGCGCCTCGCCTCGCCCCGTGCGCTTCTCTGCCTTGTACGCGCTGCAACACACACGCGCACCGGCATCGACTCAACTCTAACACGATTAGCCTCCAGATGTTTAACATCTTCGACGACTACTCGATAGCCAAAAAGCCAAAGCACGACTAAGATACTGTATTAAGGCTTATACGGTCTGCGTAAGCCTTCTTATGACTTGGCCCCGTTCCCGGATCTTTCGGAACGGCAAAAGTCACACAAGTATAGCAGTTAATGTCTTCACCTGATATAAAATGGGGCGACAATATAAACCGCAAAATACAAAAGCTGACTTCAAAGACACCCAGCCAAACACTTCACAAAAATCTAGTTGGAACTTGGCAATTATAGATATATAAAAAGGGGGAAACTCACCTCACGTTTGTAAAATGTGATTATAAAAATAGATAGGACGGGTAATGTAATACAATTATATCTGTAGATAGTACAACGTACACAAAACAAAGTATCAGATGAGTGACTGTCAGACGTCACTCGCCATTTTGTTTACAACTAAAAATACATACAATTAAAAGTAGAAAGGCTGCGATCGAGCAAGTTGGGGTTCCAAGGAAGCGATGGATCATGCAGATGTTGGGATTACATGTAAATATCTAGTACACATAGCACGACATCGACACACCGATGATCACCACTAGCGATACTACAAGCGCCCACTAACTTGTGCTCGTATGGCGGACCACACCGATCGACGGATCGACGGATCAGCGGATCGCGGATCCGAGCAACGTCCCTTACCGATTTACAATCGATATCAATTCACTGCAGTGCCTACGCTTACTTACTCCTAGAACAAAGCCTCCAAAATTATATCATTTATGTACTTGACAGGATTACACAATATAATTATAGTGTGCTTAGAATAGTTAGTGCGAGTGATATGTCGCACGGAGCCCTACGTCCGCTACCGCGCTTTACCTTAATCATTATTAACAAGGTACTTTCAACATGTGTAAATGCATACAAAACCCCTCGACGGGCAAAGTTAGAGACTTAACCTAACTCAGTTGGACCTCAACCTTCAATTAATCTATACTAATTACAACACGGACTATGATTGGATAAGTAGCAATACATGGAAGTTAAATTAAAAAATGCACGCGTTGCAAGGAAATAGCTCCGAAGGAGGCGAACGAGAGTGGTCTCGAAGGACGTTACTCGGATTCGTGAATTCCGGACTCGTTGTCTTCGTCTTTTGCGTCGAGCCGGGTCTTGAGGTCGTCGATGAGGGCCGGAGGCACCAGCTGACACACCACCTCCTGCCCCTCGAGCAGCAGCTGGGTGCGCGAGTGCGGAGGCGAGGGCGGGGGCGAGCGGGCAGCGGGACCGGGCCCGCCCCTGCACCGCCACTCCGCGATCTTGCCCTCGATGTCGAGCGTGCTGCGCTTCGAGCCGCTGCCAACCAGAACGCGCTATGCACACTCCGCCCATCGCCCACCACCAACCAAAGCGAACCAAAACAAAAGGGAACCAACCGAGCCGAGGGTCCGTCGGTGCGGGACGCAAGCGGAAGCGGAAGCGGGTGCGAAAAGCGATGTGGGGCACTTACTTGGCGAGGGGTACGTTATCGCGGTCCGCGTACGCGTCATACAAATATTCACTGCAACAGACAACAGACGGTGAGGGTCCGGAAGGGGTCGTAAGCTTCGAACGAACACTACCACATCGATTACATTAATGGTAATGAGAAAACAAAAAAAAATCAATTCGACAATAAGGAACGGGCACTACTGTGCGCTACAGACTCGCAGGCGAACGTAGGATTGGCGGGACATGCGGGTTCGGACCGGGACGAATCTCTCGTCCGCGTCAGAGCTGCCCTTCTTATCTTGAAGGTTTCGCGCTAAGCAAATAGACTTCGAGTGACAGCTCTGACTGAACAAGATGGAGGGTCCACCGATGATGAAGGATTGAGAGTACGGTGAGAGGATCGTGCGAGCCTCTATGAGGTCGAAGAGCGAAAGCACACCGAGGAGTGAAAGTATGTATATGTATTACCGGACGAGGCGCGGGGTCATCGCCAGGGGCCGCGCGGGTGTCGTTGGCACATCGGCTCATACTCGCTGTCAACAACACGACCACGTTACGCTTCGCCGACTTGGTTGATGGCGATGAGTGATCGACAAACATAAAACGGAACCAAAGAGAAAGGCTGACGCGGATGCGGTGTGCGAGGCTCTTCGACCGCGCGGAGGCAGTCCCTCCCTCGACTTCGGCGCCGGCGCGAGGACGGGGTGTAACTGAACGAGGGACGGTGACGGGAGTGACGGGCCGCGGAACGAACGGAAACAACTCAGAATAACTGATGGCGATGGCGGAGTGATGCGGAGGAGATACGTACGCCTCGACCAGCGGTCCGGGGTAGGGGTCCAGCGCGGTGTAGAGGCGCGCCAGCCGCGCGGCCACGAGCATCACCGGCGCGAACAGCAGCACGCACCACGCCAGCGACAGCCAGTAGCCGTTGAGCGGCAGCAACACGCCGCGGCAGGCGGCGGCGCGCGTGGCGTTGAAGGCGGCCGACAGCGGCGCGCAGCGGCCCACGTGCCGGTGCGCACCCTCGCCCACGCGCGCCAGGTACTCGTCCAGCAGCGCGCCCAGCTTGTGCGCGAACTCCAGCGTCATGTTGCGAACCGTCTCCGGCCCCGCCGCGTTCAAGAAAGCCTCGGCCGTGGCCGTCTCGTACATCAGGTACGCGATGGCCTCCTTCAGCGACGAGTGATTGAACCGCAGCCCGTCGCGCAGCTGCACGGCCGTGCCGTTCAGCCGCTGCGTCTGCTCCAGCATCGGCAGCACGATGTCCGCGTGGTAGGCGGCCAGCAGCGCGGCCGCATCGCGCAGCTCCATCGAGACGCGCGCGAAGCCCGCGCGCGACTCGAGCGAGCGCGCCGTCGAGTCGAGCTGCGCCGACAGAGCGTCCAGCGCCAGCGACGTCACGTTGGTCTCGAGCGCCAGCAGAATGCGATCGAACTGGAACTCGGACAGGCCCGTGTCTGCCAGCCGCTGCAGCTTGTCGCGCGCGCTCGGCTTGAGGATGGCCAGCGGCGTCGGCGGCCGGTAGTGCGGCCGCAGCGCCCCGGCGCGCTTCTCCACCTCGCGGCCGAGCTCCTCGCGCAGCCGCTCCACAGAGTAGAGGCGTCGCAGCTGCAGCGCATCGTACACGGTGCGGTTCGCGTGGCAGTGTAGCAGCACCGAAGTCAGGTTGAAGTCGGGATCGACGCGCTCGTCGTACAGCGCCTTCTCCAGGTCAACGAACGCCTCGAGGTCGGTCGCCAGCCGGTTGCCGCGCGGCTCCTCCAGCGGGTCGCACACGAAGCGCTGCGCGGCCACGCCGACCACGAAGTACACGAGCAGCACGAGCGCCACGGCGCCTCCCACGACGAACATGACGCCGATGCCGCAGAGCAGCGAGTTGGAGCCGGCGCCCTTGTTGCAGCAGTCGGCGGCGCCGTAAGCGTCGGGACGCTTGCCGCACACGCCGCACACCAATCCCCACACCAGCAGCACCACCACTAGCAGAAGCGCGGCGGCGGCGGTGCGGCCCGCGTGGCGTCGGTAGCGACCGTAACGCGCGTGCGCCTCGTCCAGCGCCCGCGGTGCCTCCCCGAAGCGCTGCAGCGCCTCGTCCGTCTGCTGCGCGACGTTCGAGATCCGGTCCGCGAGATCAGCCAACTTCCGGCCCGTCTCCTCGAGCGCCTCGCGCACGCCCGGGATGTGCTCCTCCACCGACCGCTGAATGCCTCGTTGGATCTCGTTGAACACCTTCTGTCCCTCGGCCACCTCCGCCTTTATGTTGCTATCCAGCAGCACCGTCACGTTGTTCAACAGCTCCGTCACGTCGGGCATCTGTAATGGACAGCAAAGTCGACGATTACTTCAGTTACGGCCGCAACTCCGCTTTGGGAACAACATAATACAAGTGAATATTCATAAATAGGTCGCCGATTCGCCTTTTACACAAAACAGTTATAGTTTAAATTCCAATAGTTCGTTCAAAGGTGCACTTGTACTTTTAAGTTTCGGGGGCATTCAGCATTTCGTCAATGTCGGGCACACCTTTCACTGAGCTGTATTTTACAACACTACCTTTGTAATACAACTGACTATTAGAACTGAATCTGACTATCTGACATCAATACAACGTACGTATTGTTTTATATTTAGCTTATATGTATTACAAAACGTTCAATATTGACATAGGGCTGGGTCAATAAGATTGACTATTCATTTTTTTAAGATAAGTTTATGATATAGGTAAACTACAGAATTAGTATTTTTTAGGGATTCTATAATATTAAATATTTGAAAGCTATCTGTTGGGGCAAGAAAAGTAGGACCTACTATGTTTTCCAATTTACTATGTTTTGTTAATTATATCAATTTGGTTATAATTGTCGATTATTACTTGCCAAGCGGCGTTGCATTTGTTATCATTATTGCTAATGTATTTTTGGTTTTCTATCCTTTTTCATGTGTGAATACTTTTTCTTAATATTTTTATGTACTTTTTGTAATGTCTGTTTGTTTTAAAAAATTTGCGCGATAAATACGTATCCTCTTTTTTAAATATGGCTTTTTAATACCCTCGGTAAACCATTTATTTTTGATATTTTTTATATTAGTTATTACTTTTACGTAAGGAAAACAGAGATTAATGTGTAATGTTCTCATTAATCTTGCCATAAAGTGATTTATATTGTTTTTTAAGTTAAAATCGGCAGACAGGCCGACGGTCCAATTGACGGTGAGTGGCTACCGTCGCCTATAACACGAGCAACGGCACGGCCGCTGCGAGTGCATGCCGACTACAGTATTCCACTCATCACAAAGTATTAGTATTTAATTTTTAGTTTTGCTTAGTGAAGAGAGCAATAAATTTGGTTTGTTCCAAAACATAATTGGATTGCTCTGCGAGGCAAGCCATTTAATCTTAGTAGTGATTCAGATCGTGTTCGTCTAACATCAATCTCAGAATTTAGATGTCGAGGTAATTATTGTTTACTGCGAAATAATATGGTAGGATTCCTATCTTCCCTTTAGTTCAACTTTGTTTTTTACTTGTTTTGAATGATTTAGTTTTGTTTGAATAACAAGATAACTACAATATTTTTGTAATCGTCATAATCAATTTTATTGGCGATTCATTTTAAAATGTTTTTATTTTTAAGATTTAAATAATCTAAGTATCTATATTGAGAAATTTACAGTAAGTATATAATTCTTGGCTTCGGTTAACTTATTAAGAGCTACACTTCCTTTAAGACTTTAAGACAACGTTTGCACCAACAGCGATTACTTAAAATGTACTTTGGAGCAGAAAGCGCAAGGTAATTATCATTCCTGTCCTTAATGAAATAATTATTCCAATAAGTCTGCGTTGTTTGTCTTCTGTTGTTGTAAATCACTATCTAAAACAATATTTTTATATAGATTTATTTTATAATTGTGGTTCTGAATTATTGGCACGAAGATGAGTATTGGACGTGTTTCTTCTGTCTTTTAGTGTTTTGGTGTCCAACTGGTCGATTCATTAATACTTAAGTTGTCTATTATATATCTATATCTTTAATTTGTTTCATATTTTGTGAGTTTTAATTGATTATTTTATAATTTAAATTAATTATTAACACCTAACGAATTCTTGTTAGTTTTTATTACTAGGATAAAGGCAAAACATTCACTCACCGTGGGAAAGTATTTATCCAGCATCTGTTTGCAGCGTGAAAAAACATGTCGAAAGTGATTAAAGCAATAGAGAGAGTGAGCTAGTGAGAGGTGGGAACGCGAAGTACCTGACTGTATTGTATCTCGGTGTCCAGCTGGCCGATCTTGTACTTCTGCTGGAGACGCACGCACTGCGGCTGCTCGCACTTGGCCAGCGTCTGCAGCAACTGCGCCTTCACCTTGCGCAGGCCCGAGTTCAGGCGCTCGGCGTTGTAGCGCAGCGAGCCGGTCAGGTTGTGCACGGCGCGCAGGTCGGCCTGCACGGCGTCCAGCTTCTGCACCATGTTGTTGAGCGTGGTGACGGACACGGCGCGCGTGAACTGTCCCAGGTGCACCGACACGGCCAGGCCCGCGTTGGTCAGCATGGCGTCCAGCGAGCGCCGCAGCTCCTCGTAATTGTTGACGAGAATCCAGCGCGCGTGCGCCTGCGTCGCGTTGACGAACTCGCGCGTGTCTCGCAGCGCCAGGCGCAGCGTGTCGGGCGCCTCGGTGGCGCCGCGCTCCAGCTGCTCCTCGGTGACGAAGGCGCACACCAGCCCGAACAGGAACAGCGTCAGCAGAGCGATCAGCAGGATGGCCAGCACGCCCTTGAGACACGCGTCATACTTGCGGTCGAAGGGCCGCCGACGACGCCCGGAGCGGCACCAGCGGCAGCAGCACCAGAAGAGGCCGGCCAACGGCAGCACGGCCACCAGCAGCACCGCCACCGCGACCACCGCCGTCGGGCCCGCATAGTGCACAAGCAGCTCGCGCCAGTGCTGCCGCGCCGAGCCGAACTCCACGAACCCGTCCGTCACGGTCACTATCCCTGGAACCGTCGACGGATCGGTATTAGGTAGGTAGATACGGACGCCTGTCACAAGCAACGTCGCAGGAATGACAGTAGAGTAATAGCTCTATTTTATGCTTCGTGGAGCTCTTCTTATACTGTACGCTTAATAAGATTACATCATAAAACTTTTTAAATAATATTTAATTAACACGTTCGCGACATATCCACGCCTAGATGTCGCTATTGCAAACAATGTGCACGGTATGGAAGTCGGTCTGCGTTTCTGTGTATAGGCGAGAATGAAAAATATAAAAAAAATTATTTTTGTCTTTGTTGAAATCAAAAGGTGTCTTTGTCGAGGGTTTTGTCGTGTCGAGTTCATTGTCTAGTTCAGGTCTTGTTCTGTCAAGGCATTTAGTTCAAATAAATAGACCAGGGTAAATAATAAAGCAATTTATTTGCCTAAGATAATAATATCCCCATAGATCAACCGAGACCAATAGAAAGTGAGCTATTGAACATAACAAAATAAAAATTATTTATAAAAAATAAACTTGTAATTTTTTATCAAACGGCACTTTATACAATTTTTTATTATTAGGCCTATTTTCGGCGTTACATTCAAATTCAAATAACAGAGGTAAGACATCCGACAGCTAAGAGATTTTTTTCAGAAAATCTCGTCCTCTGTAAGAATCCCATTTTCCGATTTTTTTTATCGCTTATAATTTTTGAGTTATTAGAGAAAATTAAATGCCTTTTTTAATTCTCATTTATTTATAATTTTTGCAATTTTATATGTGCTGGTAAAATATTTTAAAAATTTTTTCTAGACATCATTCCGAATCCAATGAGCTATCGCACATATTTTAGGAGCTTTGTCAAGAATTAACACCAATAGGGAATATGTTTATAATTCAAAAACGGGTTAAATATTTTTTTACAAACATTATTGCTGTAGAATTATGTCTATGTAACTATTTTTTTAAATTATTTGTCTTTCATTAAGAAAATAATTATTAAAAGGTGCAAAAACATTGTGGGAAATTCAAAATATGTACTTGAAACGGTCAAATCGAATGTGACGTCAAAGTTAATGAAATGTCAACAAGCGTGTAGATGTTTGCGATTTTTAACATTTGATTTTTATTGTAGACTGTGACGATACGACAAGTGCGCCAAAAGTGCGGGTGTTTAAGTAGCTGTTTGATAATTTTAACTTTTTTTTAAATAAATTTTAGTTTTCCAGCGTTTGACATTTTCATGGTTATATGACCATATAACCTATCGCGTAGAAATATTTTTTTTTAAATGTACATATTCCCTATTTCAACGTGTGACCTGGTACCTTAGCATGCCGTCGCTCGTATAATTATTAGTTAAAATTTACCCTAAAATATAAAATATATTTTAAGATTACGCGATATGATTATCATATGCGGTGACACTAGTGACCTTCAAATACAATTTTCATAAATATAACTGAGGTCTCTCTGTGTACCGTGAGACTATCTAGACCAACTATTTATATTCATAAAATAATTAATCGTATTCGGTGTGGATGTAGAGTAAGTCAAGGCTGCTCAATTGCATCGGAACACACTCATAGGCCTCGTCACTCATTATTACCGACTACTGCATCCAATTCCGGATTTACTCTGTGACACTTGAGCGGGAACTCTAGTGTTGAAAATTAAAATAAAATTTAAAAAGATAAAAAGAGACTTCCCGTACCGGGAATCGAACCCGAGCCTCCTGGGTGAAAGCCAGGTATCCTAGCCACTAGACCATACGGGAGATAGTAGTGCGGTATGAATTTTGATTACAAATGAAGGTAACGTCGCGTTGTAAGAATAGATGAGGAACGGTGGAGTGGTGAGAGTAAGTAGGCGTGTTGCTATGCGCGCTCTGTTCGATGCTCATCCCTTTACTTCGTCCGAGTGGAAAGCGCGAGGGGGGAGGGTGGCGGCGGATGCATCCGATCGATACGGCTATTTTCGGTTGTATCCTTACAACGGTCGGCCTTTGTAGGATAATAACATATTTTCCAATCCTTACGATAATATTACCCTCAGTGTGGCTACTCTTTGGTAATTTCATAATGTGTTTCCGTCCAGATTTGTCTAGATGACGTTGCGTGTGACACAGTATAATACCTACTTTTTTGCGAACGTGTAATTCTTAGGGTAGCAATAAAAATAGCACTCGACGGTCGCATTCTAATACAGAAACCTGGCTTATATTATTCAAATTCGTGTGCATTCTAAGGTCAGAACCCAATCGAGGAACGAGCCCCAATTTAAACATTAATGTTTTAGAACAGTCATAGCGGCAATGGCATAATACGATAATATATTTTATCAAAAAAATATAGCTTTCTTTTATTCCATCCATAGGATGGGATGGTTCCACGAGGGGAGTGACGTCGAGCGTTAACGCCATTAGCGCATCGCAATCGCAATAGTGAAACGAGTTTACAGTGAAAGGCCGCGCAGATTGCTCCACGGAGGACGACCGGTTTTAAGCAGTTTCGATAATATTTTACGGAAATTCAACTGACATTGAATTCAGTTAGACACAAAAGCCTCAACGCGTGTGCGATATGCAAACGAAGCAAAGAGCCTTTCTGGTTTGGCAGTGACACAGGAAACGGTTACCCCAAATCGACCTCTCACGAGGTACGAGGGTACGAGGGGTTGTCGAGGCGAAGGATAATGCGATTTGCACGCCGTTAGACCGTGCAATCCTTTTCCACGTGCGATGTCGCTCGACTAAAGGTGAACCCGGACTGTGAGGCTGTTTAAACTTAATTGAAAATTATAAACTAACCGCCGACATTCTATCGAGACCATTCTAATAATGATCGCCAACACGCTATCGAACCGATTTCGCTGATGATTTTAAAGAATGTAAAATGTTTAAGGCGACGCCAGCCCCTAATAATAAAAAAATCCACATATTTGTAACAGTTTTCCTTTTAAATTATCATAATAATTATAATTTAAAAAATACTCAAATCATCTGCAGGATATATGAAAGGGGATCGTCGTAATTATTTTTTAAATTATATTTAATTATCTATATAAAAAAAATTACTAATTTGCGGTCTAATATCGATGTTGTAACCGTGCGATTTGCTTAATAATCAATATTTGAAATAGCTAATTCTTAAGATAAATTTTAAGATCCATTATCTGAAGGCTCATCAAAAGAAAAATTTGAATTATACTTTATTTAATTTTTAAATAGAGATTTCCGTGACTTGCAAGTGGCGACTCCCCCTCAGCAGTCCCGTCAATTCAGTGCGTGACGGGTTTTGCGGCTGGAGTCGCCTTAAATAGATTATAGGAAAACCTGTAAGTCCATGATATTAAAATAACATGATAAATCACTCAATATTGTGCGGATAGGTAACATCGTACGGAACCCTTTTCACGCGAGTTCAACTCGCACTTGTCCCGTTTTTTTTTTTTTTTTCAAAACCCTGGCAGAAATAGCCTGACGATAAAGCGTTTTATTGAAACGTATTCTGTTTCACTATTATCTACTATTAAAAGTAAATGTGTATCAGGGATGATATTTATTTAGCTTGGAGATTGGCCTGGCGCAGAGCAAAAATCGTCAAAGACCTTCAATGCCTTTCGAATGACTAACACTCGTTGGTTGTAACGGTTAAAGTTTCTTACGCATAAACCAATACAGCCATTTTATTCAATATCGAACCTTGACACTCTTCAAACTCGATACAAGGGATTAATATTACACTGCTTAATGTATGAGAGTATGCGATGCGAGTAGTGCTACTATATGTACCTATGTATTACTGTTTGTCTACCCGTGCGGTATTAATTCTACTTTTGAATCAACTTTAGCATAAGTGCTGTTATTTCACGGTGGTCTTCCGTGGGGATGTGGTTGCTGCACCAAAGAGATTGTCCATCTGCGGTCGGTGTCCTAACGAGATTAATTTTAAAAACACTTTCGTAAGTTGTTATGGAACCCGCTACCGGCTATTTAGTTTCAACTCGTGTTCCTCCACAATCACTCATATCATAATTATTATGTGGAATTAAATCCTTACTTAGTTACCTTAGTAGGATAAGAAAGAGAAGTGCTGGAAGTGCTGCTCTGCTCTTATTTATCTACTTTATTTAACAGATCCTTAAAATCTTAAAGCAGTATTCATCGAGAAGTTATTGTATAGAACATTAAAGGACATTAATTACATATCAAGGGAAAACACGGTTTTCTCTGAGGCCAATCAGCCTTGTGAGCAATCTTGTTTTATATGCCAAATTGTAGTCTGGATTATCGTGAACAACTAACGCTTAGAAGGGGACTTTTTCGTCGACTACATCCGACAACGTTAACTAGATACAATAGTGCTCTCAAGTGTTCCTCAAGGATCAACTGGACCCACTGTTTTCTAGTAGACTTGTGTTGTTCGCGAACGACCGACCGAACTGAGCCATCTCTTTTTATTGAACTAAGTCGGTCAGCTCAAAAATCTCAACAAAACAGGCTCACTTGATTCATGTTCGTTCGTTTATATGGCAGTCGTCGGAACACTTCACTTTCGCAAATTGAGCTCTCATTATTTGAAATTAAAGTTTACTTTTCCTTAGAGATGTGAAATCGTTCGTTTACCAATACCGTCTCGTTTTGTATCGTTTTTAGTCTACCTTGCTCGCTTGCTCTTGTTAAAAACATAATTACACTATCCCGCTTTGCACTTCAGAATATTGGGCATACGCTCAATTGAGCGCTTGAAACCAAAACCGAAAAGAGACAAGTGAGTCAATTGACCGATCTGAACGATTTGACCGACCTAGTTCATTTAAATCAGTGACCGATATTGAGCGCATCATTATAGTGACCAACTCTTTTTCTATCAAGAAAAGAGGGAGAGGGAAAAAGACTATTTAAAGTTAAACAATATTTAAAACACTTACCAAGGAATTTCTTTTATAAAACGAAGACAACCGATTAAACAAAATAAAAAGCAAAAGGGCTTTGTACCAGAAAACTGTATTACAATAAAAAAGGTAGGTAAATTAACCGTTAACGGATGGGTTTATTGTGTGCAATTTGTGCGAAATCTTTTCGTTTGCAAATTCACTATGAGAGGAAAGAGTGAGAAAACTTCAGGGATCGATATTCATAAAAGTTGATATTATCCACTTCATGTACTAAATGCCTAAATGAACAGAAAAACGCACCATTTTTGTAAAGTAAATTATAGAAAAATCTAATTAGCAATACGCTGCAATTTATTATAATTAGGGCACAATGAAATACGAGACCTTTTCTGCGAGCTATGCCATCAAGCATGGGGAAATGTTACTAAAGAACCAATAATCACAGAAGGCGATCTTGGACTACGCGCAGACCTGTCTTGCCGAAATGCTCAGAGGGAAGCGTTATTTGATATCCGTGTTGTAGACACTGACGCTCCCTCTTACATTGCACGCCCGGTCACTTCCGTTCTAAAATCGGCTGAAGACGAGAAACAAAGAAGACACTCCGCCGCCTGTGAAATGAAACATGCCACATTCACCCCTCTCGTGACATCCGTCGACGGTGTGTTCTCACCACTAATGACATCATTCATCAAACATATCGGAGTAGTCCTCGCAGACCGTTGGAACAAATCCCTGAGCACCATACTAGGTTGGCTTAGAACAAGAATAAGCACTTCAATAATTCGCGCCAGCAGCATGTGTATCCGAGGAACTCGCCACCGATTCAAGCCCGCAGAGAAACTGCTGGGCTTTGACAACGGAGCCGCTATACCAAACGCCCACTAAATATTACTCAAATTGTAATAAATAGTTACTACATTTAATAATTTATAATTGTATAGTTTAGATTTAGATTTTAGAATAATAAATATTCAAATATACATTTATTATAATTATGTTTTGTTCAAACTAATGGTGCTTTGGTTTTTTTTTAATAATAAATCTTCCACTCCAATAAGGGTTTTTTGTTAATAACTAGCTGGTGCCTGGGACTTCGTCCGCATTGAAAAACGAGAAAATATATTAGTAATAATAACGCCTGCGTCTGCCTCGAGCGAGTCCCGTCGTCGCGTCGCGTTGATGCGAGACCGCTTCAATTTATTTTCTCGCGGGTGGTTTTTAATTTACGATTACTCCTAAAATATTCATTTAAATTATATGATGCAAAAAGCTATTATAGTGTGTATGGTAACTAATGTAAACTTGATAATGATAATTTTTTTAAATAACACATTATATTTAGAAGTTTTTTCAGAAGTTAGAACGGGTAAGCTATCCTTAGAAGATAGAAATAGGCCATCCCAGACTTTTTTGTAGACTTATAAAAGAGAAACGATCCCACCATACCTCGTTTTCTTATTCTCAAACGGATTAGATAGCGTATCGCTGTGTCGATACACGAAAACCGCATGAAAATCGGTTTAGTAGTTTTTAAGATTATCGCGAACACACATACGGACAGACGCGGCGGGGGACTTTGTTTTACAATGCGTAAAGATAAGGATATAAGAAGGATCTCGGAGTGATATGACTCCGTAAGGGATAGTCCCTAGTGTATCATTTATCAGCAGGCGACGAGGTGAGCTCAACAATACAGGTCGGCTCTTGTTACCATGTAATATAACCATATATTGAAACAGTTGAGAAGCGGGTGATAAGATTATTGCTAATGGTTAGTAAATAAATGTGTTTTGGAGCGAATCATGTTTGAGCGCGCAACAGGAAAACGTGGAATAGCGATCCCGAGTGAGTCGCGACGAAAATAGAGCGGAACGCCAACGGACCGCAGCGTTCGCAATTGATTCGACCTCAGCCATCAGCGCACCCCACCACCTCAACGAGCTCAACCGACGCACGGCCAATCTTACCATCGCATCATGGAAGAAATGCGCATTCGAAACGAACGCAATGCACCGAGCAGGAAAGAGGTCAACAGACGAGTCGGGCGCAATGCAGGTGCGACCCGGAACCGACCTCTGCGCTACGGTGACGCAGTAGTGAAAAACCATTTTCACGTTGATGCGCCTGAACAAGTACTAGGCGAGCATGACTGCGACGGCAGCCGCTCGTTATCAGCGACGGAGGAAGGGGGGAGGGGCGACGGCGCGTGTGACCGTTTTGTTTACAACGCAGATACTGATAAGATATCAGACGCAGTTTCATGCGCTGCCTCTGTACGGCGCCGCCGGAAACATGATCGCCTGGTAAATTAGCTCTATGCGCACAAGTCGGGCCGTGTGACATTGAGACATGTGCACCGTATGGCACCGTGCATGCCATTGAACGTTGACAGTGAACGACAAAGAGAGAGGCCACTGCGGTCGCCGGTGGCTGTGGCTGTTTAGCTGCGATAACTGGCACACTCATATTTCTAACGGGAAAAAAAATTTATTAATCACAATTTCAATTATTCATTTCAAAGTGTATCATACGAATTACCAGAATTGCGTAGAAGGAAATCCATACTAATATTATAAACTAGCGACCCGCCCCCGGCTTCGCCCGGCGTGCAATTTTTATATATACGAACGTTCCCCGTTTATCCCTCTGTCCATTAGTGCAAACCGAATTAAAATCGGTCTACCCGTTCACGCGTGATGGCATGACCAAGGGAAATGGGGATGCGGGAAAGGGCATAGGGTACCTTTCATCCAGAAAAAAAGTACTGTTCCCGAGGGATCATCTAACGCCTGGCAAAGCTTAACTGCAATGAAGACGGCAGTTACATCGCTTCACTATATTTAATCCGGACGAAGCCGCGGGCACCAGCTAATCAGTTATAAAATGCGATTTAATCGAATTCAATATTTGGTTTTCCTTCCGCGTAACATTTTTTTTATTTGATTCTGTTACTCGTGTGTACTGCGATGTTATTTTTGTTTCAATTTTGTACTAAAAACTAAAAAAGCACATTTTTTATACTTTTATGTATTTTTTCTACTTTATTTCATAAAATGAATTCTAACCTTTAGAATTCTATTCTAAAGGTGTCGTTTCACTCCTTTGGTGCAAATCGACCAGTAAGCCAATTCTTAAGGTTGTTTACTAATAGAACCTAAATAAACGGTAACCGTAGTCGCATTTACAACGCTTGCGTCTCGTCCGCTCTTCGAGAGTCCAATTAAACCAGGATGAACGTATTCCGGCTGTCGTTGCACGAATTGCATTCAAGCTAATATTAGTGCACGGGCCGGTTTTTAGGTCAGGCAAATGTGTGGCGGGCGATGTAGGCATTTTTAAATATCTCCCAAAGGTCGCCCTTGGCACAGAGTCGACGATTAGAAAGTGGACTCGGCGTTTCTCAGGCTGCGCTCGATTACGTGTCGCCATTGAAGGCTCGATCGGACTCACTGTGACTCAGCGCCGATTTCACCATCACGATCACCACACCACTCGGAGTGAGATGAGGCCCGAATCATTATTCTAACAAAAAACCATGTTTAAACATTATTTAAGTGTAAAATATCTTCTTAAACAATTCAGCTCTAACACACTCGCAGATAAGAAGATTATTTGAACGCGAGAGCATAATATTATTGAGTCTTAATTTCATCTGTTGCGCAACATTGTCTAAAAGTATGCTAGCGCTTATTTCGTATCGGGTGACGACAAGAAACAGAATGCACTCGCGACTCGCATTCTGAGAAGCGGAGTCGTTTCGCAGACCGATCGAAAGAACCGACGAACGTACAGACGACCACACATCCGTTGACGCTGTATGTTTATAAGGGGACAAAATATAATTATACATAAGGTAAACCCACTTCTTTTTATTATTATTAAATGCGGGACTCGTGAGTCACACCAGACTGATGGCCATTAGCATAAGACCACGACTCGAGCCGAGGAACATGACGATCCAGTCATTACAATGAACCCGTAACAATAAAAAAATGGAGCACGACCGCCCCGCCGCCCGCACCCTCCTTCGGGCCGGGTGCCACCGCGCGATAAACAGACTAACAGACAAGACAAAACACAGCCGCTGTACGATAAAGACTTGTAGACTACTGAGCGCAGAGTACCTACTCTATTTCTCTTATTAGAAACTTATGTTATAATTATTTTTCCCTACCCGCAAAACAATTACAGGAAATAGAAGATTTGAGATGTAATCGCTATTAATGTATTTTACTTATTATATTTTTAAATAATCCCGTTTTATTGAAGTAGTATTCTTTCTAAATAAAATATAATTTGTAAATCAACTATGAATCTGTTAGAATAATCACTTTAGCACATAACAAAACAATAATTCTAAGGCATCAATAACATATTTTAAATGGTTTGATAATACATTCTCGAACGCTTTATCGAGCAATACATAGATATATAGTGGCAGACAGCTAGACAGAGTTACAGTTAGTTAACTGGCGTCGATTGACGCTCGTGTTTATCTTGTCCTACCTAAAGAACAGTGTCCGTGCGCACGTCATGGGCTCTGTGCAGCTGGGGCGACGGGGTCAACGACCAAGTACACTCGACCACGCAATGTGCACACTGCTCAATCGTAAAACCTTCACTTGGTACCAAACAGTTTGAGCTTATTTCTTTATAATTGACAAGGTTCGCCAAATGTGGCACCACACTCCAACGCACACAAGAAGGGAGCGCCGAGCGAGACAGATGTGCGCTAATTTAGATCACTAACACAAACAATGCAAGTGGACCAAGTGGACCCTATTCATTAACATTCATCATCATTCTCATCGGACACTCCAGTAGATTAATTATAACAACTTCAAATGATTATTGAACATTTTTCTTTTTTAAAATACATTCAACACTACTACCACTATCAAAGACTAGTGACTCTTTGTTTTTTCTAGGTTTTTCAAATGTGCTAATAATATTAATATAACCATCCAATCCAGATAAATCCTCATTAAAGATGATAAAAAATAAAGGAAAAGCATGATAATAAATTGCCAAAGAGTACAGTGCTGTGTGAAAAAGCCTTATCAAAACTATTTTATAATTGACATCATTTTCAAATCCTCAAATTTCAAATTAGAAATGTTATTTTTTAACCTTGTATGGATCTAAATTTAGTATTAATTTGCATAGACTCGTAGGTTTCCTGCAGATCTTGATAGGATTAGGTGCACCTTGCCTTGGAGATAAATGAATGATCATTTTCTGTAAAAGGGTTATCCAGTTTTCGAGTGGGGAATGTACTGTGCACTACTGCTACTAAAATGCCTAAAAACTGGCATAAAATTATTTTCAAGCAGGCGAATCCACAAAGGCATAACTAAGTTGGACTGCAAGTAAAAGGGAGTAAAATTACATAAAAAAAGAAACTGTGTAAAGATCCCACCTTTTCCATTGATTGTCCATTGGTTGAGTAGAAAGGTGTTGTCCGAAGGGAATTTAAACTAAAAGATAGACCAAAGTCATGTTTGGCCCACAGTCTCACAGCTTCAGAAGTGTGAATTACAACTTTTCAAAGTTGGCTCTGGTCTGGATTTGGAAAGTAGTAGCAGGCAGTCATTTGGGCAGCCCGTCTGGCAGCAGTAAACCTTACAGAAGACCACCACGAAATAATCAGCATATGTGATGTTGTTTTTTTGTGTGAGTAAGGAATGTCATCCCATTATCCTCTCTTTTTACTGTGGTCTGCGACATACTCCTGCATCTGTGGCATTGCTTGTGTTTTTGATAGCCACCTACCATCAAGTAGGTAGACGGTCAGCCTATCTGTCGACCCTAACATTAAAAAATATATAAATAAATATAGTCCTATGTAATAAAGAATTCACTCTTGGGTTTATTCGTCCACTTGCCTATTATGAGACTGAAATTATGCCAAATGTTACACGGTGGCAAATTTATTAAGAACTAGCGACCCGCTGTGCAATTTTTATATATAAGAACATTCCACGTTTATCCCTCTTTGCATTAGTGAAAACTGAATTAAAATCGGTCTACCCGTTCACGCGTGATGCCGTGACCAAGGGAAATGGGAATTCATTTTTATATAAAGAAAGATAAGCATTACAATACAATTAATGATGGTCCTCTAACTCGAAACTCCCAGGTTTGTTTCCAGACATAAATTTTATCTTTCTAGGTGTGGTCTGCATTTTATATAGATATCCTAGCTATGTAAATGCAATTTGTTTCTAATATCAAAATTAGGAATTCTCTTTTAGATTTATTTTTAAATAGCTGTTATTAGTTTTGAAAAATTCAAAATAAAGGCACATAAAATACCACAACATCTGCTGGAATTGAAGGTGCTACATTCGAAGGGACTTGAGTCAGCTCAAGTGATTGAAATTTGGTTTTACTTAATAAAGAATAGTTATACTTCATTTATTTTATTACTCAATATCCTCAAATAATTTAGATAATATGGTTTATAATTCTCCCACCATCATCCGCCCTATCACTAATGAGCAATTTACATTATGCGCTTCTTGTGTAATGTGCATTGTTCCATAAATGCAACCATTGTTATGAGGGTTGCCCGCCCATATTCAATGATAATGTGACATTTCTGCAATCATGATATACCTACTTACCATATACATATAGGTATACTTACGGTAATATACCTAATGGTGTTTGATAGAGATTTCATGCTGACAGATAAATTTAAATACAAAACTAACTAAGTGCCATTGATAAGTAGTGGAGATTACCTTCTGGATACGCTTGTTTGTTCGCTATGGCATCGATGACCACCTCGGTGGCATTGTAGAGCGGGCCCATGGCCCGCATGTCGAACTCGACGTGCGCCTTGTAGGTGACGTTTATTATGGGCGTGGAGTAGGTGACGTTGGCACTGTCCACCACGTCGGACATCTTCGAGTGCAGGTTCCGGCTGATGTCATCCAGGAAGGAGTCTGCTGCGAAGCACCCGCCCACCGCTACGCATAACAGACACCACCGCATCGCAACACTGGCTCCCGACGCCGACATTGTAACAAATCACAATACGACTCCAATATTCATCGAACGGAATATCTCCTCTCGCACTATTTATTTATACCTATACTCTTCTGTTTGCAAAACAAACATCAAAAGGTATTATTGTGAGAGCACCTTACTAAACATAAACACTACACTCGCAAATGAGGTCGATATTCCTAGATTGTACACTAGAGTTGACGCACGATCTTGTGATTCTAATATACTTAAAATACTAAAACTTATTATTAAAACGTTTCGTGTCACGAATTACATCGTTTTTAACAGACAAGTTCTTTGTTTCGAAATTTAAAAACGGCCGACCGATACAGCCGGCCGCTCGCGGTCGATGCACAGTGTTGAATGAGTGAGTAAATTTGATTTGATTGTTGTATAGGCATTGAAGGAAGGGGTGCGAAGCGAATGATAATAGTGAATGAATGTAAAACGATTGATTTCTTGTATTGTATGCGATTTGTACAAGGCATGACTGAGTTGCCAGTTTTTTTTTATTAAAAAAAATCATTCTTACAATGGCTTGTTTTTACAACGAAACAATGAAATCCAAAAGATTAAATTTATAGAAAAGGCATTGGAAAAAAATTCCTACAATGGGCCATGGCGTAGCTAAATAGCCTTGTAAAGTTGGTGATGGAAAGAGCAATTTTGTACCACGTGGTTCTAAATGTAACATTACGGGTCCTTTCGTCTTATACAGTTGAAAATCTTTGAATGAATTCATCACCTAAACTCTTTTTATATTTTAGTAAGTAGTAAAATGAATGTTCTTGTGGATGTGGAATTAATAGGTAATTCCATATTGGACAAGCAATTGAAAATCGAAAAATTATTTTAATGTCTTAAAACAAAGAACGGATCAAAATAAAGTAGATATAATCCAAGAGATTGAATTAATTTTGGGCTTGGTCTAGAAAACAGCTTTATAAAACTTTTATCAATCGAATGTTAATTAGCGTTACAATTTTTGTTAGCTACCCTCAAAGTGACCACCCGAAGGAATTGAATGATAAACGCTAGGTATTGTGATTTGGTAGTGCAGTGAGTAATGCAAGAGCTGGCCTCCCAGTTTATGAGTGCCATTCTTGGTCGGGCACAGAACATATTACTCTCTTCTGGTCGGGTGACCGCTCGATGACCGTAACATATCTACCCTGCAAGGTATAGTACCTAACGATTTTACATTACCCACTACTTTTTTGTTATTGCTATCCCGTATACAAAATTGAAGTGTTTGCATAAGGATTTTTAAAATTTAAATAACTGCACGTTAACTAGCGAATTAATTTATATTTACCGAGTTAATACCGAAGAATTAATCTGGGGAATATCATACCGACTATAGCTCTTTACAAGTTCCTCTGGGAGCACAAATCCATACAGGGAGAGATAAGAGTGTATCTCATCAGTTGTTTATTTGTAAATGTATCATTCGATCGAGAAGTTAAGGAACCAGGACAAAAATTAAAAAAAAATGCACCAAGCTTTAATGTCCCAATATAATCTCTTTCTTGTTATCTTTATTTATTTATTTACGATAATTCGGGTGACGCCTTTCTCCATGAGCGAGACGGTGTCGGCTGCCGCAGGGGGCGCCGCGGTCGGCGCGAGCGCCTCTAGCGCCTCCAGCGGCGTGGACGCGCACAGAGCTCGTCGCTCGAGGCGCTCGAGACGCTGCGCACGGGATAGCACTTCCCCTGACGCATTGAACAGTATCAACTTCCTGTCGGCAGCCGCTAACTCGTCGGAGAGGCGCTCGAGGACTTGACCGGCGCAGCAGTCGATCAGCGCCAAATCTCTGCAGTCCACCAGCACGAAGGCCGGCGCCTCGGCGGCTGCGGCGCGTCGCACGCGACCGACGAACCGCTCGACATTGAGGTACAGCAGCGCAATCGCAGGTCGCGCCAAGAGCGTAGCCGAAGGCGTCGCGGGCACTGCGCGCAGATCGATGTGCGCGCGCATCAAACGTCGCAGCAGTAGCGCAGCGCTGGTGGCCGCACCGGCGGCCAGCCCGGTCTCCACCCCTCGCCACAAGCTCACCGCGAACGTCACGGCCAGCACGGCCGCCTCTGCGCGGTCCCGCCTCCACGCCTCTCTCAGCCCGGACACGTCCACCATGAACACCACGGCGCAGATGAGCACGGAGGACAGGCTCGCCTTCGGGATGTAGTAGAAATACGGCGTCATGAAGCCTAGCGCCAGCAATGTTATTACGCCTGAAAGGCAAAACAAATTACAGGAAAAAATCATTCATGTCTCTTTCATGCAGGCTTTTTAATGAAATGTTGTTAGATACAGATGTCGACCTGTTCCACAGCTCTATAGTTAAAACTAACTAAGAAATATTTTAACCGAAAAATTCTTTCAGTAAACTATAAATCCATTATTTCAGTGTATCTTTCCTACTGTGAATGCTAGATGTAATTTTATTTACTCTTTCATGCTATAAGTGGAAATTTTTTATTTGGTGTATGCTTCTATTAGAATTATTACTATGTAATATTAATACCTGTAAATTTCCCTAAATTAAAATAAATAAATAAAAATCGACGTTGACTTATTCCCAACCTATAGTGCTGTACTATCGTGTCTACCTGCATTTTTGAACGTTCAACGTTGCATTCAAAAGCAACGTTGAACATTTTTGTCTACCTATCTGTTTGTCTGCTTGCTATACGATATATCCAAAATTAAAAACTTAAATTAAAAATTAAAAACACAATTAATGAAGTAATTGATAAACATATTCCTACTCGCAAATCACTCAATACCGCTCGCTATCCGCCTTGGTATACTATTCCACTCATTAAATTAACGAAAGAAAAAAGAAAATATCATACTAGATGGAAACGTTACGGAAATCCTTTAGACTTTCAAACATTCTCAACACTTCGAAAGAGAGAGTCAAAACTTCAAAATACTGAGTATCGAAATTTTATAAAACTGAGTGAAGAAAATATTAAAAAATGTCCCAAACTTTTCTGGCGTTACGTAAAATCAAAATCACAATCAAATAACATTCCTCAAGTGGTTGGTTGGAACCAGCGTGTTTCTAATTGTGGTGAGGACACTTGTAATCTATTTAATGAATATTTCAATTCTGTTTTTGTTCATAGTGCACCTCGCCCTGCCACTTATGACCCTGATTGTCCTCCTGTAAATTCCCCAATTGATCTAGGTGCTATAACTATTACCATGGACGTTATTCGTAATGAACTCAAAAGTATTGACATTTATAAAGGAGCCGGATATGACGGCATACACCCCATATTCATTCGCAACTGCGCTGATCAATTGACATTACCTTTGTTTATAATTTACTGCAAATCTTTAGAAGCAGGAATATTTCCATTAGTTTGGAAACAGGCTCTCATTACTCCTATTCCTAAGAACGAAAAAAGAGATGATGTTTCTCAATACCGACCAATATCTAAAGCCAACTTATTCGGTAAAATCTTTGAAAAAATTATTACTCGTGTTCTCGAGGGTGCTCTAAAAAATTATATCTGTTTTAACCAGCATGGTTTCTGTAAAGGGCGCTCTGTAGAAACTAATATGCTTACTTTCACTAACTTCCTGGTAGAGAGCATGGATAACCGAATGCAGGTGGATGTCGTGTATTCCGATTTTTCAAAGGCATTTGATAAAATTAACCATGATTTACTCATAGAAAAGCTGTGGACTATCGGAATTCATGGTGATTTACTACGATGGATCACATCATACGTCAAGAACCGATCCCAAGCAGTTTCTATAAAGGGTTATGTTTCAAGATTCCTGGAAATTCCCTCAGGAATTCCTCAGGGATCGCATATAGGACCATTATTTTTTATTCTGTATATTAATGATATTGGAAAGGTTATACATAACTCGAACTTCTTACTGTATGCTGATGATGCAAAGTTTTTCAAAACTATCACTACTATACAAGATTGTTTGCAACTTCAATCGGATCTAACACGAATATCTGAATATTGCTCATCAAATCAACTATACCTAAACCTTGACAAATGCTCTGTTATATCTTATACCCGTCGATATAACTCTCATATTTTTGACTATAAAGTTAATAATATATGCCTAAGAAGAGTTAGATCGGTACGCGATTTAGGTATAATCATGGATTGTAACTTATCTTTTAATTTACACATTGATAATATAGTCAATAGAGCTTTTCGCCAACTTGGATTTATTCTTAGGATTTCTAAACCATTTAGGCATCCCCACACTCTAAAATTATTATATTTCAGTTTCATTCGATCACTTTTGGATTTTGCTTGTATTATATGGAGCCCATTTTATGCTTGCCATATTGCTCGCATCGAGAGAATACAGAAGAAGTTCATCAAATCTTTAGATTTTCGTGGAAATTATGAATACGTATCTTATGAAAGCTCTCTTATCCGTCACTCATTAACTACTCTTGCAAATCGGCGAATAATGTTCGACCAGATATTTCTGTTTAAAATCTTAAATAATTACATTGATTCCCCTCAAATTTTGGAAAAAATAGCTTTAAGAGTACCCAGACCTGGCTCCCGCTCACGAAAACTATTCTCTGTTCCTTTATATAAAACGATTTACACCAGCAATAACTTTTACAGACGTTGCGTTGACACATACAATAACAAATTTATGGATATGAATGTTTTTTGTAGCAGTTTGTCTAATTATAGGATTAAACTGCGAAATAAACTTTCAATAACTCCTTGATCATTTATCATGGCACAATGTATATTTCTTAATTCAATCTTTAAGATATTTATTTTGTAAGTATTACAGTACTATCTGTATTTTCGTTTAATATTTATATTTGTTTTGTGTATGGAACTCTAAGTCTCTTAGTATTAATTTATATATTAAAAAGAAAATGTATAACGACTGTTTGTTTCCTAAATAAAGAGAAAAAAAAAAAAAAAAAAAAAAATTAAAAAGATTTTCATACGATTTTCAGGGCTAGATTAAACTGGAGTGGCCTTGGTCTTGATCTTATCGAAATCGAATCGGCGTTTTAGGTCATTTCAAATTCGTCGCTCATCTAAGGTACCTAACTATTGAAACTGTCAAACGTCAGAAAAATTCACGTTTCAATTGATAGGTATATAGTATATCGTAGATGACAAATACAAATCGTCTATATCTTGTGATTGAAAACAATTTATCTGTCGACTAACTTCTGGACGCTCGTTCTAGCTCCCGCGTGAAATTTGCTATTATTGGGATACTGTTCCAAATTACGGAATAAAAAGTACCCCAGGGAGGGTTTGGACACGGGTATTCCGCCAACGCACCGGAGTAGAGGCCGGCGGCCGGAGTGCGGACGCCGCTAGCGTGGGAGACGGCCGAGCGGGTGAAGGCGCCGCACGAAGGCAGCGCCTGCACCAGCGAGCCCGCCACGTTCACCAGCCCCAGCGTCACCATCTCCCGAGTGGCGGCCACGCGCCCGCCGCGGCAGAACGCCTTGGCGATGGAGATGTTGGACAGCACCATCACCATCGGCACCAGCACCAACCCCGAACCCAGCCGTCGCGCCATCTGCAGCGGCCCCTCCTCCGCCGCGCCCGGCGCCGGCGCGGCGCGGAACGCGGGTAGAGCCAAGGACGGCAGTCCGGGCTCCACTCGACCCGACAGCACGAAGGGCGGTTCCTCCTCGCGGTGCACGGCGTAAGCTAGCGCCGCCGACGCCACCACTACCAGTGCGTTTCGCCCGATCGACACCAGCCACAGCGCGCGCACAAGACGCACGCGCTTAGAGCTCACGCGCACATCCTTCAGCTTTCTCAGAGTCAGCAGCGCCGCGCAGCAGCCGGCGCTCAGCAGGCAGTCGTTGAGGCGCACGCGGCGCCAGTTCGCAGCGATCGCGATCACATTGTCCACCACCGATTCCGCCGCGAACGACAGACCCAACAACCCTTTCAGTTGCGACGCCACGATGATCACCGCCGTGCCCGACGTGAACCCCGAGATGACCGACGGCGAGATGAGATCCACCAGAAAACCCAGCCGCAGCGTCCCCATCGCCAGCACAATGCACCCGGACAGGAAGGTCAGCATCACCACGTACTCGGTGGGTAGGTCGCGACACGCCTGCAGCGTCAGCAGCGCCATGAGGCTGGTGGGCCCGATGGAGACCTCCTTGACCGTGCCGAGAACCACGTACAACATCGTCCCTGAGCAGAAAGGCACGTTATCGGCCGCCACCCACTCGACCCCTCGCTGCAGGTCGTACTACTCGCGATAACGTTCATTCATCTCGAGCAATGTCGCGTCTGCGTCTAGTGTTTACGGACCTAGGCCATCGGCCATATTGCTCACTAATGTCACTGAATAATACCTAGTATATTAATATCTCGTGCTCTCGAATGCTTACACTTGTAATTTCCGAGACGAGTATTCATTTATGAGGAAAATTTTAAAATGTGTAAGTAACATTTCATTTCCTTATCTTGTATGTACTATACAAAAATTATGTAATTGTTAAACTCAAACACTATTGGCTCGTAAATATATACTTTACCAACGGATCTAAGGTAGGTAATAGATAGAACCAAAAATTATTTACCTACCAAGGAGATTTTTATGCCAGCTGTTGTATCCTTATAAAATATAATAAGTACTATAAACTTAACAAAAAAAAGAATGTTTATTAGACAAAGCGTAGGGCTTTTTTTACTTTAGCATTTTATAGCAGTAACTTCTAAATAAAAGGTCAGATTACCTTTTGTTTAGATTTAAAGATTAAAGAGAAATTTAATGTAGGTACATAAACAACCTTCATTATAATATCATGACAAAATTTTAATAAGGATTCTAATTTAGTACCTACTTTAAAATAAAATACAGCTTATGTTACTCGCTGATAATGTAGCTTTCTATGCGTGAAACAATTTTTGAAATCAGGTAAGTAGTTTTTGAGTTTATCCATTGCAAACAAGCATACAAAAAAATCAAATCTTTTCTCTTTATCGAGTGTAGAATATTCCAGAAGACATTTCGATCAGTAGTGCACTTGCATCTCCTGGTGTCGCTCGTGTTTTTCGACGACGGTAGTCACCTTACATCGAGTGGCATGTCAACTTGTCTGTTGCCCTTTATCATAAAAATTATACTTAACACAATTCTTTTTATGAGTAGACGTTCGACCGCGTTGAACAATCGTACGTCGCTTCGAACGCGAGCACTAAACCTACATCGGTCGACCGGTTCGGGCGTCGTCGTCGGCCCTGCTATCCAATCGTCCCGGGTTCGATGCACGATGAATGCTGAAATGAAACGGAGTCACCGAGCACTAGAGACGGACCGACGAAGGCGGAGTAGAGGCCGAAGTGCATGGGGCGGTCGGCCAGCGACGCGTAGGCCAAACTCTGCGGCACGAGCGTCAGCCCCAGCGTCGCCCCCGCCACCGCGTCCGCCACCGCCTCCGCGCGTCCGTAGCCCTTCGCCCAGCGCAGCAGGGGCACCCGGCGGCTCCACTCGCTCTTCGGTCGATCGGTCTGCTGGCCGTCTTCCATTCTCACCGCTCACTGCGACCGTCGGTCGCGAATTTTCCGATGCGAATGTGCAGCGCGCCGCGCGCACGACCGATCGAGGCGATAAAATTCCGCAGTCCAACGGCCCGACGAATTGAGAAGACCGCTAGCCGGCGAGCGAATGAGCCTCCGAGAAGCGGGCGTCGCGAAGGCGCCTTATCTCCGTATCGATAACTCCGCAGAACATTAATATTTACTTTGGGAAACAGTGTTGCGCGACGGACGCCGATAATTTGAACGAGGGCGAGGAATAAAACGCCACTTTTGGCTTCTCCCATAAACACTTTATTAACAATAAAATAACTATAGCGCAACGACAGCGGCTAATTGGCGCGCTGCAGGATGAGGTCGATCTGCTGGTCCACTCGGTCGCTTGTGCCCTTGAGCGCCGCCGGCGAGGGGCCCACCAGCGCCACCAACTGCGGCACGTCCTGCGAGTGCGCCGCGAGTCGCGCCAGCGCCACGCACGCGCGGAACAGGTGCTCCTCCGCCGGCGCCTGAGACAGCAGCTGCAGCAGCGCCATCGCCAGCTCCACGCACACGTCGTCGAACACCTGCGGAGGGAGACGTCGGTGAAGACCGCCGGCGGGCGTCGGGGTGAGGGGCGGGGCGCTGCGCGGTACCTTCATCTTCGCCTTCTTGGGCAGCACCCCGCGCAGCGCTCGCCCCACTCCCAGCCGCTGCAACAACCAACGCTCTGCAGCAAACTCTATCGCTTCACGCCGACGGGCTGTCCATTAAAGGAGCTGACATGTTTGAGTTCCTTGTGTGCATTGTCCACCAATATGAAAAACGAGCAGCCATTTTTATTTAATTTAAGCGAAACCTAAGTCCATTGTAAACAAAGTCGACCTTGCGACAGATCGCTGATTAAATATCATAATGTGTATGGGTACTTTTAGGTTTCATACTAAACATACCAAACAAAATTTCCAAATATAAGAGATTTAATTTTAATTTTTTTAAAGGAGCCTCGTGAATAATAGTCGCTCCATGTCGTAAGATACCAACACTATATAGTAAAACGTGTCAATCGTGACATTGTTAAGGGTCAATATCGATGGATTGAATTGAATTTTCTAACTGCGCCTCTTTTGGAGAAACTACTTTTCAAAATTCCACACTCTTCATCACGTCGTATCCCTCCTCATCGTACGAACCCAGTATCGATAACGACTCTACTAATCGAACTCTTACTATTAGGTCCTCACCTATGAAACTGCCCATTTTTAAATACTTTCGTTCTATTTAAATTCCAAATTCAAATTAATTTTATAATATATGTCATTTCTTATAAAAAATCAGTTGTTTTCCCGCCGTTCCATTTTTCTTTGATATCGCCGTTTCTTTGACCATGGAAAAATCGAAATTGCCCGTTTCTTTTGAATACGAGTTCCATCGTGGCACCAACGCAGCACAGACGACACGCAATATTTCAACAATGTATATGGACCAGGTACCGCAACTGAACGTTACAGCACAATAACTCACATTATTTATATCTCCAACCGCAAACCCAAACAAATGGACAACTTTTGGCGTGATCGATTCCGTTTGGAAATTTTAATCTCAACAATGAGCCTCGCGGCTCACCGGAGACGAAAGTCGATAACGATGAAAGCCACAGTGGAAGCAGATTCATCTCAAATCTCGTCGGCATTAGCAGCAGCCTCCAACATAAGTGATAAAACGATACCGATTCATTTAGGTCGAAATGGAAAGATAAAAACATTTAGAAAGTGGGTACCGTATGAACTGACTAAACAACAGCAACAAGCTTGCCTTAACTTGTTGAATAGGCACACAAATGAGGGGATTCTGAATCGGATTGTCACTTGTGATGAAAAGTTGATTCTGTATGACAATCGACAACGTCCGTCGCACTAGTCGGACACAGGGGAGACAACCGAACCATGTCCCAAACGCAAATCGAGTCAAAAGAAGCTGCATGTGAGTGTACGGTGGACCTGTGCCGGCATTGTTCATTACAGCTTCTTGAGACCTGGCACAATTCCTGCAAAGGTGTACCTACTGTGAAGAATTAGAAATGACGATGGACTAGCTCGTTGTCAATTGCTCCAGTCCACTCCTTCTTCGCGATAACGCTCGTCCACACACCGCACGACAGACCGTCTCAAAACCAATGGCGGTTTGTATTAAGGACCGTCGGAGCGGTGAACTCCCACACCAAAATTCAATTTACTAACAGTAGGCATTTTAATACGCAGAGCATAAAACAAAGAACAATACTATGTATACAAACCGATAATAATTAGTAAAGTATAGAGGGGCTGGCGTCGGACGCCAACGGACTAGCGTGGAACCCTCGGGATTAGCGCTTCTATGAATAAAATGTCACATACAACATTTGTACGTAGAAAAGAAAGAGAGGTACCTAGCAAATAGTGAATACGGAGCGCCGCTCCAGCCGAGATACACCGAATCTAGCCGAACCGACCCGACACAGTAAACAAGCGCTTTGTCATCCTTCGCTGCTCATTATTTTTTTTATTCAACTTTAGCGCTTCAAGTGCTGCACTGGTACATTCATTTGCCATTATCACTGTTCGTATGATTAGTTCGGATATTGTTGGCTAATTAAAAAACCCAGAGACATTTGAACAACGTTTAAACATTAAAAATAAAGATCGCCCTTTTCCAGACGTTCAGTTGGCAAAGGAGTGTTCTCGAAAACAAAAAAGTTTAAGCGTTCTTTCAATACAAACCAATAAAAATCAAGGCAAGGCAGAGAAGGAAGTGAACCAAAACTGCTCAAAACTACAGGAGTTACGATTGGAAACTCTCTATCACCCACCACACTCACCACCAGACCTCGCGCCAACATTTTCATTTTTTTCGGAATTGGGATAACTTTTTACAGGGGAAAAAAATTCAAATCCGATGAGGCGGTGAAAAACGCCTTTAAAGAGTTCATCGTTTTCCGTCCCCAGGATTTCTATAGCAAGGGCATTAACAATTTCCAATAAAATGCAAAAGAGCATCGACAACAATGACTTACTTCAATTAAATATATTTTTTCTTTAAAAAAATTGTTTCAATTTATTCTATATAAAAGGACAATTTCATAGGTTAAGACCTAAAATATTTGCTTTTTGTAAACAGTCCTAACATTTCAGAAAGAAGAGAGCGATACAGACCACAGTCTTTACCTCCTTGGTGGCCAGGTTGTGCACGAGAGCCGTGCCCAGGTCCCGCAGCCGCTCGTCCTCCGCCAGCAGCGCGTGCACGGCCACCTTGGTGGTCACGCGGATGTTGGATAGCGCGCGGCCCTCGTGCTCCCACTCGCTGATGTACACCAGCCACTCCGACGACGACACGTGCTCGAACAGGTTGCAGAAGAAGAGCGCCAGCGCGCGCTGCTCCTCCAGCGGCGCTGAGTCCAGTTGGTGCGCGTAGTCCAGCAGCCGGTGGTCGCGGCGCGCCTGGTGCAGCACCAGCGACACGTCCTCGCGCAGCGCCGCCGCCGCCAGGCAGCGCAGGGCCGCCTCCCGCGCCGCGCCGGGCACGCCCGCGTCGGCCACAATGCGCCCCACCAACGCCAGGAAGTCGTCCCCGAGCACCCAGCTACCCTCGCCCTGCACCAGGTACTGCTGCAGCTCCTCCAGGCTGCGCTGCTCCTCCGCGCTGAGCGTCACGTCGCGCAGCGCCGTCAGCAGCGACGCGTACTCTTGCGCGGCGTCGATGTCCTTGAACACGATGGGCGGGTGGCGGCTGCGCTTGCGCACCTCCTCCTGCCGACGCTCCTCCTCCTCTTCCAGCTCCAGCGCCCCCGCACTGGGCCCGGCGCGCGACGGATCCTCGCCGCGCGCGGCTTCCACAGCCTCCGCCATGCCTGCGCAGCGGTCTAAGTGTCTCAATCTATTTCCGGTGCCGCCGATATATCGTCATGCCTCAGGGCGACGTGCGGTGTAAGCGGCGGTCGCGACGGGACTGAGGCGTCCGGGGCGGCGGCCGCTTGGCTGCGAGCCAAATTCGTTTATATTTATCCTGCTCCTGCGTTCGATTCCACTTTGTCCCTGAACTCTTAGCAAAATCGACTTCAGGTAAACACACCTGCACCGCGGTTTCCCCACGTTTGGAAGCCGTCGCCCCACTCTCCCACCGAGAGAGTGCTCGGATCCCGGCGCGCCATCTCCTCTTCCTGAGGAGTCACCCGCGGCGTTGACCCACTTGCGGAGCGTTCAACTGTGGCGACCCAGGAATAGATGCGGATTGCGAACGGTAGGTGCTCTCTCATCTTTACAGTGAGAACTACGTATTTAGGATATAAAATATTTTTGGAAAAAATGACAATGGTCGGCCCGTTGTATTGTTATAATAATACTCATTATTGCGACGTATTTAGGGTCATAATGCAGCAACGCGCACAAGTATTAACATGATGCTTGTTATCATTTCACTCACTGATTGTAATCGTGTGAAGGGAATGCCATATATGTAAAATGGAGCCCAGGGAGTTCATTATTTATTTATAGTCAAGGTATATTTATTATTTAACTAGCTGATGCTCGCGACTTCGTTCCCTTAGACTTCATCTTAAGATAATTATGAATAGAATTATTAATGGTCAGAGAAAAAGTCTTTTCGCATATAGAATGTATAAACTTGTAATAAAATCTCTTTGGCTCTTGTAATATTTGTATCTGGCTGGTTTTGATGACATTAAAAAGGTTACATTTAAAAAAAAAGAAACCAATTATAATAGTAAAATATTGTTTCCAGTTGTTTTTTATTTGTTTTTCTTTCTGTCAAAATGAGTGAATCTAATGAAGAAATTCCATACATTTTAAAATTTCATTACAAAAAAGAAAAAAATGCAACGCGAGCCGCAAAAATAATTGTGACGTTTATGGGCCTAATCCAGTGTCAGGAAGAGTAACGCAAAGTTGGTTTAAGCGTTTTCAATTCGGGAATTTTGATGTCAAAAATGCACCACGCTCTGGTCGCCCTGTTACGAATAAAATGGGCGCCCATTTTTGAAAAAGTGGAACAAGACCGGCATATCAGTAGTTACGACATACTTAGCTGAAAAACTGGGAACTGACCACAAAAGTTTTTGACCCATTTGAAAAAAAACTGGGTACACAAAAAAGCTCGATATTTGGGTGCCACACGAGCTCACTGAAATGAACCTTATGAATCGTGTACTCATTTCGAGATTCTTTATTGAGACGTAATGAAACCGAACCGTTTTTGAAGAGATTGATAATTGCTGATGAAAAGTGGATCACGTACGACAATAACGTGCGAAAAGGTCGTGGTCAAAGGTCGGTCAGGGTTCACCGACTATGCCAAAACCCGGGTTAACTCGCAATAAGATAATACTGTGTGTATGGTGGGATTGGAAGGCCATTGCTCATCATGAGCTTTTACCGCTGGGCAAAACCATCGATTCGGATCTGTACTGCCAACAACTGATGAAATTAAAGCAAGAAGTTGAGAGAAAGCGGTGATGATCAATAGAAAGGGTGTGGTCTTTCATCACTACAACGCTAACAATTTTTGGCCACTCAGCAAAAATTAAGAGAGTTTGGCTGGGAGGTGTTAATGCATCCGCCATATAGCCCTGACCTTGCACCTTCAGATTTCCACCTGTTTCGGTCTCTTCAAAATTCTTTAGGCAGTGTCAGGTTAACATCAAGAGAGGACTACCAAAACTATTTGTCGCGTTTTTTTTTATCGAAAGTCCCAAAATTTCTACAGCAACGGGATCATGTCACTACTCACAAGATGACGAAAAGTCTTCGAACAAAATGGCATATATATTTTTTGAAAATAAAATACGGCCTACGTTATTCTCTGATGATGTAGCTTTTTATATGTAAAAGAATTTTTGAGCTCGGTTTAGTCAGCCTGGATAATGTTGAATACTTTTTTTAATATTTGTATGCTTACAGCCATAAAATATGATGTGCATACTCCGGTTTATTGAATTATTGTGTTCTATTGTCGTTAGTCCAGGAAAATTTACGAACAAATAAAAATTCGAGTCCCTCAATTTTTGGGGGTGAAATATCGAAGGGTGAAAGAATGTTTAAAGATTAATGCAGATAAAACAAAGGCGATACAATTTAGAACATATAACATAAATATGACTCCCAAAAGATTGAGAAATAAGTTTTTGGGTATTGCAGATGAACATTTCAGTTAGAAATTGCACATTGACAGTATTTGTAAAAAAATTAACAGAGATCTTTTTGCTTTGGGTAAGATTCGTAAGATTACTCGTAGCGCAAAAAAAAGTGTGTTAGAGACATGTTCTCAATGAAATGGTCAGTCCATTTTCAAAAAGCCTAAATGCCATAGAAGCAGCAAAATTTAATAAGCAGAATATGCATTTTTGCAAGGATGACAACAAAGTAACAAGAGAATGTGTATAAAAATGCCTAAACCCAAATTATTACTTTTTAAGAGGAATTGGTTGGTGGAGGAACGTTTTTATTCCTTGACAGATATCAATGTCAGTTTTATGGATACAGTTAAAATTTAGACTAGTCTATAATCTGGAAATCTAATCACTCGTTTCATGTTTCATTGTAGATAGGTTTAATTGGCACAGGATTGTCATTTAGTCTTGATAGCATATACATACATATACGAATAAATGGCTACAAAAACAATTTTATGACTATGTTTAAGTTAAACCATCAAATGTTTATCTTTTAGAGTGAGAGAACAGATGGCTTAAATTTTGCTAACTTTCTAATTCTTGTGTTTGTGGGAATTTTAATTTTAGCAAAAATTTTTATTTTTTTTCCAAAAATTTTATTCTATAGGGTGAAATCAAAAAATTCATTCACCCATTGTTATTACATACGAGTATGTTCTAGAAGCTTATATCAAAAATGCCCCTGAGGGACTCAAATTTTGATGTATTATTAAATTTTCCTGGACTATTATGGATAAATAAGCTGAGATTATTATATTTAAGCTTAAAACTTCATTAAGACGACAATTAAATTCACATTAATAGGTGCTTGCCTTAACGCTCTGTTCTAGGGTTCCCGGTTTTCAAATTTAGCTCTGGTCTGGATCTGGTAAGTAGTGGCAGGGCATACTGCGTTTCGCAGTCATTTGGGCAGCTCGTCTGGCAGCAGTGACCACTCCCTTACAGAAGACCACAGCGAAATAATAGCACGTGTGCTGTTGTGAGTAAGGAATCCATTCCTAATCCCTTATTCTTAGTCCTACTATGGTCGGCAGAACACTGACAGCACCTGAGGCGTTGCTTGCGTTATAGGCGACAGGAGCCATCTACCATCAATTGGAGAGTCAGCCTGTCTGCCGACTTTTACGTTAAAAAAATTAGTGTAGATTATTTTAGCTTATTTATTTGAAAATGGCGATTTCCAGGGTCACCCGCAGCTCTTCGCACCGGTGGTAGATTAATGAATTGCTGGTGTTTCAACTATCTATAAATTTTTATTCACAAGCGTATTGAGAGACTAAAACAAAAGAATTAAAGACACCCACCATCATCGAGGTCGTCGTCGAGGGGCAGGCCTAGGCGCCGCTTCTCGCGCTGCTCCTTCTTCCTCTTCTTGCGCTCCTTGCGCGCCACCTTCTCCGCCAGCGTGCTGCGACGCTGCCCTAGCTCTTGCGACTGCACCCTAGCCTCCTCGATCTGCGAGTTGAGCGTCACGAAGTCCGGGCTGGCTTCGCGTCGCCCGCCGCCGAACAGACCGCGGCCCGCCGGCGCCAGCCCGCCCAGCAGCGCCTGCAGCTGCTCGCGCTGCTCGGGCGACAGCGCGTGGTCGGGCTGCTGCACAATGTGCTTGGGCACTCGCGCGCCGCACAGGAACTGCGCCACTTCGTCGCTGAAGTGGTTGCAGTTGTGCTCCAGCACGTGGTACTGCGCGCCCGCGTAGCCGCTGCCGCCCAACCCGTGGATGTACTCCACGAACAGCTGGAAGGGCACGCACGTGCGCCCCAGCCGTTGCACGCTGTGCGGCGCGCCCAGCATCGTGCCGCCCTAAAGTTTGTAAGATTTGCCAAATTAAAAGTGTGTGGCACAAGGTAAAGGTGCTTAGTGTAATAATAATGCCATTATCATTTAAGGGTAGGGGCATACCAGTGCAGAGTCGAAGCGTCAACCCCACCTCCACAATTTAATACACAAATTTGTAATGTTGCAAATGCATACAAACAAACTTGGACGCATTGACGTGACGGATCCTGCGCCTGGATAACCTGGCTAACCTGCTTCAATTACTACTGTAAGTCAATAGCTATCGTTTTGTGATGGACATGTTTTTGCCAACATTATTTCGCATAGCTAAAACTATTACTTTCAAGCAAAATACGATAAATGAGTTTCTTCCGAGGAGTTGGGCATCCCGCAGACTACTTGATGCTGCAGCATCGAGTCAAGGTTATAACAGTACACCAAATTTCAAATTAGTTGAACTCGTGGAAGTTAGTGAGATCCCGTCGTCAACTAGAAAATTAGCTGATGATTTTTAAACGCCCGAACAGATCTCCATAAATTATAGCTAAGAACAATCTCGATCATGTAGCTTTCAAACAAAAAAACCGCATCAAAATCGATCCATCCGTTTGGGATCTATGATTCCACAGATACACGGGTCAAATTTATAAAACCCCACTTTTGCGTCGGCATCAGGGGTTAAAAAGAAAATTAAAAAGTTTTCTTTACAAAAGAAAAAGAAAGAAACTAAAATGATATGGATGTAAATCGGCAGGAAATGGAAACATGTCAACGTGGTCACAAAGCTCCAGTTTGGCATCTCGTGTCGTCTCACCAAAATAGAAACGTATTTACGAGTCGTGAGAACTCTCCGAGGCGGAATGTAAACAGACTGGCAAATGGATCCCACTAAAAATAACGCGAACGCGCCGACTATGCGCCGACGCAATTTATTAATATTCTTCTAATATTACCGCATGCACCCCAATTACCAATTACCACATCACATTACTTTATAGAGTCGAAAGCAAAGATGGCTACTCCACACCACCTGCATCACTGTTAAGGGATCTTTTGTATTTTAAATTAAATAGAAAACATTTCAAATTTTATACTTAGGATAAAGTAATTTAAGATGTCAACAAAAAAAAATATTCCAATATATTAATCTTATTTGACCATCTGTAACAAGATGGCGGGTGGTATGGTACAACTTTCCCCGCTGTCCACTCTACTGAAGGGTCAGAGTATCATTGCATCAATTAAAATATAAATCATAGTGTGTAGCCAATACCACTTCCACGTTCCGAGTTCCTGACGAGCGACAATTGTATGATGATTTGATGCAAATTGTACAAATTATGCAGACGTTTAAAAGCCAATCTGTAAAGTGTGGCCCCTTATTTTACATTTATTTGCATAGCTTGAAACAATGCTCCAAATATCGGGAAATGCACTATATTAGACACTGACCGGGGAACAGTTGGATATTCCATGACTGCCGTAGAAGTACTCCTGATCATACACCACTACGGCCGTGTGCCATACGCCTTCCACGTGACGACCTGCACATTATTACATTTTGATAAATCACTGTGCCTCCCCCTTCGGCAGCGTTTAAATTTGGTTTCCATTGTGGATCTAGCTTGACTAAACGGCCCCTACTTTTTTAGGGCATCGATACTAGCAAATTTGTGTAAATGAACCGCTGCAGAGTTGCGAATCTTGCCGTCAACCCTCTCCATACAACAGATACTTACCTAAAAGTGGATAAGATATAATATTGGCCAAGCCATTGCTCAGGTCATATATGTACAAGTCTACCGGAACACCCTCTTCTTCAGACATTGTGTTTAGCTTTTTGTTAAATCAAAATCTGAAAACAAGGAATGACTTTGTATTATTAAGTAGTTGCAGGACCCATAACCTGGACACCTCCTTCTGCAGAAAACAATGGTGCAATTAACATCATTATTTCCTCCTACTATAGTTCCAATGATGACCCACTTGGCAAATCATGCACTACAAAATTTAAAAGGAAGTATGGAGGCAAATGGAGGTAAACATATCGAAACCAAAGGAACTAAAGGTCTAAATTATCACCATGTATGGTGGCGAGCCTTTATCCAAGAGTGGAGAGACACAGACTGGTGTGATGATGTAGTGACTTTCCTCCGTTAATGTAGAATAAGAAGTGAGCTAAACAATGTCTTAGCTACTTTTAGATAAAACCAACAATAAAGTAGTTTTTTTGTGTTAAGGTCCACAGACAGGCTGACGGTCCACTTGATGTTAGATGGCTACCGTAACACAAGCAACATCACAGGTGGTGCAAGTGTGGTGCCATAGCAGCATTAAGAATAAGGGATTGGGAAGGAATAGGAAAATGGTACAATCCGACACCATCGTTCTTATTATTGATTAGCACAATAACTCACATTATTTATATCTCCAAGTGAATTTGTTAGGTACTAAGTGGGGTTTGTCCATTTGCTGTCTTGTATATTCCAAATTGACGTCACTGATAAAACAATACAATAACTTTAATTTCACGGTTTGAACGAGAAGCTGAAACACATTGCATTGTATGCACCCGGCCAGCATTCGAACCGAACCGACGGTCGATTAGAGCCCCAGCCACATCGTGTCGCCAACGCTGACTAAATAACGCAACACGGACGCGGCACGCGGCAGTATCGCGCGACAGCCGACATACAGACAGATAATCGTGCCGTGAGTTAAATAAAGGTATACGTACTATTTATAAAACGTAACTACTTGGGAAGTCACGACGACGACGCGATGCGACACTACAATTATTCGCACAAATCCAATACAAACGTAGTGATTACATTCTCTTTGTCCAATACTATTTGTTAATATAAGCTCTAGCTAAAATACTGTGACTATTTTCATGAAATTCTAAAATGAATATTTTCCATTAGTAAAATACTTACGCAAAACAGACAATAAAATGTTTTCGTTACGTCTCATTATTCATTAGGTACCTATTTTTTGAAATTAAGATAAAACATTGTGAGACATTATTTTGTAACAATTTTATTCCAATTCAATTGCAATCCCAGTTTTGATTTGATTTGATTGATGTTATGGTCAGCTAAGGATGGATCATTGGATTGGATGGATTGGAGCCCCATCGGAAAATTCGGAAACAATTTTATTCTCAAATAAAACGCAAAGTCATAATCATCTGTTTTTGACATTTAGACGTGACAATTCAACTTGTCATTGCTTTGACGTTTTACCATTACCAATAATCCAATAATCGTTTATACCCACAAGTATGCTTCCCGTGCTCTATATATGACCCACTGACCAACTAGTTGGATAAATAAAATGTTAAGAGACTTGACTGTTTTGGACTTGATTTAACTGACAAGTTTTTGGAAAAACATGTCGGGAGCGGGTTCTGCTATTTTTTATTTTTAAACCACCCATTCACATTCCTGCATTGCAGTCCGCCGTGCAGTACTGCAAAGCAAGATGTAGCCCACACAGTATGCTGCCTAGCCATCCATTATCAGAGACTCTAGTATGAGTTTACGATACTACACCAATACTACACTCGCTAGCGAGAACGTAAAACTTTTGTATGGGAAATCGTGAACTGTCAATGTCAAATTATCAATTTCCCATACAAAAGTTTAACGTTCTCGCTAGCGACTGTAGAATTGGTGTAGTATCGTAAACTCATACTAGAGCCTCTGTTTCGTGTCTCCTACTTGAAAAACTGCAGTGCACCAACCACTGACGATCTGCGCGGCGGACTGAAGAGTGCAAGCGGTGGCCAGAGGCTCTAGTGGGCTCTAGTATGAGTTTACGATACTACACACTATACACACTCGCTAGCGAGAACGTAAAACTTTTGTATGGGAATTGGGAAATCGTGAACTACTGTCAATACTCTCGCTCGCTAGAGAGTAGTATATTCTTTGGTCAATGTCAAATTATCAATTTTCCATATAAATGTTTTACGCTCTCGCTAGCGAGTGTAGTATCGTAAACTCATGCTAGAGCCACAGAGCGTGCAGGCTTCATGCAGGATTCATTTGCATGGGCGCTTTAATTTGCATTTTGCGTTTTTTATATTGCTATTTTTTAAACTAACACTGGCAACATCGTCGACAAATATGGTAGGGATGGGCAAATAAGAAATATATATCGATATATATCGTATCGATATTTTTAAAAAATATCGATTTATTTAAAGTAAAAATATCGATATTTCGATATATCGATATTTTTTACCTAGTATTTTTATTTATAAAATACGTTTTAAGTATCACCAACAAGCACACACAAACAGAAAAATACAAAAATAACACATGTGCAAAAGGTAGGTACTCAGTATAAGATACAGTAATAAGAACTGCTAAGGATTGGAACTCATTGCCTGCGTCTGTGTTCCCACAGAACTACAACCTCGGGGTCTTCAAAACTAGGGTAAATGGGCAGTTACTAGGTAAGCGTGGTCCACCTTCGGCCATATCTGCACCTCACATCAGGTGAGATAGTGGTCAAGCGCTACCTCGATTTCATAAAAAAAATAATTTAAGAAATAGCCAAAACACACCAATTATGTCGCTATCTATCAACGGAGAAACTGCAAAAATGTGTACGTAAAAAGACAACATTTTTACTTAGTAGTTTTATTTTGATTAAAATACGTATTAAGTATCACCAATAAGCACTCACTAATAGACAAATACAAAAATAACACACGTGAAAAAGGTAGGTAGGAGTAAATATATTAAAAATACAAAAATAAAAAATTAAGAAATAGGTAGCCATTATACACCAATTATGTCACTATCAACGGAGAAATTGAAAAAAATATGTACATGAAAAAGACAAAAAATAAACAACTATAAAAAGTCAAGAGTAAAATGATATTTCTAACTTCGAATTCGAGCACAGATAATTGGAATTTCTTACATTCGACATTAGATTATTTTAAAGACAACTGTATGAACGTTCGTTGTGAAACAAATAGAATCAAACTGAGTCCATTTTAATTTTGTCTGAAAGAAATTTTTAAAATCACCAGTTGACGTGACAGTCTAAGCTCTTAAAAAATATCGAATTTGATACCATTTTGATACTGGAAAATAAATATCGAATATCGATATTTTGAGATTTAAAATATCGACGATATATATCGATTATTTTCTGAAAAAATATCGATATTTTGATATATCGATATTTTTTACCCAAGCCTAAAATATGGTGGAGCTAGGTACAGACTAATACAACATCTTTGGTGGAGCCCATAGAAAAATAACTAAAGCATACTAAGCAACTAAAAATAACTAATGCTTTAGTTATTTTTCTATGGTGGAGCCCACGGAACAGAAAAAACTATAATAGGTGGAGTCAAAGATGTATGTTGTACTATGATGGTACAATTACACAAGATTCACTCCAAGAAGCATTCAAATAACTAGCGACTCTTGTTTCGACAAAATACAGTGCAATTCAGGTTGCACGCAAAGCGCTCATTACCTACAGTTTTATTCACCTAGATGTCCTCTCTCTTTCTATCGCGTAACTCTTATCTCTTCTGACGACGACGCTAGGGTTGTCTTCTTTATTAATCTGAATATTTAATTACCATTTATGTCTATATTACTCTACTTTTGGAGTCAATTAACAATTCTAATAAATTTGCTTAGTAGCTCTTCGGAGAATTCCGTCTATTTTCTTAATTGGTCAACGTGTCCAATCGGTCTACTTTCCTTATCTAGTCGACTTGTCCAATCGCAAGTCAGAAAACTATTTATTTTACAATGTCTGCATTTTTTTTATTAATAAAAATAGTCATCAACAATAATCATTGTTTTACTTTTATTAAAGCGCCTACACCTAAAACCCGCTACACACGACCCTAAAATCACTGGCGATATCGAGACAGTGAAATCGGGGCTGAATCGGCGATAAAATTGTCTCTACTCTACACACGTCCTTGCCTGTCAGTACGTAACCGACCGTGCTACAGACTGCTCGTTTTTCCGAAATGCCGCCGACGCTGCTGAGATACATCGCAGCCAGCGATGTATCTCTGCCGATCTCTTCATTAAAAATTTGCACTAACATTTTGAATGCCTCCTGTCTCATGTCGCGGTTGAAATAGTCTTTTTGTTTTTTGTCCCACAAATATGGTAAATCTTTAAATAAATCAATGACTTTTGTCCACGCTTCTCGCTCATTTTCCTTCGCCATATTTTCGAAATAAAAAATAGTAGCCGTAAGCACGTCGTATCGCCCGCGGCGACAATAGTAACCGCAAGCACGTCGTATCGCCGCAGCGCTCGAGCGCAGACTGCGCAAAAATCAGTCCTGATTTCGCTACACACGTCCTGACAACGCTCCCTGAGCCGATAATCGTCCCTGAATCGTGAGCTCGCCCGTAGCGATTTAGGGACGAAAAAAATCGGGTACAATTTGCCTACACACCAGGTGATTTATGATACGATCTAGGGTCCTCCCCACCACTGTCCCGATATTGCCAGTGATTTTAGGGTCGTGTGTAGCCGCTTTAAAGCGGCCCTAAAATTGGTGGCAATGTCGGGGAAGTGGTGGGGAGCGCCCTAGATCGCTCCCTTGATCGCCTCATGTGTAGGCAAATCGTAATCAGTATCCTCATAACTCTAATATCGGGTCGGTCGAAACCACGATTTAGGGGCGATTATCGTCTAGGGAGGGTTGTCGCATCGTGCGTAGCGAAATCGGTGCCAATTTCACCGCAGTGTGTCTGCGAGGGCAGCGGCGACAATACGTATTTTTGTGTTTTTAATTTGTATTCCGTGCGAAGACATGGCTAAGGAAAAGAAGTGAGAAGCCTGGACGAAAGTCAATGATCTCTTCAAGGAGTTCCTCAACACATTCTATATCCATTCTTAAAAAGTTTTCAGCTGCTTCCAAATGTCTCTCTCCCTTCTAAGGTGTTTCCATCTAGCTACAATATCGGCTTCTTCAAACTAGCAGTAAACAAATTCCTGCAAGGTCGGCAGCGCACACGCACCCCCCTGGTGTTGCTTGTGTCCTTAGGCGACTTTTTCGTCTTTGACTTGGTTGCACTGTAGAAAGTGCCAGAGTGATGCCTATTCTCTGATGTTTTGAGAGTGTCGGCGGCATCTTGATAGACGAGCGCTTTGTTGCACGGTCGGTTTCAAACTTAGTGGCAGGGACGTGTGTAGAGTAGCGGCCGATTTCATCCCCACTACCACTCTCCCGACATTGCCACTGATTTTAGGGCCGTGTGTAGGCGCTTTAACAATTTTAGTAAATGCAACATGCGCGCGGCAAAATCTCTAATCCAAAGATAGTGTATAACCTTTGACACATTGCCGCCCGGTCGCCCGCACTTGAAGCAAAATGATCTCTAAGTCAATAAAGTGTAAGTTCATTTGAAATGGGCGCAAGGCGGGGCGCGGCACCTGTGCGTCTGTCATAGGCGAGTAATCGCGCCCTTTGACATAGACGTCCGGGTGGCTGAGGCGGCACTGAAGTTAATAATATTTTCTCACTAAGTAACTTTTTTGTGGCTAATGAGTATACTATAAACATGTATATGTCATCAATAGTTTTCACAGCGTAATCACTTCCATAGGCAACATTTTGGTACCTGTAGTTTTCGTTGCGAACTCTAATTTAATTCAAAATAAAATATAGGCCATATTACTCGCTTTTAATGATACCTTTTGTACTTATTTTTCCCCTCGTAAAAAAGACTTCTACATACCTACAGGTGAAACGATTTTTAAAATCGGTTCAGTAGTTTTTGAGTTCACGATAACGATAAACTATACGTAGCCTACAGTCATGCCATCATAAAGTAAATTCTCAATTAAATTTGAAACAATACGCTAATTGTTTACATGTTGCAAAATTGATGTAAATTGTGTTATATCGTAGATATCTGTGGAATCTTTGACAGTGATTAACATGAAAATGAAACCTAACATTAATTTATTCTGTGCACTTATGAGACAGACAGACATGTTATTATATATTTTGATTTGTAATATTGAATCGAGTGATTGTGTGGATTGTGTAAAATAAAATGTCAGGATCAAAGAAAATGGTAAATTGCTTTTTAAAATTATAGTTCTTTTCCTAGAAAAGCAACTTAATAGGACAAGCCATATAATTCATGGCCCAAACATACGATCTTGTTCAAAATTACCAAGCCACCGTATCAGTTATCAATATGACAAAATTATGTATTGTTTAGATACTGTATTTGGATGATATTGCATATTTTCCTTTAGAATAAATTTAACTTTTTAACCTGTCCTGATGGTAACGTAACAATAGTGTGTAGGTTCGCTTATAGTATTTAATAAGATATAATCAGAGGTAGGTAGATACTACTCGGGTTCAACGGTTGCTATGTTCAGATGCTGCGCGTGCAGTCGTCGGAGGGCACGTCGCGCATCGAAGTTCTGGACACCGATGTCACGTCACAGCTGTTTGAACGGGTTTACGAGACCTTAAAGTTAAACTCGTTCGGCTTCGCCTTGCACAAAGACAGACAGCGACGCGAAGAGATCGTCTCCAGCAAGTGTCGCACTATCCGCGAATGCGGCTTGCACCACGGCGATATGATCTATCTGAGTCCCGTCAATGGGACCGTTCTGTTTGAACAACCGTCTACGAGCGGTGAGGTGAGACTCAATTGGCCTCATAATAGCCATTTTGCTTCATTTAGAATGGGAGAAACTATACAGGATAACTTGCTGACTTATCTTAATTAAATAGTTTGTTTCTTATATTAATAATTACTTTTACCAATTAATAGGTTAGCGAAAGGTTTAAACCTGAAGTGGCCGAAGCCGGCCCCTCGACTGAACCTTCCGTATCGGCGAAGGGAAACATTGTACAATCTGGTACACTAAAAGAGGACGATGTGGATTTATTATTGTACAATTTGTCTGGTGCTATTCAAAGACAGAGAGATGAAAAGCTGTAAGTTTGTTAGAGCCTTTTAAGCAATGACCACAAGTTAAGTAGATGGAGTAGGTTAATTAATTTATTGTGTTACAGGTGTCGTCACAATTCGAAAGGGTGTTGCGTCCACTGTTCTCCGCTGGAGCCGTGGGACGAGGGATACTTAAAGGAGCACAATATTAAACACATGTCGTTTCATGCATACCTTAGAAAGATCACATCGGGCAAGTTTGTGTCATTGGAGGAGCTTTCCTGTAAAATTAAACCAGGTTGGTGACTCACCAGTTTAGTTTGTAACACTTGAGACCCAATTCGAGTCATTCAACATTTTCTTGTCATACTTTTTCATATTTTTTTACATTTCAATCAAAAAACCTATTCAATTTCATTGTACAGTGCAAAGTTCGTACAACTGTAATTTTAATCCTCTCAATCTGCGTTCAATCCTGCAAGGGAAAACGCACCACTCATTAGCATTTTATGTTCTTATCGATATGTGACGACATTATAATATACTCGAGGTGTATAAATTCCATTATCATTTCTATCATTAGCATTATCAATATATGCATGGGACACCATACAGTATGGTCCTTCAAGGACCTTGTGAGAGAATTATGAAGTTTTATGTTTATTTAGTGAGGGATACAGGGATCATATGGACCTATAAAAAAAGAATTGACCTTACTTCACTTCAAACAAGGGAGTTTAGAAATAAGAGCAGCGCAGCAGAATCTATCACCAAAAGAATTATCCAATTAGAATCATTGTGAGATCAATTTCAGCAAAATCATAACATATTAAATGAATTTCCCAATATAACATTCGAATATTTCAAAAATAAACATGACAAGAGCATGTAGTGAATGCACTGACATCAAAGCAACATTATCAAAATACCTGAAAAAGATTCAGAGGGATCGAGAATTGTCTGGCAAACAAACCAACACCTATCAAACCTAATCAACCACCTACATTTCACCATCAAGGTCGACCACTAGCAAATTGGAGCATATGTACTGCAAAACTATCTTGAAGGGAAACTGGTTTGCCTACCAAGAAATGTCCTGGTGTCAGGGGGAGGGGGTCATCTGAGTTTTCACTTAGTACTGTCATTGGACGCGAATTTAAACATGCTTCAATCTGGATCAGCACAGTTGTTAGTTCTTCTTAAGTAACGTGACTTCTCTGATTACTTTTCAATGTGATTTTAAGCAATGCACACCGGCCTTACACAAGCCAGCAAAGTTAAGCAATAAGGCGGGATGTAATGCCACATAGTTGATTCGATAATTAATCATTTCATCAATTCTTGAGGATCATATTTTTCAGCAGTTTATCGGATTCCACGAAATTTGGCGTTATCTTTGTATAAGTCTTGCAGAATCCTTTTCTAGAGGTAAATCGACGAAATTCTGCCATAAAACCCTTTACACTTAAGTCAGTATCGGCCTCTAAGTGTATGGCTCTGGTGACCAACCGTGTGAGATGTAATCGGCCAAATTTGATGCTGATAAAACGTGGCCCCATTGTTCTTAATCCAAAACTGTCAGTATGTTTGCTACCCTATTACTCACGAATATAGCCCAAAGGGATTAAGAGCCTTTCAACCACGCCAGCACGACTGTTGAGTCAGTCCATGTATAACTAATTTCTATTAAAATGTTCATCACTTGAACCATTTCTGAACTTAGCAGCTAATACAGCTCGGCATGGTTCCAATCGGGGGATCATTTTATCGATTGGTCTTTGTTTGTAATACTTTTGACATCCTTTAACCGTTCTCTGTGTTCGAGCCACTCATCTCGTAACCCATTAGTAAGACTTTCATCCCAGTTTAAGCCGACTTTCCATACCTTTTGGATTATTATTTTGGCTTTAAATTTTAATTTAAATTTAACTGGTAATTCCAAATGACGATCATAAGAGTTTCTTGGAGAAACCTAATTGATAAATAAATATTTTGATTTTTTGATTTTGCTATGACAACTACAGGTGCGATCGAGCCTATAGGATTTTGGCGATTATATGTATGATACTCCATAGGTAGTATGTACAGGAATGTTTTTTTAATTCTAAAATAACTATATACAGTATTATATACCATTAGGTATGTATCGGTGCTTTTACTTTGTATCCGCGATAGTGGTCAAATAAATATACAAAACCACGCTGATAAATGACTTTTTTCAGAGCTATTCCAATTTATGCATTACCGGGTTGACTAAATATTGTATTTCCACACCTCCACTCGGTACGGTAGCTACAGGATCATACAGTGAGCAATATCTGATAAAATTTGATGCTGGGTGAAAGGTTGTCTGCAATCTGGAATATATGCTATATTCGAAATTTTCAGACTTTTTGTTCCACCATACTTTTAACTTGTTATCGGATTTAAGAAACTTACTCTTTTGACTTTTTAACATCAATTTTACTAAGTAAACTCTTGCTACTAGTGCTCCACTTTTGGAGTTGAAAGCCTTCTTCATTCATGAGACCATTCATCTTTTCATAAATCTTCATGGCTTCTAATACATCGTCTCACCCTGTCATCGAATCGTCGATGTAGTAGTCGCATTTGGTTATCTCAGAAGTTTTTGAAAATCTAGAATGCTCTTCCTCTGCAAGTTTGTGTAACGACTTGACAGCCAAATAAGGAGCACAAGCTGTACCAAATGTTAGAGTAAGCAACTTGTAATGTTCGACTGGTTCAGTAGGATTGTTTCTCCATAAAATCCTTTGAAAATGAGCTTCCTCGTTATGTACTCTTATCTGCCTGTACATTTTTACTAAGTCGCCAATAATGCAGATACGATATCTTCTCCAATCTCCATCACGTTAGCAAATCGTCGTTCAGCGAGACATTATTTGTCCCTTTAGATGAGGCATTAAAGACAACTCACACCTTTGTTGTATCCTTCTTTTCTCTCACGACAGCATGGTAAGGATAGGAAGGTAAACAGCTTTTGGGTTTTCAAGCCACATTTCCTTTCTGAGCAACAATTGAGCAAAAGGTGTAGGAAGAGTGTGTTCCAGGTTGTCGCGAGCACCCGCCGTGGCCTCGCGGCATTTGTTCGGCGTGCCAGCCCGGAGCCGTGACCCTCAACCGGCAGCCGTTTCGCCACGTAGACAACGTACTGGTGGAGCACCCGGCGTTGGTGGAGCGCTTTTTGGCGTACTGGCGCGTCACGGGCCACCAACGCGTGGGATTCCTGTACGGTAGCTACGAGCGACACCCGGATGTACCGTTAGGCGTTCGGGCTCGCGTGGCCGCCATCTACGAGCCCCCGCAGACTTCGGCGAGGGATTCCGTGGCGTTGGCTCCGGACCCTAAAGAGGCCACGCTGGAGCGCCTGGCGGCGCGCCTCGGCCTGAGGCGCGTGGGCTGGTGCTTCACCGACCTCCTGCCGCTGGACGCCGCGGCCGGAACGGTGCGGTGCACGCGCGGCGCCGATTCGCACTTCCTCTCGGCGCAGGAGTGCATCATGGCGGCGCACCTGCAGAACCAACACCCGAACGCCTGTCGCCACGCCGCCTCCGGCGTCTTCGGCTCCAAGTTCGTCACCGTCTGCATCAGCGGCGACCGGGACCACCGAGTGCACCTGGAGGGCTACCAGGTGTCGGCCCAGTGCCAGGCCCTCGTGCGAGACGGTATCCTGTTGCCGACCCGCGACGCCCCGGAGCTGGGATACATCCGTGACTCGTCCGACGCGCAGTACGTGCCGGACGTGTACTATAAGGTAAATGAAAGCCTCCTCTCTCGCACAGTCTTTATTTAGTCACAAATGCGCACTGACATAGACTAGGTAAACGCGACATCGCAACGAGTATACTCTGAAAACTTAACAGTCTCGTAAACAGGTACCGCTCTCTGTAAATATATATCGGATGGAGTCCTCGGCACCCTACCTTCGCTTGTAAATATAAGTCATAACTATACTAGAGTAGACAAAAATCGCAAAAGACGACAGCGGTCGCTCAATAAAATATATCCATTTCGTTCACTACATACAATAGGCCCACCGATACGACATTTACGGAATATGTCTGCGACTTCAGACTAAGCTCTATGACTCCGACATCTAAACAAATATCCGACGTCGAAGAGGATCAGTTGAGCTTGCCACAGTCGGAGATGAGGATGGCTTGGCGGGGCTTGCCGGCGCCGTCGCCCGTGCGACTCAGCCGGTCCACCAGCTCCAGCCCTTCCACCACGGACGCGAAGATGGCCGTGAAGCCGCGCATCTCGCGCAGAATCACGCGGAATTGCGATCCCACCAGCCCCAGATTGTCGCGGCGCTTCTGCGAGCGCCTCATGCCGACCGAGCCGCGCACCGCCATCATCCCCGTGTCGTCCGGCATGAAGTAGCTCTCCTCGAAGGCCGAGCGCCCTCCGCGACCGTCGTTCAGCTCGAAGTCGCCCGCTATGACGCTCTCGTTCTCCCAGCACCGGAACACTGCGCAGCCGCGGTAACCCACGCCCAGCACTCCCGTCACGAGCGCCGAGAAGTTGCGCGTCATGCGCGGAGCCAGGTCCTCCCTCGCCTCCACCACTATCCGCCCGAAGGCGACCCCGTTCACTTCCAACTCGAAGTAGAAGAGCGGATACCCCGTCGGACGACGCGCCAGCGGCGAAGGCGCCGGCGGCCCCTCCGTGGACAGCCGGACGGTGCAGTAGTTGGCCAGAAACAGAAGAGGATCGCGGCACTCCTCCCCGAGCGAATCCGCGACGACCGAACCGGCCAGCGAGCGCCTCACGGCCTCCGTCTCGAGAGGGGCCGTGGCGGTCCTCACGAGGTCGTCGAGGCGACACTGCAGTAGGGCGTCGGAGAGACGCGCACGGAGGCGGTCGCGCTCCGCCGCGAGCGACACCGCAGCGCCGTCCGGCGACTCCGCGGCCGGCGGAGTCTTCAGTTCGGCTTCCAGACGCGACTTGAGCGCGGTGACCGTGTCGAGCGTTCTCAATAGGAACTCGCGCCGGCGCAAGGTCGCACGCTGCAGGTCGGCGTGCAGCGCGTGCACTTCGCGCGAGAGGAGCGCCCGCGCCTCGTCTGAAGGACGAAGCGCGTGCGCGGCGTGCGTCTCGCAGCCGCGGCGGACGCGCGTCGCGCACACTTTTGGCTCAACGACGTTGCCGTCGGCGGGGAGCGCGAACGCGGCCAGGTGGCGCGCCAGCCAGGCGGAGTCCGGTCGTTCGGTCCGCTTCCAGCAGTGCACACAGTACGCCTCCCGGCTCTCGCCCAGCACGCTGTGCGTGCACGTTAGGCAGAAGCGGTGCTTGCACGCAAGCAGCTCGGAGGCGCGCTCGCTCTCGCCGAAGGCGCGCTTGCAGCACGCGCACGTCGCCGACTCCTCGATCTCCCCGAAGATCGAGCTGGCCATCCAGAGAGCGGCGAAGGACGTCGATGGAGTCCTTTAAGTGTTAGCTCGTTTCGACGCCGATTCCTCTTCCCGCATTATTTTCTCGCTTTGTGTACGTTTCGGGTACGCCATGTCGTCTCGTCGGCCGCGCTTTGCGTTCCTCGATCAACAGATTACCGTCTCGGGCGTCCGCGCAGCATGACTTTGCACCGTCGAACGTTCGTTGCCGTGTCAAATTCGGATTAGATGAGTTTAATTATGCATTTACGACGAGTTAGTACTTTCAGTGGGAGCGTTTACTTTGCGTAGGCTGTGTGTGTTCACGCATACGCTTCAGCTTTTGGCCTATAAAGTGAGGCCTCAGTCCGTAACACTTGCGAAAGTAAATAAAAGCGGACGACGCATTTACAATATCACCTCGAACGGAAGTGGGACGAATGGGTCGAGCCCAGTGCGCAACTCGCGCCGCGAGCGTGCGCCCTCGGACCCCGTCGCGCCGCTCCGAGTGAATCAATAAAATGTCCAACAATCGAGAGAAGAACCATTTCATAACATTTTCAGTCAATTCGTTCTGAATTCTGAGTGAATGAAAAGCTAGGCTTACGAAAAAGACTCGTTTGGCAAAAGTGGTTAAGGGGGAGGCCTTCGTCCGGCGGTGGACGTCCTATATGCATTCAATTTGAGAAATATCTCAATAAATAAAAAGCTACATTCACTGGAGTATTGAAAGTGTGACTAATCCTCGAGTTTTTAATTTCATTTTCTCAATTAATGAAAATAGGAAGTAAATAGTGCTCCTCCATTAAGATGTGGTGGGTATTCAAAGGGATGTACCATTACCATTGAAATATATGCACAGTGATTTGTCTCCGCACAATAGCGAGACATGCCGGCGTCACGTTCCCGATTCCCGATTGCACGAGTGCGTTCTTTTCAACCACTATGTACAAGAAAAGAACTGTTTTTATAATGTTGTTGATTTAGAACAAATAACCTTTAACTAGTTGATTGTTTTCTATGAAAAGCGGTTGGGGACAAAGTTTCTTCGCATTTTATATGAATACTCAAGACTTTATTTTCTATTTTATTTTTTCAAAGTTTATTTACGTTTATGTATGCCATTCTATACTATCCTACAACGATCCTACAAGATGGCAAAAAGTCATCTTGTAGGATCGTTGTAGGATAGTGACGTGATCCCGTTGCTGTAGAAATTTTGGAAATTCTGATGAAAAAAACGCGACAAATAGTTTTGGCAGGCCTCTCTTTAAGTTAACCTGACACTGCCTAAAGAATTCTGAAAAGACCGAAACAGGTGGAAATCTGAAGGTGCAAGGTCAGGACTATATGGCGGATGCATTAACACCTCCCGGCCAAACTCTCTTAATTCTTGCTAAAGATGTGTGTGGTCTAGCGTTGTCGTGATGAAAGACCACATCCTTTCTATTGATCAATTCCGGCCGCTTTCTCTCAACTTCTCGGTTTAATCTCATCAGATTGTTGGTAGTAGAGATTCAAATTGACGGTTCTGGCGGTAAAAGCTCATAACGAACAATGCCCTTCCAATTCCACCGTACACACAGCACCACCTTGTTGCGAGTTAACCCGGGTTTTGGCACAGTCTGTGAAGCCTGGCCGACCTTTTCGCACGTTCTTGTTGTAAGTGATCCACTTTTCATCACCAGTTATCAGTCTCTTCAAAAACGGTGCAGTTTCATTATGTCTCAATAAAAAATCGCAAAAGAGTACATGATTCATAATATTTCTTTCAGTGAACTCGTGTGACACGCAAATATTGAGCTTTTTTGTGTGCTTAGCACACAAAATTTTAAAAAAATAATTGAATTTTGAAAAAACAAATGAAAAATCTGGAAACTACATTTTACTATTTTTTCTTTTTTTGAAATGTAACCTTTTTAATGTCATGATGGTTTAATCAAAACCAGCCAGATACAAATAGTACAGCCAAAGATATTTTATTACAAGTTTATGCCATACTATATGCGAAAAGACTTTTTCTTCGACCTAATGTGTATATGCGGTCCCCAGGAGCGCGACGAGTACGGCAACGAGGTGGGCGTGTCGGCACGTCGCGTGCCCGTCGCCTACGTGCTGGTGGACGTGCCCTGCGGCGTGGCGCCGGCCTCCACGCCCACCTTGAGCCCGCTGGCGCAATTCCCGCCAGCCAACCGTCCGCTGCAGCAGCACCTGCAAACGTTGCAAGCGCTGCACCGGCAGCTGCAATCGGCGCCGTCCTTCCTCGAGGCCGTCAGCGACCTGCACGTGCTCCTGTTTCTGGCCACGAACGACGCCTTGCCGCTGCCCGAGGAGGAGCTAGAGCCGCTGTTGGACGCGGTGCGCGCGCGCGACGCGGCCGCGGCCGACGCGTGGCGCACTCGCCCGCTGCCCGCCACGCTCGAGCAGCTGGCCCGAGCCGCCGCCGAGCCCGAGCTCGAACGGGCGCCCGAGCGGGAGTCGTCGGCGGCCGTATGGACGTGTCCGCTCTGCACGTTCCACAACGCGCCGCGCAACGACGCATGCGAGATGTGCGCCATGCCGCGCGCCAGCATGTGACGTCACCGCCACCCCCGCATGTGACGTCACCAACATCCCCGCCCCGCCACCACTAAACGCTCTTTATACTATTCGCTGGCATTTTCATTTCCTCTTCACCTTTCAGAATAACACCACCGCCTATCGTAGTCTTGTTTTTATTTCGAGAGTCGCCTCGGCCATTTATGAACTAACAACTATTCGGGAGCGCCTCGACGCTCCTGCGGGGCCTTCGGGCGTGAAAATTTATCCTGCATACAAAATTAAATGTATTTTTTTATTTATTCATAATTTGACAGTGGATTGAGGAAATGTTACTAAAGATGAAATTGGTTACTAAAAGTTACTTTTTTTAAAATAGGTCTTTCATGGTAAAGGAAATCTGTCAAAAGCAGACCATTTTTTTTTTACACTGGAGATTTTGGTAATAAAGTAAAAAATTCAACATTCCAACATATTTAAGTTCATGGAGCGTCCACATTATGATGACCAACTTTGTATTGTCCCTGCCCAAACTAGAATGAAAAAAAAAGTGTTAAAAACGTGGACCATTTACGTAATCTTCTGGTGGAAAAGACATATTCCCTCAACGAATTTCTAAGTGATGAGACTATATAGTCCAAAAGATGCAAACTATGTTTTAACATAAATACATTCATTAAATGATTTATTAATGTCAGCAAATAATTATTAGAATTTGAAAAAAAAAATTGTTAAGTTAAAAGGCTAGAAATGAGACGCTTGAAGAAGCGCTACCTGTCACTGTGGCAGGAACGCCGTCACAGCGCCGCTGCTTTCGTCAGTGCCAGTATGCACAGCATGAACTAGTGCCCGTATTCCTGCCCTGCAAAATGGTATAGCGGCTGCAACAATTCTTCAAATCGCATAGGAAAAATTATTTATGCAATAAGTTTATTGATAATTTTGAAACAGTCTGTGGCAGAAAAGAGCCAAGCGGGTAAGTATTTTTTTCTATGACTATTTGTGGGTAAAATAATATAATATACGAAGTGTATCCGATATGGCGGCTATTTTTTTTTTTTTGTGACAAACTCCCACCAGCATATGCGCTGGTGCCTATATTCACTAGTTTACTCTTTCATTCCAGTTCCCGCTTTCACTTTCCGCTCGTACTTTCATTCCGCATACTTTGTCTTTCTATTATCCATCCTCATTCATACTTTTCTTTTCTAATCTAAGACTATTCTGACTATCTCTTATTTACTATTTTGTTTATTTTATTCATTCTTTCTGCTTTGTGCCTTATGTTCCTTTTACCATACCATATTTCCTTTTACCTTGGGATGGGGTTCTTTGTTTTTATTTATTTCAATTTTACATTTTATTTACATTATATACATCTTACTTCCTTACAATCTTATTTCTATTACACTTACTTATTTTTTTCTATCGTCTTACTTGCTATTTTTATACAATATTTTAAAAACTTATCTATATATTCCTTATTCATTAATTCACTCATATTTCCTAACTCTATCTTAGTTCCTAGTCCTACTTCTAAATCGGATCTTTCCTTCCCATTCGCAGGACATTCGAAAATTATGTGCGGGACCGTTTCGTCGCCCGCACCACAGATACACGATGAACTCTCCTTGCACTTGAAGCGTTTCAAATACTCGGAGAATCCACCGTGCCCCGTGAAGATTTGGGTGAGGACGCGGTCAACACCGACCTTTCGTATTGTGCGGAAGGCCGTAACTGCATCGGGGAAGAATAATTTCGTCCCCGATGCAGTCCCACTGGTTGCGTACCTCCGGCCCCACTCGTCAAGCGTCTGCATACGAATGCACCGCCTGACGAACGAGACCGGGCACGCGTCATACTTTGGTTTGGTTTTCATTTTGAGAGCCGCCTCTCTAGCGAGATGATCCGCTCGCTCGTTACCCTCTAGGCCAGCGTGCGCCTTGATCCAAAATAATTTAATAATTTTGCCACCGCTCTTTGCCAAATTAATATTTTTGCGCGCCTCCACTGCCAGAGGGTGTAAGCACCTGTTCGCCGCGATGGTCTGGAGAGCAGCCATCGAGTCGCTGTATATGGCAGAGGTGGCTTCGGGACGCCGCAGGGTCACCCTTGTCGCCTCGCATACAGCCAGGAGTTCAGCCTGGTAGACGGTGCAGTAGGACGGCAGATTAAGCTTCACGGCCGATGTCTCGGCCTCGCCTTTCCATATGGATAGCGAGGCCCCAACCCGGCCGTCAATCTTGCTGCCGTCCGTGTAAATGCGGAGTTGGTAATCGCTGTTTTGTTTAACTTGTTCCTCGTCCACCAGTTTACCGAACTCCAGGCTCGCATACTCGGCGGGGTGGGGACCCTCGATTGCTGAGGCCATCCGCTCGACTTCCCTGTCTTTCACCTCCAGCCGGGGCACTCCAGCTCCAGCCGGGCCGGGCCTCGTAAAGCGCCGCGGCTTCGCGGACGCGTAGGTCAAGGGGGAGCAGCCCAGCCAGCAGCATGGCCGAGTTAAGGGATATCGTGCGGTAGCCTTTGCACAACTTTTGCGCGAAGCCCCTCTGTACAGCGTTTAGTCGCTTGGCCACTCCCAGTTTCCCGGCTGCGGGGGCCCATGCGCTCGCCGCATACATTATTACGGGTTCCACCGCGGCGACGTAGATGGAGCGGATCACCTCGGGGTGAAGCCCCCAACTAGTTTTGGCGGCTCTCCCCAACTGTTTATAAATACCTATGGCCTTCCGACACACTCTTTCAACATGACTGTTGAAGGTGAGTTTCCTATCAACAGTCAATCCTAGCAACCTTATTTCATCCTTTGCGTCAATGTCGATCCCGCCCATGACCAGTCGTGGCGTGTCGAATTTAAGCTTCCGCGTCACCACCAAAGCGCTTGTTTTGTTTGGGGCGAATTTCAGCTTATTTTCGACACCCCACTCCAGGACATGTGCGAGAGCGGCATTGGCGCTCCTTTCAATGTCATGAGCTTTTCCGCCATCAAAGACGAGCACCACGTCGTCCGCGAAAGCCTGGCAGTAGACGCCTCTACTCTCCAGGCTCCGCAGCAGTGGGTCGAGTGTCAGGTTCCACAGCAAAGGACCGGCTATAGACCCCTGGATGCAGCCCCTGCTTGTCTCGGTACTACATACCTCACCGCAGTACCTGACGTTAACCGTCCTGTCGGTGAGGTAGTCGTCGAAGACCCGCCTGATATTCACCGGGCATCCCGCTTCCGCCAATCGGATTCTGATCTTAGGCCACCAGACGCTATCGAAGGCGCCCTCTATGTCCAATGACACGATGGTTACGATTCGCTTGGCATCAAGCTTATCGTAGACCCGCGCCACTAGATCATAGAGAGCGTCCTCCGTGCTTTTCTGGGGCATGAATCCGTATTGACGTGCGCTTATGCCCGGCAAGATGTGATACTTCAGGCGGGCCACGAGCATTTTCTCGTAGACCTTGCCAAGCACGGGCAGCAGTCCAATGGGCCTGAATGACTTTGGGACGGTATAACTATCCCTCGCCGGTTTCCGAAGGACTATCACCGCTGCCTCCTTCCATATCTGCGGAAAAATATGGTTGGCCATACAGCTGTTTATAATGCACAAAAATTTTTCAGGGCCACAGCTGATGGCCCTGGAGCAAATATCAGCGGTGAGTCCGTCGGAACCGGGGGCCTTCTTCGGATTGAAGGAGCTCACCGCCATTTCCAGCTCAGGGTGAACGGAGGGTCGCAAGACGATTCTTGCTCCCCAATGTTCACCCCTTCCGCTGTCTCTCGGATCTGGCGGTGAACTTCCTCATCCGAATTTGCGTGGTCTTTCGGGTAGAATACCTCCGAAAGCCACTCTACCGATTCCTTTGCATTTAGGGCTCTTCCATCTCGCTCCAGCGGCGTGTCCTCGTCTCTGGTGGCGGTCCTACCTATCACCCTATAAATCCCGTCCCAGACGCTTTCCCCATCCTGCCTCTCACAGAAGGATTTCCAGGAGTCTGTCTGAGCCTGTCTCACCGCCAGCTCGTACTCCGCCTTCTTCTGGAGATATTGCTCGACGACCCACGCCCTCCGGACGGGCGCAGCGTTCCTGATCCTGTTTTTTCTGGTGGAGACCTCTTTCTTCAGGATCGTCAGGTTTTCAGACCACCACGGCAGCGCCAGCCTTTCCTTCGTCCCTCTCTTTGGAATGGCGTGATCAGACGCCTCAATAACTAATTTAGTATAATTTTGAACTGCCAAAAGTGTATCTTTTTTGTTTAGTACAACACCCTCCTTCATTTCATATTTTTCCAATAATTCTTTAATTTTGATGCCAAATTTTTCCCAATTCGCCTTCCTGGTGTTGTACTTTCTGGTCGTTCTGATCACCTCCATTCCTCGTGAGGGCTTCAGTTTCAACCTTAGCGCTATGCCGTTGTGGTCCGATCCCGTCAGGTCCGTGATGACTTTCCAGTCGTCCACCAGATCTAACAGGTCACGTGAACATGCTGTGACATCCACATGACTACAGAAACGCCGGCCCCCCCGGATGACGTCAAAGGTCGGAGTGTCTCCAGAATTTAGCACTTCGAGACCAAGCTCCTCCAGACTTCCCGAAAACCCCTCGCCTCTACCATCAGTACACCTACTACCCCACCACGAGCTTTTGGCGTTCGCGTCGCCGCCGATCTGCCACCCCCCAGCCCCCAGCTTGGTCGCAGCCCTCCTCAGTTGGTCCAGGTAGGGTTCGATCGGCTGGTCCGGCTCGAAGTAGAAGGAGGCCAGCGTTATGGCGGCTATTACAGCCCCACCCGCTAAGCTCACACGTTGCCTAAGCATCACTGTGCAGCTGTACGCAATGTGCCTCTAGCGTTTGTTTCTGCTGAGCGTGTTTTAGGTGTCCGTCGAAATGGAGAAGACTCCAAGGATGAGCAATATCTGGACGACCTTCAACCTCTCGTGTCGATGAAAACGTTGATCGTGTGAGGTCTCTTGTCCTTCTTGATCGTCGAAAAACTGTACGAATGATCGCTGATGAACTAAACTTAGGTAAATCAATAGTGCACACAATTCTAATTGAACATTTGAGTTAAAAAAAAGTCAAGGTCATAACTGTTGCGTTTTTTTATGTGTCCATGAATGCGTTCCTCAAGGGCAAACAGTAAATGCTGCCTTCTACGTCACGGTTCTCGAACGCTTGAGAGATTGCGTGCGACCAAATTTGGCTCAAGGCAACGACGGGTGGATTCTGCACCGTGACACCGAAAAAACCGATGCAAAATATGAAATGATAGGACTATCTGTCGCTTTGTGTACACGGACCCCGAACATTGACTATTCTGTTATCACCATCACGGCGGACATCGTAAATCTGCAGCCGAAACACAGCTTTTTCCTTGAATAGATAAAAAGCATGATCACGTTTTAAAGAATTGCTAAATCAGTTTTGCCGACCGCGGCGTTACCTAGTATTTTGTCATATGATCTACAAGTTGAAATTATTTTTATTCATTCTTAGGTAATTTTCATGATCGTCATCGATGGGCCCCCCTATTTCCCGCCTAACTGCACCGAGGAACCCTTCTTCAAATTGAAAAGAATAAAAATGAATTAAGAAGACAATGCTTCAGGAAATATTGAGCAGTTTGTCGCCGACGTCCATATAATGTGATGTACTCAAAGACATACTGAATAGAAGTGTAGCGATTCCGCTTTTTTAAGCTTGAAGGTCACCTCTTCAATCGACATAGATCAGTAAGCACTAACCTGCATATAGTGAATGCTGATTCTTATCATTATGCCTATTCATTTAATGTCAATATGAAAAAATAAAAACAACGCTTGAGTAAATGTAAAATTAGAGTTTTATAATCATTTTACCTATTTTAATAAAACAATTCTCTATCCCAGTCATAGGAGCCCCATTATTCTAAAGTGCCCTGGTCAGAATCACTAAAATTTAGTGACAAAACACTAATGCTAAATTCCCTGTCTTTGCTAATACATTAAAATAGTTTCAAAGTCAGGGATACAATTAAATTGTATCTAATCTGTATAGTTGTCTCCAAAAAATTTTTGTGATTTTATTTTGTGTCTGCGGGTTAGAACTAAAATGATGAATGAATAAATTAAATTAGGCGCGATGCACTCAAAATACAGAAGCACGTATATCGCGCCACAGTAAAAGTTCTAATTTGAAGGCACCCAAAGTTTTAAAGGACAATTTTAAACTTTATTAATTATTAATATTATATTGAATCATAATTAATTTATATTGTACTAGCCGATGCCCGCGCCTTGTCTGCCTTCAATTAAACAAACCTATAGCCATCCATATTATCCATTCAACTCGAGGTTTGGTCGGCAGCCTTGTCGAGCCATGCAACCCTACACCTAGGTATTTATTAAATACCTAGGTGTATTAATATTTAATGTACAAACACGGCTCGTGTAAATGTATAGATGAGCCATATTGTCTCTGTAACTTACACTCTATGTCCGTAATCTCTGCACCGTCACTGATAATTTATACCCTTTTTGAGATACTATTTAATATGAATCCGATATTGTAAACGACTTTCGCGATACAGTTTCATATTGCAATTCCGGTAATTTTAGGTGATATGACCGCAAAGAAAATTGTTAATGTTTGAAAAGTTTTCGTAATTACGCAATATTTCGAAACGAACGCCATGGGCATGATGTACGAGTTAAATAAATATTTATTTATTTATTTATTTATTTATTTTCTAAAGGTACACCAACAGCACAAACAAAAGAAGTTTATAATAGGAATAGGTAACACAAGGCAATTTTAAGGCATACACAAATAAACTACAAACTAGAAATTGAGACGATCGATAATACACGCACAGCAACACGCAAATTCTATACAAAAAAAAGGACATGAAAATGAAAAATTAAACAATGAGCAACTGAAATCAAGAACAAAGAATAATAAACTAATTTAACAATATTTAAATAACAAAAATAAAATTAAGTACTAATAAAAAAGGAAGAACCGCTCAGCAGAACAGTATAGCTGTCAATTTACGTTTAGCTTCAGCCGATTTACAGTTAAATATATCAATATCAGTATCAGAATCAATACCCAGCCTGCTTAACAACATGTTTAGGTTCCTGCTAGCCCGCCAAAGAAAGCTATTCTGTCTATAATTAGAAGAAGCAAATGGAATTGAAATTGGGTTAAATGACCTAACAGATCTAGTTGGTACATTGAAATTTATCAACGAGAGGATATCAGAGCAGTCCACACGACCATTAATAACATTAATTAGATATGAAATATCAGATATTTCGCGGCGTAAATTAAGGGGTAATAAATGATGACGCCTACAGATATCACGATAGTCAACTGGGTTATAAGGTTGATACAATCTGTAACATAGGAATTTAACAAACCTCTTCTGAACCCTTTCAAGTCTATCAATATGTATTTGATAACAGGGATTCCAAATCTGCGATGCATATTCCAGTTTACTTCGTACAAAAGCACAATATAAAATTTTCAAGGTTTTAGCCTTAGTAAACTCAGTAGCATTCCGCATTACAAACCCCAATGCCTTGGTTGCACTTGAAACAATCTGGTCTATATGTAAATTGAAATGCAATTTGTAATCATGAAAAACACCCAAGTCTCTCATTCCCGATTGAGATTGAAGAATTTGACCCTGTAACTTATAATACGATGGAATATTAATACTTTTACGCGAGAATGTTATAGAGAAACATTTTGAGGGATTCAAACCCAGCCTGTGGATGAGACAATAATCATCAAGGCGCTGAAGATCAGCCTGGAGGTTGTCAACATCTTCAATGGAAGTGATTCTACTAAAGATCTTCATATCGTCTGCAAAGCAAAGTAACTTAGAATGATGAAAACAGTCAGTAATATCATTAACAAACACATTAAACAGCAAAGGACCTAGCAGAGAACCTTGTGGTACTCCACTAGGGGCAACTACCCAGCTAGATATATAGTTGTTGACAACAACAGCTTGAGACCTATTAGCTATGTAAGACTCAAACCATCTCAATAGATTGCCCCTTATACCAAGGTTGTACAATTTGGTAATAAGTAAATCATGGTCAATTCTATCAAAAGCCTTACTATAGTCCGTATATATGGCATCAACCTGAAAACCGTCATCCATGGCCTCGGAAATGTAATCATTAAAAAGAATTAAATTTGAAACCGTTGATCTACCCTTAATAAAGCCATGTTGATTATTATTAAACACATTTTTCAAAGATGAATAAGTCTGATTGTAAACAATTTTTTCAAGCAATTTAGATACAATACATAATTTAGATATGGGCCTATAGTTTGAGATGTCACTTCTATTGCCTTTTTTGTGAACAGGGGTAATGTAAGCTCTCTTCCAGATATCAGGTACTTTACCCGTGGAAAGAGATCTCCGGAAGAGGATACTGATAGGAGCAGCGATACTCTTTGCACAATTAATCAAGAAAATTGCAGGTAAATGATCAGGACCCGCAGTTTTCGTGGGATCCAACGTTTCTAACAACTTATTAGTAAACCATCATCAACCTCAATCGAACAAACATCAGCCACTGCATTATGTTTGACTGCTATAGTCGGAGCTGAGCAGTCTGTTTGACCCAGAAAAGTGGTTTTAAAATAATCCGAGAATCCGTTACATATGTCAATTCCAGTACTAAGTGTCGCATCCCCCAGGGCCGTCTTTACCCGGGGGTGCAAGGGGTGCGGTGCACCCGGGCGCGGAGCGCCCGGGGGCGCCTGCCGAGCGCGGAGTATTTAGATATTTTATTGAACTTAACGCCATTGCATAGTTTCATATGCTTGTTACGACAAATACGTAAGCGCAAAATTAAATATAAAAAAAAATATTTACAACAATAAATCATTGTTTTACTTTTATTAAAGCGCCTACACACGGCCTTAAAATTGGTGGCAATATCGGGGAAGTGGTGGGGAGCGCCCTAGATAGCTCCCTTGATCGCCTCATGTGTAGGCAAATCGTAATCAGTTTCCTCCTAACTCTGAAATCGGGTCGGTCGAACCCACGATTTAGGGGCGATTATCATCTAGGGAGCGTTGTCGCATCGTGTATAACGAAATCGGTGCCGATTTCACCGCAGTGTGTCTGCGACTGCAGCGGCGACAAGACGTATTTTTGTGTTTTTAACTTGTATTCCGTGCGAAGAAAATATAGAAAAGAGATAATCAAATCAATGCATTAGCTTAATGAGTTTTTATTGTTCTTTTATTGTTCTTTTTTTTTTATTGATTTTTCTCTCTTGGTTTTTTTTTTAATTTTTTTATTGGTGTGTCCTCTCTGTATAAAATTGATTTACTACTTTGTGGAAAATGTTGTTGATTGCACTATTATTTAAGTTTATGTTTTGTTTTTTTTTTTCTTTCTTTAGTCTAATATACATGGTGTAATTGTTTGTTTTCCCTAATAAAATAAAATAAAATAAAATAAGACATGGCGAAGGAAAAGAAGCGAGAAGCCTGGACGAAAGTCAAGGATCTCTTCAAGGAATTCCTCAACACATTCTATATCCATTCTTAAAAAGTTTTCAGCTGCTTCCAAATGTCTCTCCCTTCTAAGGTGTTTCCATCTAGCTACAATATGGGCTTCTTCAAACAAGCAGTAAACAAATTCCTGCAAGGTCGGCAGCGCACATGCACCCTCCCTGGTGTTGCTCGTGTCCTTAGGCGATTTTTTCGTCTTTGACTTGGTTGCACTGTAGAAAGTGCCAGAGTGATGCCTATTCTCTGATGTTTTGAGAGTGTCGGCGGCATCTTGATAGACGAGCGCTTTGTTGCACAGTCGGTTTCACATTTAGTGGAAGGGACGTGTGTAGAGTAGCGGCCGATTTCATCCCCACTACCACGCTCCTGATATTGCCAATGCCACAGATTTTAGGGCCGTGTGTAGGCGCTTTTACGCTTTCGGTGCTTGTCATACCGCTCATAATGTGAAAGCTAAAATGACTCTTATTACTACACAAATAAAAACGCCTACACACTGCCCTAAAATCAGTGGCAATATCGGGGAAGTGGTGGGGAGCGCCCTAGATCGCTCCCTTGATCGCTTCATGTGTAGGCAAATCGTAATCAGTTTCCTCCTAACTCTGAAATCGGGTCGGTCGAACCCACGATTTAGGGGCGATTATCATCTAGGGAGCGTTGTCGCATCGTGTATAACGAAATCGGTGCCGATTTCACCGCAGTGTGTCTGCGACTGCAGCGGCGACAAGACGTATTTTTGTGTTTTTAATTTGTATTCCGTGCGAAGACATGGCGAAGGAAAAGAAGCGAGAAGCCTGGACGAAAGTCAATGATCTCTTCAAGGAGTTCCTCAACACATTCTATATCCATTCTTAAAAAGTTTTCAACTGCTTCCAAATGTCTCTCTCTCTTCTAAGGTGTTTCCATCTAGCTACAATATGGGCTTCTTCAAACTAGCAGTAAACAAATTCCTGCAAGGTCGGCAGCGCACATGCACCCCCCCTGATGTTGCTTGTGTCCTTAGGCGACGGTAGCCACCTACAATCAAGTGGACCGTCAGCCTGTCTGCCACCTTTAATAATAATATTAAAAAAAAGTTCATGGCGTTTCATCAACCAGTTCTTCCTTTTTCGTCTTTGACTTGGTTGCACTGTAAAAAGTGCCAGAGTGATCCCTATTCTCTGATGTTTTGAGTGTGTCGGCGGCATCTTAATAGACGAGCTCTTTGTTGCACGGTCGGTTTCACACTTAGTGGCAGGGACGTGTGTTGAGTAGCGGCCGATTTCATACCCACTACCACTCTCCCGACATTGCCACCGATTTTAGGGCCGTGTGTAGGCGCTTTAACAATTTTATTAAATGCAACACGCGCGCGGCAAAATCTCTAATCCAAAAATAGTGTATAACCTTTGACACATTGCCGCCCGGTCGCCCGCACTTGAAGCAAAATGATCTCTAAGTCAATAAAGTGTAAGTTCATGTGAAATGGGCGCGAGGCGGGGCGCGGCACCTGTGCGTCTGTCATAGGCGAGTAATTGCGCCCTTTGACATAGTCGTCCGGGTGGCTGAGGGCGCAGGCTGAGCCCCGCACCCCGGCGCTGAATAGACTTAAGACGGCACTGCATCACCATATCGTAGACAGCCAGGAATAGCATTATTTTTTCTGCGAGACTTGACATATGACCAAAAGTGTTTGGGATTACGTTCAATTGAAGATTCAGTGGTTGATATATAATTAATAAAACATTCATTCTCCAATTGGGAAACCATAGTCCTAAGATATTTAAAGGAAAGGAGATCACTCTTGTTTTTGTATGTTTTATATTTTCTATAATATTTATGTTTCTCTTTAATAGCATTAATCAGTGCCTGAGAATACCACTTAGGTGATGATCTAGAACTGACCGACCTAGAAGGTATGTACTTATTCCGCAGATATAGTAAAATACTTCTATTTAGCGGAAACCTTTGAAAGTGTCATTTTAATATTGGTTTAAACGTTTAAACAGACTGAATTTTGGCGCCGCTCTGGTGCCATACGCTACACGAATAAAAAGTACGTACACTTTTGCTATGAGAAAAATGTATTGGTATGAACCACTTTAGCTAGTCTTATAAGCAAATAAACGAAACCTAAACATTGATAGTAATTGGAAGTGAGTCATTTCAGCATTATGGGCGAGACTACAATTAAGATATTACCTATGTGATAACAACAAGGATAATTCGGGTGATCTTTGGATAACAAACAATGTAACTGTAGCCCCATCTAATATCTTTTAAGATTTTGTGTCTTATTACTTTTGTAAAAAGAAAAAAAAGATTTTTTTTTATTTGCGACAAAGGATAAAGAAACGGAACAAAGCGCCATCTACGCTTATGTTATGAAACTACTGTCTTTTATGTAATCCGCTTGGTTTCGTATCGTATGCCAAGTTTCAGTTATTCTGTTCGATGGTTCCGCATTAGGCTAATAATAGTCAATCTATTATTAGACCCCTACCACCAAATCTACTGACACTCTTATTTTTATTGTATAATAAGCGCCATTTTACATTGCTGCGGAACGGAATGGAAGCGAATTTTTTAAACGAAATTCTTTTACGTTCAAACAGATAGAAGCCAAAAAAGAGGTCGCGCTTCTTCCGGTTTGGCGCCGTCTGCAGCAGTCTTATTAGCCAAATGTTTTCGTTCTCGTTCATCTTATCCAAGTCTGTCTGAGCAAAAGACTACGACTGAACAACCTTAGCCTACAGGTATTGTCGCGACGTGAGCACCCTCGCTCTTGTTGCTGAGGAGTAGTAGGTTCCTTTTTCCCGGTCGTTACAGTCAGCGGACGGAATGAAATCGACAAGTGTAAAAATATAATTTTTATTAAGTATATTATGTACAATTTCATATTTACATTTTGACATTTTACAGTCGACACGGCAGACATACACGCAAGCGTATTTATTATTATTATTAAAATAATCCCTCACTATCACATAAATCAACTATCATTATTATTATACACTATTTATGTGCATTTCGTTACAATTTAGCTAAGACTACTCGACTCGTAGCGATGACGTCATCCGTATGCGACACGTTCCTAAAACAAATCGGTATAGTGCGGTTCATCTAATGCCTGACAAATAAAATCACATTTCAATATAGAGTGCGCGACAGTTAAGCGGGGCGTTGCCCCTACTGCGCCAGTTCGAGTGGCTCCGGAGGGAGAGAGCTCGTCCGCTCCGAAAGTCCGGTGGTATGCCTGTCTACCGCTGCGATGCTACTCGGCGGCGGGCTGCGGCGGCTGCTCGGGCTCGGCGGGCGGTGGCGCCTGCGCCGCCTGCGGAGGCGCAGCGCGCATGGGCGGGAAGTGCTTGTGGTCGCGCAGGTCGTAGGCTCCCCGCGGAGGCTCCCCTTCGGCGGCCGCTCCCAGCTCGCACTCGCGCTCCGAATCTGCACAGGGGCATCGGCAAACGGTCACGCGGTGGCACTCCGGTGCACACCCGACACTATAGAGTACAGAACGCTTCACCGCGAGTGCATCGAAACTACGGACACCAGTTGAGCTTATTTTTGTTTGAAGTCGATTCAAAACTTCAAACAAAGATTTTCTTCAAAACTGGTCGAGAGTTAAAAGTGATGAAGTCATGATGGCGATGGGTTTTAGTGTTGTTACAAATGTGGTGACTGAATTGACCGAGTGATATAGCTCGTGCCCACCGAGCCGTACTCACCGCGAGCGCGGGAGGTGGGGTGGGGACGGGAGTGGGCAGTACCTGTCATGCGCGCGGGGTCCCGGCCGCGGAGAGCGCCCGCGTAACTGTTGGCCGCCGCTATACATACAAACAACGTTACAAGGATTGTCGGGCGAGGACGCCCCCCCGCGGACGACAGCGTCCGGGCGGGGCGTCGCGCCCTTCGCCGAGGGGACGGGAACGGAACGGAACGGAACGCACCTTCGCGGGAGAGAGGCGCCGCCGGAGGAGCGACCGGCTCGGCTCCCGGCAGGAAGCGGTGGTGGTGCAGGAGCGGGCACTCGCCGCCCTCCGCGGCGTCCAGCCCGTACACGTACAGCAGCCCCTGCGCGGTGGCCACCAGCAGCCGCGGCGCCTTGTTCACGTTGGTCACGGCGGCCACGGCGCGGCATCCGGTGCGCGGCAGCCGCGCCGACGCGAAGGCCCGCCCCTGCGACAGCACGTCGGTCACGTGCGCCGGCAAGTATGTGGCGCCCGCCGACACGGCAGACGACAGCCACCCCATCCACGTGGCGGCCGCGTCCGCGTCCGCGTCCGCGGCCGCCGGCGCGACGGGCTCCGTCAGCTTGAACACGTGCACGGTCTCCGTGTTGCTGGTGGCCGCCAAGTAGGCGCCGCAAGCGCTGAAGGCGAGGCAGGCGATGGAGACGCAGCGTTTGACGCCGCGCCGGAACTCGAAGAGGCGCGTGCGCTCGGGCACAGCGAAGACGCGGATGACGGTTCCGCGCTCGGAGGCCGTCGCCAGCCGGCGGCCGCACGCCGACCACGCCAAGGCCGCCAGCGGCGAGTCGTGCGCGCCGATAGCGCACTTGGCGTTAAGGTGCACGGCGTCGAAGACCTGCACTTCGCCCGCGGCCGCCGACCCCGGGTACGCCACGTAGCAGCGCTCCACGCACGGCGACAGCGCGCACAGCCCGCGCGCGTTCGGCGGCGTGTCCCGGATCGTGTGCAGGATCTTCATGTCTCGGATGTTGTGGATGTGCAGGGACTCCTCCAGGCAGACGATTAGCCGCGACCGGTTCAGCTTCACGGCCAGGATCGTGTTGCTGTAGCTGTAGTTGCAGATCTCCGTGCCCCTCTTGTAGTGGCACACGATGAGCTTCCTGTTGGAAAGAAAGTGATTCATAAGAAACTTTAACAGATCAATATCCTTCACAAAATTGTAATTGTCGTATTTGAAAATGCTTTTCTTACGACGTATATAGGGTTTGTGTTCTGGAAGTGTCATGTCTCAGTTTTGCTGTCTCGGGTGGAGATTCGTGACGAGACACAGTAGTAAAATTGTGTGGTGATCCTTGCCAGGTCCTCGCCTGGTTGCATGATGATTTTTACAGATAGATTTTCCCAAAGTTTGGATAGCACCAGCATAATAACGCTTATTAGGGGTTTTCCAGCTTTATGTATCATGATTAATTCGGATATATTCCATGGCGATGGGAAATGATTCAATCTGAAAATGGCGTTAAACAGCTCATATGCACTGAGCGCTCTCACGTTCATGACGCTGATTGACGCTCTTTCTCCCTTTAATCCTCTCTTCTCTTCAATACAGCTGACTATTATTTTTATTTTTTTAATAATTTCAAAAACCATTCCTTAAATTTTGATACAGTTTGAAAGTACTTTTGGCCAAATTTTTTTTACAACTTTTATCTGCTATCACTTTTAGTTGCTCCAGTACTGGAGTAGCTGACTCTCAGCTTACATATATACATTAGGGGACAACTACTATTATTATGATTTTCACTCGCATTTTTGTAAAACACTATTTTGTGAAATGAGCAAAGAAGCAAAGAGATTTTTTTACATTATAAACAATGTCTTTTTGTTACAGGTGTTAATGTGTGGCCATTCCAATAGAGGAATGGATGCCCGTTGTTGCGTGTCGATGACGTGTGATGTAATTCGGGAGTGGCGTTGCGTAAGCGCCGAGCGGCGTCACGGCCAAGTTCGCGTGTCGCGGCAGACCGTCAACCGTGCGTACCTGGGAGCCGCCACCGTGACGATGGCCACCAGCGAGCTGCTGAAGAGCCGATCCACGAGGCACGTGTCCTGTCCCGACCGGCTGGCGTAGATCTCCTCGATGCCATCGTCGGGCGTGAGAGCGAACAAGTGGTAACCGTCGCTGCTGCCCGCCACTAGCGACCTGCAGATCGACGCATCAATATTTAAGAGCAACTTGCTAATGTTAGTGCAACTTCAAAAAACTCATTTAGGAAGTTACAACCTAGACTTATGCTGTTTTTATGGCATAGCAATTCATCAATATTGGTTTAGCAGTTTAGGTGTGAAAACACCTAAACTGTTTTAAATTTAAAATTAGATAATGAATTGGTAAACATAGATGGGTTCCTTCACCCGGTAGGAATTGTTCTAAAACCCAACCAAACGCTAACTGCATAGTGTTACTTAACCTTGAAGAGAAAAATAATTTTCTTACTAATGGACTTAGGTAACTCAAACAGACTAATAGAACGCCGGGTTGGCGACAATTCTTGGCCCACTCTGCCACAAATCTTTGATAAAAAAAGTTCATTGTATGGAGCAGGTAGTGGAGCAGTAAAAAAAAACAAGTTGTGGAGCTTCTTGTATGATTGGTTTAACATCTCAGGTAAAAGAATATGAAAGTTTTCTCCTTTTGTTTGGTTTATTTGAATGACCACAAGAGGAGCTTCTTATAGTGTCCCACCAACAATGGAGGCAGTCTGCAATATGCAAGTAGGTATATAACCCAGGCGCATTAACATAACACTTAACCCTAATGTGTGGTGTTACTAGTTTGAAGCCTGATGTCATGTTAATATTATGTCCCTAGACATACTTATAGAACGCATAAACCTACTCGGAAAAATGGTTCTTCTTTAGATCTTCATAATACTAAAAACAGATTTGTGTACAGAATTCTGCTGTATGAGCAAAATCTTTTTCTTAATTATTCATATCCATACTATTATAATTATTTTCTTCCATGGCTTGGATGGGCCATGGATAATGTGACCAGACGCCCCGTTTTGAACAGGACTGTCCCTTTTTGTAATTACGAGTCCCGGTGTCCCCGAAATGATCTCTGAGACGCAAAATTGTCCCGTTTTCGGAAACCGCGCGAAAATTTGATTAGTCGAGCTGGCGTTGTCAGTCGACGCGAAGATAAGAGGAAGCGCCCGGGGTGACCGAGCTGTCATTGCCTTTGTTAACTATTTGTGTGACAGATTTTTCGTTCGCCCATTTTTGTTTGTTTTATTGCTGTTTGATGCTCGTGAGTAAATAAATAAATTTGTTCCTCTGTTAAATATAAATATAACTAAACATTTGGAATATATTTTTAATTCGTGACTTTTAAGCTAATTAACTTTTTCTGAATAAATAACTTTAAAAAAGTGTTGACTACCTGTTAATTGACCTAAAGAAACTAATGTCAAGAACCAAGTCAAAGAATAAATGGTCACGTTAGCCAAAGAATAAATGGACCGTCCAACCTACGCACTAGCTGTGCCCCCTTCTCTCCTGATACTGCTCTGGTGTTTTACTCTGGATGCATTGTCTAATTTCTATACATACAATAAAATTGTAAACGAGCCATGTAAAATTGTAAAATAAAATTAAATTGTAAAACAATTTGTACACCTTTTACTTATGTTATCGAGGTAAAAATAAGTTTTAGAAATTTTGTCTTTGCGTTTGTGCACGCTAATCTCAAAAACGGGTTAACCATTTGAATGTATTGTAGCAAGCTCCCCATAACATTTAGTGTTTATTTCATTCTAATCGGTTAACAAACAAAAAAGTTATGCGCTATAGTGAACACCACGCATTCAAAGTTGCGGGCTCAGCTAGTATTTGAATATAAATGAAAATAAAATATAAGTAGAAGTAACACCCCTTACAAATAGAAGCACGTGTAAAGTATAGGGATGCCAGACCATTTTCAACTTTTATAAACAATACTTATTATAATTATGTTCTAAAGTTGTTCTAAAAAGTAAGTACAACATGATTTACAATTTTGCCAAAATCTTTGTATTACCAAACATTACAATGGAACTTTATGATAATTAACAAATATAATATTATATTAAAATTTGTCTTCACAGTGCAATCAATGTTAATCCTTTGTTGTGAAGTAAGCACATGGCTAATACTGAAATCTTCACAAAAATCTCTTCAATCTCTCTTTCACAGATCACTAGCTCCAGCGGTTATTATAAATAAATTAATAATTACAGTATTTCCAATGGAATACATTGTATTGACGCATTGAGTAACAATAATAACAGTAACAAAAGCTATGACGCCATATTTGTTTATTTACCATCGAGTGAGATGCGAATATCGTATGTTTGTTAAAACAGCTGGCAATGACATATTGCATCATCGCAACAACAGCGAGCGACCGTTTCGTTAGCGAAAACCAACGTAAATTCGTGACGTTGGAAGTTGTCGCAATTCGTCGAGACGAGGAACCTTGACGCTCGATATCGACAGGAAGCCCACTCTCGAATATACGATACGAGTACCAGATACGGGCTTAAATCAGCTTTTGTGGTATCTATTTATAAGAATAACTTACGTGCAATCCTGGTTAAATTGAACGAAAACTCCTGCGCTGGAACTCTCTGTATTCTGACTTCCTCCCAGACTCATTGGAACGTTCTATGTGCTACTTAATTACGAAAACTACTAACTACGGGTGTCACACACTCACAATGACCTTTGCAACCGAACACAAACAGTCACTAATACTATTTATTACAAACTAGTCAGTTATTTGTTACATACACAACAGAAGTTAAAAAATTTTGACACAAAGAACGACCTTGCTGCTCTGCTAATAACAAGCCCCCTCCTCCCGCAACGCGACGACATTCGTTCGCTCATTCGTCGCCCCCACCCCAGAATTTCATCCAATCGAATAGCATTTTAAAAACAATACATTTGTCACCACGACCACAGTACATTAACTGTCACACCTGTGTCAAATTATATCATACTCTGTGCTTCCAAGTTCTGAGAGACTCTTCCGTTGCATTCGGTGCGGCAAACTTCGATCGGCGGTTTTTAAATTTCAGATTCAGATGCGGCTCACGCTCTAGCAAAAATTATTATATTTATTTATTTATTTATTTTATTTATTTATATATGAGGTACACAAAACAGGATGCTGTCGTTGAAGATTAATTGTAGAAAGAATTATTCATAGAGATGTACTAGACAGCAACCCAAAACATGTGCACACAGCACGTCCAAATTAAACAGTATCAAAATTGAAATAACAGAAGAGAGACGCGCTTTCATCCAAAGACAAGTTTAGCTGTATTTTATAAAAAGTTACTTTAAGATGAAAGCACGTCTCTACAAGGCTACAATAAAATAAATGTATTGCAATATACATAGTGCAATGAAATATTATGAATTAAGATTAATTGTTAATTGACAATGTTGATGACCACAAAATCTTAATATGGTTCATCTTCTTTTCCTAATGACACGCTATTGTGCTGCAACGTCACGCTTAGTTACTAAGGCCATGATGTTCTTTTTGAATTTACTTAAACTATTAATGAATATATCCACCTTACTGCTGTGCTTAGGGAGGAGATCGTTGTACTGTCGACACATCCTGACGAGGGGGTTATAAAATGAGGTATTATTAACGTGTACTTGTAAAGCAAAGGTATTAATAAAAGGATTTCGGGTTCTAGGTTTTATATTAAAATTAATAAGTGATAGAAGATACGGCGAGTCTATGTAGGAATGAATTATTTTGAAAAGACACAAGAGACTATATTATTATATTTATTAATATTAAAATATTAACAAATATTTTAAGCGAATATTTAATTAATAAATGTGAAATTTGTATAGGTACCTATATAGTACCACCTAGTACCTACGAGTGCGGCAAAAGCCAATCGGCGGGTTTTTAAATTTCGTATCCAGGTCCATCGGAACGGCCTCGCACACGAGTTATATTTGTGATTCTGATCCCGCATTGAACGGGTAAGGGCTTTACCCTTAAATACTCTGACAAGTTTACTCACCATCCCAATCCTTGAAGAAATGGGCTTTCATCTACACTCGATATAGTAACAGTACTAATGTTAGCGAGAATTTAATGTTAATGTCCTTATTTGGGCTCCGAAATTTTATAAGTAATTATCTACTTATATAAATTACTTAATAAATAAATATTAATATTACTTTTAGATTTTAAGTTTGTTAATGTCAAAGTACTCAATTTTTTTTTATTATATCGCTATAATTAATTATGTTATATTGTTAATTATTTTGATTGTGATGAAATGTATTAATTAAGATTTCGTAAATTGTACCTAGTTGCTACATAATACTTATATAAAAAAAACTAAATCTCATGAATTTACAAATACTTAGGTACCTGAGACCTTATAAATATTGACCCAATAAATATTAAAAATTAATAATTAATATGAATTTATTATATTTTATCAAGTGCGTCGGGGATGTTCCATAAAACAATTAAGCTATTTTTGGTTGTCTGCACACATGAGCAAGAGAGCTATCCTGATATCCAGAGGCATCAGCTGCCGGTTGGAAATGAAAATAGATCGAATAGATGGAACGTTTTGGTCCATGAGGCGCAATCCCTCGATTGAGGCCATTGCATATACCTACTAATGTGAACAAAATTATTTTTAAGCATAAGCTGTATTATTACATTGTGTATTAATCTTTGCATACAGGCGGGTGTCTTTCCTAGAGATCTTAAGAAAACTATTGTCAAACCTTTATTCAAAAAAGTTAATAGAGAACTAATGGAGTGCTATAGACCTATTGCTTTGATATCAATATTTTCAAAAATTTTTGAAAAATACTTCTATAAAGAAATTAATGCTTATTTAGAGAAAAATGAAATATTTTGTTGTGAGCAAAAAGGATTCCGTCAGAAGAAAACAATAAATATGGCTGTGCGTGATTTTTTAGTAAATGTTTTATATCAAGTAGATAAATCATTACCCGTTTGTGCTATTTATTGTGATATGTCACAAGCGTTCGATTATGTAAGTCACGATATTTTAATAAAAAAGTTAGAAGCCTATGGTATAAGAGGCAATGTATTGAATTTGATACAGTCGTATTTAAAAGATCGCCGTCAAATCACAGAAATTAAAACAATAAATTATAAAACTAAAAGTGAAAATACATACATATCAGAGGAACGTAATAATATTTATGGTGTCCCGCAAGGCAGTGTGCTTGGTCCTCTTCTTTTTATTATTTACATAAATGATTTGCCAATTGTCATTAATCATCCTATGACACTGTTTGCTGATGATTGTACAGTAACTGTGACTTGTGATGATAAAAATTCTTATGAGTCGGACATAAATGATACATTGTCATTAATAATAAAATGGCTTGAAAATAACAATTTAAAAATTAATCTAAATAAAACTAATGTTATGCATTTTAGTCAAAGATCCCGAAATCCAACCAATATTACAATAGCTCACGGTAACAGCATCATTAATGATGTTGATACTGTCAAATTTCTTGGCTTATCAATAGATAAAAAATTAAATTGGAAAAGCCACATAAATGAACTTAGTAAAAGGATCAGCAGTTCCGCTTATGCTCTTTATAAACTGGCCCCAATAGTAAATACAGATGCTATAATTACTGCTTATTATGGTATGGTAGAATCAGTTCTTAGGTTTGGTGTCATATTTTGGGGTAATTCTACAGATAATGATATAATATTTAAGATGCAAAAGCGGTGTATACGTGCTATGTTTAAATTAAGAACTATGGATAGCTGTAAGCCACTATTTATCAAATATAAAATTTTGACTCTCCCTTCTCTTTATATATTGGAAATAGCTTTATTTGTTAAAAGTAATATGCATTTATTTCCGACCTTAAACCAAAAAGTATCTCGAAATCGACGAAACGGGGATAGACTTTGTTTACACCCTTCCAAAACAAAATTAATCCGCAACAGCATACTATGCATGGCACCCATGATTTATAATAACATTCCTGAAAATTGTAAAGATCTACCTATACATTTATTCAAAACTAAACTTAAAAAATACTACTAGACAAATGTTACTATAAAATTTGTGATTTCCTCGAGGACAGGTTGCTATTATAAATAAATAACTTATAAATGAATAAATAAAAGTAATATAAAACCAATTCGATCTCAAATAATAATCGTAAATAGATATAAGAAATAAATTAGATATTTCCCTCGAAAACAAAATAATATTATACATTGTGTGTAATAGCTAATAGTAAGTTTAAATAGTTTTAAGTTATTGGTAATTTTCACACCGAATGATTGTCGGTAAGGTCATGTAGGAGCGGGACAATAAAAATGTTATCTCAGGTACAATACCCATGATCTCGAAAATAAATATTATTATTATTATTATTGTAACATAACGTATTTTCTTCTTTTATAAAGTTAATTGATTAAAGCGTGTACTTCATTAAATTTAGAAGTAATTTTTTTCAGTAAAATTTAATTTGTATTGTGCATGTATCTGTATTAATTCTAGAAGAACATATTGTTTTGATATGTTGATGTATTTTGAACTTGAATCCTGGCTGACTTTTAAAAATTGAAATAAGAATGTTTTCTTAAAAAAAGCTAAATGGAATATATGTATGTATGTCATTGGTGTAAAAAATGGTTGAGAAGAAAAAGACGAACAAATATGATGTGTTTTTTATAGTTTTCGTTTTATTCATGTATTATACAGAAAAGACAATATAACGTGCACATAAATATTTAAAAGTGAAGTTTTATTAAATAGAAATATCAAGGATCCCAAAACGCAGTGGCACATTACAAGAAAGCCTCATAAGATGATATAATAGGACACTCCAAGAAAATTGAAAAGAAACCGTTTGACTAGCTTGGTCAGCTTCTCGGATAAGTTAAAAATGCCATGGCCCCCCCAAAAGACCCAGGAATTCCATATTTTTGACTTAACTTTTCAATTCAATTCAAGTACAATTCAATTCATATATGAACTGAATATAGAATAATATAATCCATATCAATCAAAGTTATCGAAAGTTTCATAATTCATGTCAGACATTTGAGACAGTTCAAATACGCGATTACGCGGGTTAAAAGTATTTGCAATACAACCATAATGCATCTCAACTAGTAAAAAAAATACACAAAAAAATTACTTGTGATATTAACCCTAACTCCGAACTTTGTCAGAATGGGGGAGCCCAAAATGAATCCTGGATCCGCCCCTGCGGGAGCTCCGCTTCGCTTCGCTCCTGCCTTAAGCCCCTAACCTAACCGTTCCAAGTCGGATTTGCTCTGATAGAAAAATCGGGCAGGAGAGGTTTTGGGTTAAGTATTATGAAAAAAAAACCACGACTGTCTTCGCCTCGATGACTGAACGATGAACGACTAACGTTGCAATGCAATGAAAATTAAAATGGCGCCTCCCAGTGTTGCCAAATTAATTAAAAGTTTATGGATTTTAAACTTTTTTCAATAGCTAAATGAGATCTAAAAGTTGCTGCATATATTAAATTTATCGAAAAATTTTGCGGAAATGGATTTTTAGTCTTTTCAGTCAATAAATAGGATCAAAAGTCGCAATTCTGGTGACAAAGACACTAAATTACCAATACTATCGTCTCCGCGTTTCGTTGCCATTTTCGGAAATGGTGCAAGATTATATGAATTCCATTAATTTATTTCAAAAAAACTACGTGTTTCCGCAATTTGAAATTTTGCACAATTAATTACTCCATAGACCCTAAGCTTCTCCCAAAAAAGCCAACTCGACGGTCCATAATCTAAATTTTAGCCGACTTTGGAACCGTCACCGAGCGTCGGGGGGGGCGAGAAGCGCCCGGCCCTTACAAATAAAAACTTAACTAACTAATGCTTAACCTATGAGGGACCGGCTAGCCCTTTCTGAGCATCGGATTTCTGTTCGGTGTATTTAAATACCCTGTGGCTAGAGTTTTCAATGATGCAACCAAAGATGTTGTATTAGTCTGTACCTATAGATGGATCACAAAATGCAGCAATATTTTATTCTTTCTAACACCTTCAAATTGTCATAAAATTGAAAGAGACATACATATATAATCTGTCGGGTCGAAGTTGAGTGAATGTCTCCATTTTGACTATACAATGCAAGCTAAAGTTATAGCGTATAATAGTGCTGTGCATTTTTATTTATAACTAGATATCGTTGATATAGATTTTAAATATATGACGGATAAAAAGTATGGCTAAATGCGTTTCAGTGTACTGTTTGGTTATTCAATATAAATAAAATGTAGGTGCGTACTGGTACTCGCCGCATTGCTAATCGGTTGTATGAGATTGTATGCAACCTCTCGCATTTATTTCACCAAAATATTTCAAAAGAATAGTTATTTTTTAAGTAGAAATATTTAGAATCCATCCTTAAGGGGTAGAACGGGAGTAGGTTTTTATTACGAGAGAAAAAAAACTCGATAATCTTAAAGTTTTATTTTTAGAAACGATATCACAGATTGGATAATCTGTGATATCGTTTCATTTTAATCTGTGATATCGTTCATCTGTGATTCGTCAACATTTTAATTTAAAGACTTGCAGTTAATGTTGACGCTTGGGTATCCACGTATTTATTAGTAAGTTCTGGGTAATTTCTGAAAAGAAATAGTTTTTGGTTATTAATGATTCAAAAGATTTTCATAATTTTCATAGATTGAAGCATAACTTCTTTATAACTTATAGATATTACTTACAGGTTTACACGATGGTGGTTTGGGGTTTTGGGAATATTGTCGGCACTGCATCCGAGTGTAGAATTTTATGCTGATATCCTTGGCGAAAGCAAGAATCTTCAAAGTTCATCGAGCATATTCTTGTATATTGCGAAGCTCTCCAATCGTCGGCTTTTCTTACATTTTTTGTCCACATTTTTTTTTTAAATCGATGTCGGTGGGAAATCTGTTATAAATTGATAAAAATTACTTTCAACCTGCAGTGAATGCTAGAAATTGTCAACACTCTACTAAAAATAAATTAGTTATCGATATCGATAAACTTATCAAGATCAGACTACAGCACTATAAAGCAAGACAAATGTCAAATATTCCGATTAACTTTGGTTTTTGTAAATTTTAGTTATAAACACCAGCTTTTCTTTAAATAAATCAACCTTAGAGCTGTGTATGCATGTACTATGATTCATTTTTAGTAAATAATTATAAAAAATTGTTTACAAAACACCAAAATTAATGAGTGCGAGCTGTGCGACTTACCGGTGAAATGATATATTTCCATTATTCTCCTTCAAAACACCCACTCTACGTGGACAAACGGGAACAGTACAAGCCATTCTTGGCAAGCAACAGATTTATGAAATCACACTTTCAGATTATTAAGTATTTTAAATCACATAAAGCTAAAGGCGCTTGTTAACCAGCATGATATAAACAAATATGACGTTGCCTTTTTTATGGCGCGCAGCGTTTTAAGACGTCATATTCGGCTATTGTTATCTCTTTTTAACATACGACATGCAGCCATTAGAAAGACGGGTATCGAGTATCGAAGGAATCTTCAATTTTTATTGTTTCATCTATACACTAATACAATTATCTTTGGATGCAACCTTGTCTTGTGTCAATCAATGTTCTATTCTCTCCAAATTCTCTCATTCTCTCCACAGATTCTCCATCGTCTCCATGTTTACATTCAATTCAATTTCAAAACAAGAAGCAAAACTCAAAACAAACGTGTCTTACGTGTTTTTTTTTCATAAATATTACAAGATTTATAGTTATTTAATTATATTAAAAGTGTGATGGGTCGTAAAATCCCTGCAAAAAAACACAGAGGCGTCAAAGATCCGTTGAAGCAACAGGCGTTGCGTTTACAGCAGTAAATAGATTTTAAATTATAACCTCTTCTACAGCTGATTACCTATTTGCCCCTTTGAGATTTGTTTCTAATTTATGTCATAAGTGCAAATTGTATCTTTTTGTCCTGCTTTATACTTTTTATTAGTTACAGGAAACCTCGTAAAGGTGTACACTAAACGTTGATTAGATTTCGTGTTTTATACAGTTACGTGGTCACTAGTTGTATAATCAACAAACAATACTTGTGTAGGATAGGATCAATCCTGTGACAATTTAATTGCAGATTAAAGGGGAAAATAAATGCTCCACCCAAAGACCCCGATGAGCAGCCTGTTCCACGTTCTCTCATACGATTATTTCAATTCCAAAATGAAAAGAAGCCGAAAAAGAACATTAAAAAAGTTAAACAAAGAGGTAGGTTAGTCAATATTTTTGTAGCGATTATAATATGGTACCTATTGTAGAAAAAAAAAGAACTAAGTGATATTGTATAAACTTATGATTATTAAAATGATGTGTTTCTGGTTGTTAATGGATAAGTAACTGCTTACTAACTAACTTATTAATTATATAAAATTCTTATAATTGATCAAAAACACAATTCAGTGTTATTTGTCTTTATAAGAGTGTTAAACAATATTCTTATTCTACTCCCACTTGGAAATGTCTTCATAATAAAACTCACTCACTCCTCACTCACTTCACTCTTTTCTGTCTAGCACAACCAACGAGAGCACCAAGATGCAACCAACTAGTACAATCACCAGAAGAAAATATTTTTTGCTTATTATTTGTCTTGTTTATTTTAAAAGACCCTCAGCTAATGTCTAATTTAATCTCGATTGGTTCATTAGACTACAATAGCTTAAACTCAATTAATAATTACGAACTTTCAATACTTGCACTCATGGGCAAACTTGTTAAATTGTTAATATTCTCTTGGAGAAGAAACAAGCTTATGACTTACTTTTATGGATTAGTGTAAAGGGCGGCAAATATTATTTTTGCTTGGAGCGGCTAAATAGCTAGATCGGGCCTTGCTCAGCAGTAATTCAGTATTTCTTTGTAAATTTCAGATTCCAAGCGAGATGCAATTGAAAGGAATCCAGTAGCTCAATTGAAGCGGCTGCCGGGTGAGAGCGGGAGAGCCTTCTCCCTCCGCATCAACAGTGCAATTCGTGGTCTCAACAACCCAATGGAACATGACCTGTATCAGGTATGTTGCAAGAGGGCTATCGCTCGCTTCAGATTTCATTTGGTCAAACATCTTATGTAACGTATACATTCATACGTCGGGGTAATATTGACGGCCCGTTGGATGAGTGGCAAGAGTGCTTGCCTAACGTCTCAGGGGCCCCGGGTTCGATTCCCGGCGGGGTCAACTTTGGAAATTTTAATGTTATTTTCAAAATTGACTGGTCTGGATTTGAAAAGAGTGGTAGGGCACCACTGCGTTTCGCAGTCATTTGAGCAGCCCCCCTGGCGGCAGTAACCACCTCCTTACAGAATACCGTCGTGAAATAACAGCATATACATGACGTTGTGTTGCGGTGAGTGAGTAAGGGATGCCAGAGCCCATTTCCTTATCCCCTCCTAATGTCAAGTCCTCCGCACTTGCAGCAGCTGTGACATTGCTTGTATTATAGGCGACGGTAGCCACCTACCATCAAGAGGACCGCCAGCCTGTCTGTTGACCTAAACATAAAAAAAAAACGCATTTTCAACTAGTTGGGAAAAAGTGGCTAAAACTTAATTCTCTCAACTTTGGTATAATGCATTAAGTTACTGAAATGTGGGCTAAATTCATAATTATTAAATGTAGTTTAGCTCTGAACGGGTTTCGTTTTGTACACGTGTAAAGGTAGAATATGTTTTTTTTTTATGAGCATGATGGAGAATGGCTATCAAGGGGTAAGACCGGACTAAAATTTTAAATCACTTCTATTGTCCGAAGAACAAGGTTTATAAAAAGGAATATACAAGATCTTTCTAAATCTATAACTTTATTTAAACATAATCTAGAAATACTAGAAACTCTTTTTTCTTTTAGTTTGGGGTGTCCGATGCGTTTAGTTTCGTTAAACTGTTTTTGTTTAGTTTAGTTAAAACCGGTAATATTCAGTGCAGAAGCAGATTTATAAGACATTTTCTTCTTTATTTCATATAAGCGTAAGTGTTTCAGAGCCTTAGGTTGTTTAAATGTCGCTCGAGACATCTATGTTTTCGGATCATATTCCTCGATTGGAATGATGGCAGAATTAAGAGGATAAATGCCACCTTTTACAAAACCATTTTTGGCTTTGCTTCTTGCCATATTCGCTTACGATCAGTTTAACTCGCGAAGTTTATTTTCGAGAAGAGTGAAATACTGCTGAATGTTCCACGGGTTGCGGTTTTTTTATTTACAAATTATGACACTGACGAAAAGAAATAAACCAATCCGGTTCCAGTCTTCCATCTCTAAAGGGGGTATCTAATTAATTTTTTCTTACAAACTCCTGACTTACATCGAGCACCTCTTCCTAACCCTAAGCCCTAACCCCATTTTTCCATTGTACGAAGGCGGGAAAAACCGGATAGACATTTACCTTGTTTTTTGTAATGACGTTTAGCACGGGTCCAACTCGGCGGTGCGACTCGCGAACACTGGACTGGATATCAAATCAGAATAAAATAGCGTCGCACACAGTGTGGACAGCGTTAAAAATATTGCCGAATTAGTCGGGAATTTGATTGATACGGTCTAACCCCAGCGCCGAACTTACCCCAACACACCTTATATAATCCACATAATATAATGAAGCTCAAGAAATTCTAGACCTGATGCATATTAGGCTTTGTACAGGCTTAAGCATACTGCGTTTTAGGCTTATAAAGAACAAAGATAATAAGGAGAAGGCCTTCGATTCAATCGAAACATGGACAGTGCCCGAGGCTTTGCAGCTGTATCGCATTGACCATCGGTATATAGAAAGAGTGCAAAAACTGCAAATAGTTTTTTTATTCCCGATTACTTCAATGAAGGTTAACTTAAATAACACACAATTAAGCTGAATTAAGTGACCCAAAAGAGGAGAGCCCTACATCTCTAAGGATAAGGAGGTAATATCAACGATTGTAAATCCCATTAAATTGCAGGATCAAGTGGAGGAGAGCGATGTGCACGGCCGCCGCATGGTCGAGCAGCGCGCGCGTCGCGAAGCGAAGCGACGCCGAGCGAAAAAAGCGAAGCCGCCTCAGGAGAGCGCGGGGCCGAAGCGGGAGCCGTCGCCTCCTGCGCCTTCGACGCCTCCCGTTCCCGAAGTGCAGTACGAGCGCGTGGCTTTCGGAGAAGTCGCTCACGCGCCCCCCACGCTGCGGAAGCCCTCCCGCGCCCTCCCCGCGGACAGGAGACGCCACCTCCTGCTCGACGATCTTCTGGAGGGAGACAAGAGAGAGCGCGCGCGACTCGACGCCGTGGCGGCTTATCGCGCGCTGAAGGCACGCCGCCATCTTTCATCATAGCAATAAACCTTTCCCTGGTCTTACTATCTTTTTATTTAATAATTTAGTCGTTCATTCATTACACCATAATAAAGAAAAAAAGCATTGACACGCATCAGACGTACTTTTTATGGTTTAATTTTATATTGTACTTTTAATAGCTATTTTTGATCTTACTGTTTGCTTCCTTTTGTACATTTTACACAATAAAAAACAAAAGATAAAATCAACCCAAAAGCAGCTTAACAATTCAATTCAATGAATGGTTTAATTGAATAATTCAATTAAACCATGAGAACGGTCAACGAGGACCGCAGAACGGCGCGCACCCATCACCCCGCTGCCTGTCTCGTCGTCTTCGTGCTCCTCGGCGGACGAATTTTTAACCGCCGACGCAGGAGCACGGACAGGACTACAGTTTTCAATAAACCTGACATCGTGGTTATTGACCGATCCCAGCGCCGGACGATACTCGTCGACATCGCCGTCCCATATGACGAAAACCTCGTGAAATCCGAAAAAGAAAAGCTTAGACTTGGATCACGAGGTGACCGCCATGTGGGACGTCGATTTGACAATTATCGGCGAACAGTCTGATAGCGAAGAGTCTCGACCGACACCTCGAGAGGCTCTCGTCAGATGGCCGGATCAAGCGACCGATATAGAAGGCGGTACTTCTTGACACGGCACGAATTGTCAGGAGGTTCCTCACTCTGCAGCCCTAACCACCGGTAGCTTGGGGTCTTGCCCCGCCACCTGGGGAATTTTTATAATATTGTGGTTTATATTGTAAAAAATTTAAATTTAAGGTTAAACTATGTAATTAATATTAATAAAGTGCAAACGCCTGTCGCAAACAATTAGCAAAAAGATTAACCGATTTGAATGCGGTCTTCACTGATGTATTGTAGCAAGCTTCCCATAACATATAGTGTTTGTTTCATTCCATTCGGCTTCCAAGCAGAACAATTATCACGCCTTTTACGAAGTTCAGGGCCGAGAGCCGAGACCTACCGTATATACTTTTATTTTAGAAAAATGAAAAGAAATATATAAGTAAGCGAAGCGTGGCCGGGTTCAGTTAGGCCGTTGGATGAGTGGTTAGGGTGCTTGCCTTAACGTGCCGTTCTAGGGTTGCCGGGTTCGATTCCCGGCAGGGTCAACTTTGAAAAATGAACTTTTCAAATTTGGCTCTGATCTGGATCTGGAAAGTAGTGGCAGGGCACATTGCGTTTCGCAGTCATTTGGGCAGCCCGTCTGGCGGCAGTGACCACCCTCTTACAAAAGACCACCGTGAAATGACAGCACGTGTGCTGTTGTGTTTCGGTGAGTGAGCAAGAGATGCCAGAGCCCATTTCCCTATCCCCTCCTAATCCTTATCCTTAATCCTATTGTAGGCGGCAAGCGCACTTGCAGCACCTGTGGCGTCGCTTGTGTTGTAGGCGACGGTAGCCACCTACCATAGAGTGAACCGTCAGCCTGTCTGCCAATGTTAACATAAAAAAAACCAACCACATTGCGTATGTTACTCGAGCGTGTTTTTACAGATTAAAAGTATTGTAGAAAATTCGTAAGTTGATCTCAAATAAGTATTTTGCTCTGTGAAACGGTTGTTCTCTTTGAACTAAATTATTGTAAACCGTTTATGGTCCCTGTATTTTGAAGAGGTCGAAACGCTCCTCTTTACAGAGGATTCTTTACTACGTCTTTCTGAAAGACGCTAATATTCTGAGAATGGATGCCCGTATGCGTCTGCATTAATACTGCTTTTGTCTTTGGTATTTTAAAATTTTTCCTGGGAGCAGACCCCTCAATACATTCAGCCTTTGTCCATTCCAAAAAAAACAATTTGTAGGTGGTACACGTTGTACTCATGTTACCGAAGTCAAAAAAATAGTTTTTAGAATTTTTATCTGCTTGTCGGTTTGTCCGTGCGTTTGTGCACGCTAATTTCTGAAACGGCTTAACCGATTTGATTGCGGTTTTCACTGATGTATTGTAGTAAGCTTCCCGTAACGTTTATTGTTTTTGTTTCATTCCAATCGGTTTACAAACAAAAAAAATTAAAGGCTATACTGAATATCACGCGTACGAAGTTGTGGCTCATTTAGCTGATATTTGTATTTTTACTTGAGAAATAAATGTTGCTTTCTTGCAATTGGAAAATTGTTAAATTGCAATTGGAGTTTCTAATGATTTTCAACGACATTTCAGAGGGGCACTCCCCTCGAAATATCAAAGAGCATTGGGTCCTGGGTGTGTGGACATTTCGAGTAGGGTCGAGTTTAGGTGTCATTTGGAAGGAAAGGCTACTCTAGCTTCAAAAAAAATTGGCGTGTTGAACAGAGCAAAGCAGTATTTCACACCGGAGCAGCGCCTTATTCTTTGTAAGGCCCAAATTAGGCCCCACATGGAGTACTGCTCTCACCTCTAGGCTGGCGCGCCTAAGTATCAGCTGGATCCATTTGACACCTTACAGCGTCGAATGGTTCGAATTGTTGACGATCCAATAATGCTCATACATCAACGATTAGAACCACTTAGTTTAAGAAGAGATGTAGCCTCTCTTTGTGTGTTCTACCGTCTGTACAATGGCGAGTGCTCGGATGAGTTGTTCCAATTAATGCCTACCTCAAACTTTTACCACCGCACTGCGCGCCATACATGCGAAGTTCATCCGCATTACTTGGATAAAGTGCCGCTGCGCACAGTTCGGATGAGTAGAAACTTTATCCCACGGACGCGCGATCTTTGGAACAGTCTCCCTTCTAAGGTGTTTCCATCTAGCTACAATATGGGCTTCTTCAAGCGAGCAGTAAATAAATTCCTGCAAGGTCGGCAGCGCACACGTACCCCCTCTGGTGTTGCTCGTGTCCATAGGCGACGGTAGCCACCTACCATCAAGTGGACCGTCAGCCTGTCTGCCACCTTTTATTAATATAAAAAAAAGGACTTCATACGGCATATTAAATTGAACAATGTGTCTTTCGGTAAATCCGTCTTGCGCTAGCATACTTTTGTACACTTCTAATAAATAATATTAGACTGCGATGCGCTCCCTCATTCGCCTCCTAGAAGAGGAGAGACGGCGGTGACTGTGCTTAGCGAAGCTTGCGGTCTGCCGGTAAGTACCGACGACACGAGGAAAACCTCGATGTTTATGCGGAACAGGGAATTACCTATTACTTACCTACGCATTAGCCACCTGTCACAGCGCGACGTCACCATTTTGTTTTTGGGGTGACAGGCACGTAGGTTACAATGATTATCGCGTGTCCAACATATCTCAAACCGAGATACAACATATTTTATAACATACTTGATAAATCTCTTATAGAAGAAATGACAGCGCGTTATCGCAGGCCGTGCGATTACTAAGTGTAGAAAGAAAACGGGATACGTTGCCCTGTCGGCGCTGGTGGTTCCCGGCGGGATAGGACGAGCTTATACCCAGTGTTCGGATGGAACGGCGACCGTGAGCCTACGACGCTCATAGTGGCCAAAAAAACAACAATCTCCGCGCTTCTTAAAGCTATAAATCTAAAATTTCAAAAGCCATATAAGCCGTTGCCTACTTTTAAAACGCGTAAATTAATATTCATGAGTTGCGTTTCAAACTTGTTCTTATAATTTATCCTGATACAGGAAAAAGCGGAGGATCTTATAAAATCTCTTGCTGAATATATTATACGTTTTTTATTGCCATGCACAAACCTATTTTTTGTATTTTGTACCCTGTATTTTTTGTTATTCCGTGCACAATGGAATATGCGTCAGACATTCAGAGGCAAATATTGTCACTCTTTACTAATTTCAAGTTCAATGAGATCAGAACGATTCCAAATCCAACGAGATATCAACGTTCATTGAGATAATATATTATTATGTCCGCGCCAAGGACGCACAAAATCAAAATCGCTTACGTATTTTCTTGCCGAGTTGCCATTTTTTTAGCCGACGGCCGGTTCGAACCAGATTTTTTGTTTTCGTCTCGGAATATCAAATTGAAATATGTTTACGTCAGGTTCTTATAAAAAGTTTACGATCTAAATTGTAATGTTTTTTGTTTGTATATCCACCTGCCCGTTTATCGTTGACTGTTTTACGAATGTTAAACATAGTCATCAGGTCGATGCTATACGACGATAAGACGATAGTAATGAATAATTACATTCCTCACGTGAGATACTCGTGGGTACACACGAACGTTACTATCTGTTCATACTTCTCTTTTGGTGTTTGATGATAAAGGAACGAATTACAATTTAAGAAAAAAGCCTAGGTAGGTAATTCCTCGTAGGGTAGAACAGTGCGAAAGTACCCTATAACACCCATCCAAAGTTTACTCACCTTAATATTATAAAGGCGAAAGATTTGATTTTTGTATGTTTGTTTGTATAAACTCAAAAACTATTGATTTTAAAAATTCCTTTACTTATAGAAACTTGCAGTCATTATTTGGCAAGTGCTGTCAAACCTGTCGATGATACATCAAAATTTGATAATGTACTACTTACATGTTTATATGGTAAAAATCATCATATCACAACCCACAAAAAAGTTAATTTTGTTCAAATTAGTCGAAACACGTGTAAATAAATAGCTTTATAATCGAGGTTGATTCTCTTTAAATTATTCGACTCTGATTTTTCTTTTACAACTTACAACGATTATTAAAATGCCCAATGCTATTACTTATAATAGTTACCTACACATTTTATTTTCTGTTTACTTTATAATATCAGTCGTATATATATATAGTGAAATTAACGTGCGAGGACTGGCCTTCCAATGAAGATCCTGTCACTCCCCTCATGTTATGTCTCTTATGTACTGGCGCCTGCGTCGTCTACTCTGAAGGGATTCACCAAGACCTACAGCGAGACTGTTGGTGAGTGCGTCTATGCGGTTCTTATAGCACTTCGATCTGTGTTCTATCTCTTCAAGTATTCATGAAAGAAGTCGCAGTACATTGGTACAATCGTACAGCGCTCAGTTGCGAATGTAGATACCTCGTAGTTGTAGGTACTTAACGGTCACGTCACGTCATCGTCGCATTATCGCTTATGTTTATTATGTATTCTTTGGGAAATAATGATGCATTATTATTTAGGTGTGGATTACCTCCCACGTGTCACATTTAGTCATACGTAGCGATTGTTGGATGCTATTCGCTTTGCAGCCATTTATTCTGTTGGTGCGACTATAATTTGACTATTTCAAAAATATTTACGAATCGTGTAGAAAACCTAGTAGAAATTACTTTTGGAAATACTAACATTACAAAACGCAAATTAGATGATAATTCAAAGAAATAAATTGACCAATATTCAGACGCCAATTTCAGAGTATTTTGGCGGCCAGAACTTCATTCCAACTTACATAATGAAATAGGTACATATATAGATACAATTATTTATCGGAACCAAAGTACGCAGTGACGTCGTTAGAACCTGTCAAGATTGTACGCAGTAACGTTCATAACGAAAGAGCTCTAAGTCCGTCTATTATAGGTGCCGTTGAAGAGCTGCGCAAGGGAGGAATCCATGTGAGCTAATTTTTGAAAAGGTAGATCTGAAAGACGGTAATCGTGGGAATTACCTTATTCGTATACCTAATTGGAAATTTAAGACACCAGATCGTATAAGCGAGATCGCACAAGGCCATTCGCCTACTTATCGATAATCTCTTCGCGACATATCGCCGATACTCGTCTCTTATCTGACATCGCTCTGACAACTCAATAGACACCTATTACCGAAGACACCTCGAGATACGGGACCGAGACGCAATAGGAGCTCTGTCGTCGGAAAAGACGAAACTGGTTTTTAATGAAAAATATCGCGCACAAAAGCTGAATAAATTAAGGAAGCCAACTCGTCGCTCGGGAAAATTCATTTGAGAAGGTTGCGGTGTTTCCGATCTAATTGTATGATTCAGCTTATCGATTACAATTAACTAATGGTTATATTTAACTATAATTAGGCACACTTCGATCTGAATACTAATTGGCAGTGATTAAGTAGTATTTCGTACCGCAAAGCGATGACGAGTCAAAACGATGAGTATCGGCCGCGTCACGTGGCGCGATTCCGCAAGATGGCGTGTCTCTGTCGACCGATTTGCGACTGCGCTTACGCTTAAACGTCTCAGGCTTCTCAGGAAAATCATTAATGATTAAAAAATATTAATGAGGCAACGCAGGACGCATCATTTGCACCTGCGTCATAGTTCCATTGTTATTAACATTCCCGACCTACAGACCGACGACACACAGACGTACCGACTCTCAGTCGGTCAAAGTTGGTCAGTGGGTCATAGTCACTAACAGGGATACTTCGGTAGGGATAGGTGTAGGTATGCCTTGACAATTTACAATCGAAAAAAAATCAACTACTCATGTTTCAAATATGACTAAATTAATAATTAGGTATGCTTAAACGATATAATACCGGAATTCGAAAACGACGTAGAATCCAAGTCCAACAGATAAATCGGTGTCGATTCATTCTAATTGAATTGTTTCCCTATGCTATCATCCTTTTGAATTTGTTCATGGTTTTATTTGGCTTTATTTTCGCTATTAATTTCAAGTAGCAGTGATATCACATTTCCATAAACCAGGATTGTTGCGGCTGACGGCCTACCCACACTCAATGCACACGAGCGTCGCACAAACATTGTCCATATGAGCCGAATATGTGGTCGATCTTGGCCGATTTCTTTAAATTAAAACAAGGACTTTATTTATTTCCGCGAACCTTCGTCACCGGTTACCGCTCTCGTGATACAATTACTGCCAAATATATCCTTAAATATGTTTCCGCCAGTCTGAACTAGCCCGAACTAGAAATCCCTCAGTCTTTGTTTCTGGCGAGTAAGCAGCGGAAGCTGTGCAAGTGTGGATGATACAGCCAACATCGTAGTTGACATTCACTCAAAAAAACTAAACGTATTAAATTTTCTTCGTGTTAATAGATAACTGGATACCTAATTACTTTATATAATTTAGTTACATTCTGCATACTCAGTAGTCACATGTTCCAACAAAAGTTGGAGTAAGTAGGTATTTGTACCTACTTACGTTTTATAAGTAGGTACAAATAGTTCATTTTATCGACGTCAGATGTCGCACAAATGTCGAAGTGACAGATAACGTAGCGTTTTTTAGTTAACACTTGTATAAAATTTCCATACCGGGGGCCTTATCAGTTCAACTCTAAAAAGTCTGTGCGAACGAATAAGGTATATCAGCCTCAATCAAATTTACTAAACAACTTGTCTTCTGTGTTTAAACTTGCAAAAAAAAAATGAATGCAAAATATGTAACATTAGTGACAATATTTGAAAAATGACACGTGTCCTTTGTGGGCGTTAGACAAACTTTGCTTCCACGCCGAAGTGACCGAAGAGAATAATCATACTTATCTATGTCGTTGTAAACCGCAACAATACAAACGGAATGCTAAATCGTTTGTATTTAAACACGTAACAATATCATTTGTTGCATAATAGTCGGACCACGTGGCCAGAGGTGGCCAGAGGTGGCCAGAGGTGGCCAGAGGTGGCCAGAGGTGGCCAGAGGTGGCCAGAGGTGGCCAGAGCGATCATTTAAATAGCTAATGTTGGAAAGTTATAAACGAATTTTGTTTGTGTTTACGCCGATGGAAAAGACATATATTTGGCGTGTTATCACCGAGTTCTAACGGTAAACATGTTTATCTTTAAAGTTACAATAAAAAACAAAACGTTTTTGACGAAGCTGTTATAATAATACATACTCATGTTTACATTCACAGGAATATTACAGGAATGTTTACATTTTTATGTCACTCGATGGTAAGTGATTACCGTCGCCTAATAACACAAACAACAGCAAACGTGCTGTTGACTGTGTGTGCAAGTAGTGTGGTACTGGTTAATTTGTTTTGTCAACTTAGAAGGACCAATTCACGTTTTCATGGCACAGCACGCGATAAGGTCGTGTGAAGCATATTGGCCGTCTGCTGCACGCCTCCATGGCCACCGACGATGCGACTTCTGCGCGTAGGCGACAACCTTACAGGGATGCAGCGCGATCTCTTCTAATTCGTCTCATTTTTCATAATCCGCTTAAAAGGAAAATCGACATCGGTGACTCCGACGTAGGCGTACAAAAATTTCGAAACTTCGACCTAAAATACCAAACTGTGTCTCAAATATATTATACAACATCGAGTCCTTTGGCGGTTGTTCGTGCTCCGCTTAACGATAGATCGCTATCACCACCACCACCACCATTGGAAATTCGTCTTCGTCTTCATTCGCCTGTTAAAATTTTGGCTAATTTATTAAGAGCGAAAGATGAGACTGTCTCCCTAATTATTTAGTGGTATCGTTTTACACCTACCGATGTCACGGGCGGTGGTTCGGTGGGTCCGCGACGCCCAAGTCTTGCATAGGGCAAACATCACCGCGGCCAAAACAGCCTATCGGTGGCCCCGCTGGGCAAAATAAATGCTCCACTTGTCATTTTCACAACAATACTTATCGGTAATATTGGTTATTGAATGATGATCTGCCAGGAACTAGGGGGCCATGGGCACTTGTCCAGAGCGCCCAAAGAAAAAGGAGCCCACCGAACGCCGCTGTTTACTTCTAGGAGTGACGTACGCTCGCTCGTTCCTCATGTGCGTGGCGTTAGTGTTATAACCGTCATATAATTGTAATACGCGTTGTGTATTTACTTACGAAAAGCGAAGGCAAATACCTTCGTTATCGTTCCTCGTGACCGTGACAAAGGTCTCGCTCATATCTCCTCAATGGTGCGTCAGCGTTAGCGATTAGGGATAGTGTAGGGTTGGGAGAGTAGGGTCATCATTGGAGGATTGAATATCTGCACGAGCAGATAGCACCGCTTACTACTAGGCTGACGGTGTGAGGTCGGAAATACCACGATAAAACTGTATATCTGGTTTACGCAAGCGCTTTACGTTTTCCTTTCGTTTAGTAATAGACGGAAAATAGAAGTAATGAAACGATTTTCCTCAAAAGGGCCTCTCGTTCAGTGAACATAATATCATAATCCCGCGTTTCTGTCAATTATGAGAGGGAGATTAAACTCGGTGGAAACATTGCCGTTAGATAATGTCGCAGTTCGGCAATAAAGATTTACAATGTGTGTCTTACGAACGCCTCTATCCACAGTTTAATCCTTTGTTTGGTTTTCATACGACTCCTATCTATATTAAGCACACCGAGATTTTCGGATACTATTAGGTTTACCTACGACGATAAAAAAGTAATCGCGTTTGGAATCGGCGGTTAGAAGTATGACCGGTCGTCGGTACACTCGGTATCTTGGTAGAGAATGGAGAAGACCATCGGCGTCCGTGACGGGGTGCGGCGGCGGCGGGTGGCGTGTGGCGGGTTGCCCGTGGCCTGCGGATGAGTCACGGAGTGGCACGGTGTTGACGGCGTGCGCCTGCGAAACCGGTTCCCGTTCCCCCTTCGCCGCCTCCTCCCTTTACACGTGCTCGCTCCCCCGGAGTCACATGACTCGAAGGTCGACCTCCCGCCCTCCCCGTCGCCCGCACCGCGGAAACCAGTCGCCACTTTCCTGCGCGCGCGCTCTCTCCGCTCCCCACACCAAAACGCAAATACACGCACCCGTAGATAAGGAATTTCAAAATATTTTCTCGCATTGACGCGAACAAACGTTTGAATAAGATTTAGTTTTAAACAAAGCGAAAGCGATTAGTGCGCGCAAACAAGGCGCATCACATGATACAAGCGCACACACGAGCGCGCAAACGCGGATCGCTCGTTCTGAAAAGAGTTCAACGCGCGTGGAGAGCGAACGCTCCCCGACCCATTCGCAGCTCCACCCCCGCGGCACCCACGGCGTCAGCTCACAGCTCACGGTCACGAGAACGTACCGTCCACGGGTTTCTTAAGTATTGCCCGTAAATCAGCTGAAACTACTGATCCAATTTTGATGACATTTCTTTTGAAGAGAGTTCGATACTTACATAGGTACTTTTACTTGGCAATAATAATTCTAACTAATACTTATTATAAATACGTGCGTTTGTTAACGTCATAGTGACGTCAAAAGGAAGTATCGTTCCCGAGGGACCATCTACTAAAAATATAGAAATGGACGTGTGATTTCACGCGCCGCCGTTGTCAACAGTCATGTGACGGATAAACAATATGTGATAAAATGAAAAACATACATATATATTTTCTCTGTACAAATTAATTAATTGCAATTAATTTAATTAATGCAAGAAGTTTAATTAGTATTATTTTATGTACCTACCCTAACCAGTGCGAACAAGAAATATTCTGATTTAACGAAATCACACAAATTAATGGCTTCCCTGTAAATTGGGTGTTTTTGTTTACAAAAAAGGGCGCCGACGGAGTCGCGGGCGAAGACTAGTTTAATTATAAAATTGAATAATATATCTCGCAAGGTAGTCGGTGCATGTGCACGTGCGATCGGCGAGTCCTGTTCACAGTCGATATAGTATCGATACGATGCCGATGACGTAGCGGTGACGTCGAGGCGAACAGGTGTCCGGGGGCGCGGGCGGCGGTGCGGGGCCGCGGGGCGGGGCCCGCGCAGCCTCCGCCGGCTGCGGCACCGGTGGCCGTCTAGCCGCGTGTTGCGCATCCGAGCCGCTCAGTCGCGCGCCAAACGCGACCGTGTCCACGCGCTCTCCGACCACGGAGCGTCCCGCCCCCTGCCGCTCGCGCCGAGACCCTCGCGGCATGAGCAGCTGACACTGACAGCATCTTCCTCGACACCATCGTCGTCACCGCTGCCAGCCCACCGGCTCCGGCTCCTACAGGTCAGCATTTTCTAACTTAATATATTTACTTGTACCTACGTGAATAACCTTTTTACCGTTTGTCCATTTTCAATGCGTGAATATTTCTTTTCCAATTAGTGTGTCAAATTAATCAATTAAATAATTATAAAAAACATACTCTTCGCTCACCTCGGTGCCTCGGGTCGAACGACCATAGATTTAAAGCCATTTTATTCTCTGGGACTTTGGATTTTTCACTTTTATTTTATTTCGAGAATAAGTATCACTGTCTAACTAAATGTATTTAACGGTTGGTGTGTCAATAAACAAAACAATAAAAATACACAATAAATTTACACGATATTGCACTCGTCTTAAAACGACCTCCACTATTAGTGATCCAAAATCCAAAATAAATTCTCGAATGGTAACTCATTCACCATTCGAGAATTTAATTTTTGAAAAGAATCACAAATTGTTTCTTGCCGAATATTTATTGCATGTAATTAATTTAGTTAAATATGAAAGTAATTCTAAAAAAGGCCAATTTTTATAAATAAGTAGTTAGAATTCAATCAATCCTGACTGCGAATCACTGATAAATGATTGTCCGTATCGAGTGTCGCCTCAGCGAATGCGTTGCAGTGGCGTTTGCTCAATTTATTTATCAACAGAATGATAACCGATGCACGCGTCGGCCGTTGCGATCATCAGGAAGAATGCACTTTGCTCTTTCGGATGCGACGTTCCACTTGACGCCGATCGCGACACACTTGGCACAGGAGCCAGGGAGTCGTATCGTGAGGCCTCCTGAACGTCAGCTGCGGTCTCGTAGGTGGCGTTTCCTCCCGATTGAAATATTTAGCAATGGATGCTCCCGTCTGACACCTTTTAGGTCATCAGCTGACAATGTTTCCACCGCGATACGGTCCGCTGATATTTTTTTATAATTCTTAATTATTTTTATTTATTTTTTTTAAGTTTCGGTGATCTGCTGACGTATTAATATTAGGTTAACTGTAATTTGATAAATATAATATACCGCCGCTCAACCCGTCGAGAGGAACTCGGCGATGAAGATGCGTTGCCGGCTTGCGGTCCAACTGTGCTCGCGGTCATAACCGATTTACCGAAGTGTCTTTGCGGCGACGGAGTTATAACATTGGCATTTAAACGCTTCACGTTCGCCTACCCTCGGACGTAGGATCCGATAGGTAGCATCGCCTTTTACTTTACTCGTGCGCATTTCATAAGGACACGTCACACTGTAAACACTAATCATTTTTTTGTGCACTGAGCACTCAATTAATTTACCTACCTATAGAAACACTTATTTAGAGCCAATACGTCAAATATAAATAAAAAGAAATCAACACCGAAAACATTATTTAATTATGGATCTGTATCAATAAAAATGAGTCGACAATTTTTTTGTTCTAAATGTTCGTCGAGGTCCAAGGAAGGTTCTTAGGTATCTTATCTGTAGATAGTTCCGTCGAATCCTTAATCTGTTTCATCATCAAAATTCACAGGTGCACAATATCCCGATGTACAACCGGTTTCGCGTGATTCCTGATCGGATCGGGATCTGTTTTGATCTATCTAGGGTGGTTTCCCTAAAACCCTTTCGTTCGAAACATTCGTTCATTAAATAAAGAAGTCTTTTGCTTTAACACTAAGTGGCGAATTAAAAATCCTAGTTTGTATGTTTATTACTCGATCGTGCGAAAGCGGCTGAACGGATTCGGATGAAATTTGGCGAACGGATAGTCGATTACCTGGATTAACATATGTGGTACTTTTTATCATGGAAAAAATATTAGGTCTCTGCGGGATTTTCAAAAACGAACTACAGCGCGTACGAAGTCGCGGACAAAGCTAGTATATAATAAAGTTTATAAAAATTAAAACGAATATAAAATGAATGAAAAAAAAAGAATACCCAAACGACTGAAATAATAATATATACATATTTGCATTCACAATTACAGGTATACGGTCGGTCGTTTATATAAATTGCTTCTTACTTACGTAACTGTCGTGGTACAAACTAACTGCATATAGCATGGAAGAGGTTACATCTCTACACCCCTTAATAATAAAGCAGGCCGACAGAGTGGGCTCTTACGTCTTTATCGATGCGAGTAAAATATAAGTTATTTTACTTATTCCTTGCAAAGATGATTCACTCGTACTTGTCGATTGAAAATAATTTACGAAATAATACCGCAAATTCGAAACGATCCCGAGCCATAACGAAACACTTGGAACGCATTTTTTATAACTATAACAATGGGAGCCGTTGTGATGGCTCCCGTCGGCCGCTGAATGTGAAGGGTCGTCGACAAAAGGCTCAACACGACAAGAGCGACAGTCTAACTGTGAACAATGCACACTCCGAGTTTCGCAGAGCCATTCTCGTAAAACTTAGCTATCTTTATTGTTAAGTTACCGGGAACTCGCGATTGCTCAACGAGTCGCAGTCGGATTTAATAATACAATGGGGCGTTCGTATCGTTTCAGGATGATTCCTCGTCGCAAGCACAACTCGTCGTCGGCCTCCCTGCCGGCGCCGGACTACAAGACCGCCAGCAACGACTACATCGGTGAGTATCGACGCTGTTGCCCGATAACCCAACGAGGCTCCCATTGGGTTATCAGTCGTCTCATCCTTCGATCTCGTTTTAGTGTCCGACCGAAACCCGAGCGAAGGATGGCGCGCCGCCCTGCGCCGCCGCCTCAACCGGAAGACACTCCACAAACGCGTTCCCATCTCGGCCTGGCTCCTGCGGTGAGTCCTCTTTCGTGCGACATAAACACCAACATTCATTTCGAAATAGTAGAAACATGATTTTGTTTATATGAATTCGTGTGAAATGTTCGCGATGATCAACTAAAAAAGAGAACACCGTCTTTAATCTCCTAAAATAATAAATAAAGAAAGAATAAGTACCTCTGATTTACAATACAAGTAGACGGTTCACAAACCGTTTGTAACTTTTACGTTTTCATGGAGGTTAGCTATCATTGTGCGAAAACGATTCGATCAAATCGATCCATTTTGTCACAGGTACAACGCGGAGCAGGCCATCGGAGACTTGATCGCGGGAATAACGGTGGGCCTGACCGTCATCCCGCAGTCGCTGGCGTACTCCAACATCGCGGGCCTGCCTCCTCAGCACGGCCTGTACGGCTCCTTTCTCGGCTGCTTCATCTACATCGTGCTGGGAGGCTGCCGCGCCGTCCCCGCCGGACCCACGGCCATCGCCTCGCTCCTCACGTGGCAGATCGCCGGCGGAGTGGTCGAGAAAGCCATCCTGCTCAACTTCCTCACGGGACTCATAGAATTGCTGATGGGCGTCCTCGGACTGGGCTTCCTCATCGACTTCGTGTCGGGGCCCGTGTCCTCCGGTTTCACGTCGGCCGTGGCCCTCATGATCGCCACCTCGCAGGTCAAGGACTTGTTCGCCATCTCGGTGACCGGCAGCACCTTCCTGCAACAGTGGATCTCTATCTTTAAAAACCTTCACGATGCCGAACTTTGGGACCCAATACTCGGTTTCACCTGCATCACACTCTTACTCACGATGAGGGTGAGGACTTTTACTCGTTTCCATCTAAAATATATCAGTTTTATGCTTCCATTTTGATCATACATACTTTCGTTGGGGTTCAAACTGTTAGGATTTTACCAATAAGAGAACGCGCAAACTCTGCTTATTACGTTTATTGATCAGAACTTGTTGACTATTGATCACAATGATCAGTGTTAGTCTCACTCGAGAACACTCACCATAGACTGGTTCACCAGAGACGCACGAACAGAAAAACAAATAGTTACTTTCGCATTCACACAACTAGAGGAACGAACGCTCTGCCACCGGTAGACACCTTACCTACCCTTTACTCACTCACCGAAACACAACAGCACACATGCTGTTTTCTGTAAGGCCGCTAGACAGGCAGATCAAATGACTGCGAAACGCACTGTGCCCTGCCAAAACCTGGGATCTACTCGACAAATGGGCTCGTGAAAACGTTTTGTTTCCCTTTTTTTAGAAAATTGGAATGATAAAAGTGGGCGAGGGTTCCGAAAACGGACCGAGTACAAGACAGAAGGTGTTGAGCAAGTGCTTGTGGCTCGTCGGCACGTGCCGCAACGCCATAGTGGTGATCGCGTCCGGAGTGCTGGGCTACTGGTTCGTGGCCAGCCAGGGATCGGCCCCGGTGCGGTTGATGGGCGCCATTCCTTCGGGCGTGCCGATGCCGCAGCTGCCGCCCTTCAGCTACGTACGCGCCGACAACTCTTCCGCGGGCTTCGTGGACATGGTGTCCGAGTTGGGTTCGGGACTGCTCGTCATCCCGCTGATCGTGCTACTCGAAGATATCGCCATTTGCAAGGCCTTCTCCGACGGCAAGACCATCGACGCCACGCAGGAGATGATCGCACTCGGCATCGCCAACGTGGGCAACTCTTTCATGCAGGCGTATCCCGGAGGCGGCTCCTTGGCTCGCTCGGTCGTCTCCAACGGCTCCGGGGTGAAGACTACTTTCAACGGGATCTACACGGGTGGGTAGCTCGCGGTGGATCGGCTCCCCGTCGTCGGTCGATCGGTCGCATGCGCCGTATTTACAAGTTTCCGTCTGCTTGCAGGTTTGATGGTGATTTTGGCTTTGCAATTCTTCACCCAATACTTCGAGTTCATTCCCAAAGCGGCTCTGGCGGCGATCATAATATCGGCGATACTGTTCATGGTCGAATATCACGTCATCAAGCCCATGTGGAGAGCTAAGAGTGAGTCTCGTCTTCATACTGTAACGATGAAAATATTATTGAATATCAGTCAGATCGTTCGTAGTATATCTTTCAACTAAATCGTCAAACGTCATTCGTTGATCGATCTGCCTGAATTTTAATTAGCCATTTCATGAATTGGCACATCACGAACTGGATTGTACGATCGGCCGCCGATATGTAGTAAATGAGAACGGCGCCTTTGAATAGGGTGTCCTTATTGACTTATTTTTTTATATTAGATACTCTCAACATAATGACAAAATGAACACTGGAGTTTTATAGACTTCTAATTTTGTCAAACGCATACATTTTATCTGTCGACTTTTAGTCTTAGTGAGCGACTACAAAGATGGTGAAGTATGATCGGAAAGAAAACCGACAAGAGAATTGAGGCCACGCGTTTGACGCGTTCCATTGGCATTTGACAGAAGTGTGGTGCCAGACTCTAAAGGCAATGATAGCATTTTCTCATAGATTCGGTAATGACATATCGCTCCCTATAGTATAATTTGGGGGAATTTTGTTGCAGAGCTGGATCTGATTCCGGGCATCGGTACTTTCGTGCTGTGTCTGACGCTACCCCTGGAGCTGGGCATCCTCACCGGCGTGGTGGTGAACATCATCTTCATCCTGTATCACGCGGCGAGGCCCAAGTTCTCCGTGGACACGCTCAAGACGGAGAAGGGCGCCGAGTATCTGATGATCACGCCGGACCGCTGCCTCATGTTCCCGTCGGTGGACTACGTGAGGCGACTGGTCACCAAGTACGCGGCCAGCAACTCGATTCCCGTGGTGCTCGAGTGCACACATATCTACAGCGCCGACTTCACGGCGGCCAAGAGCATCCAGCAGCTGACGGCCGATTTCCACGCGAGAGGACAGCCTTTGCTTTTCTACAACGTAAAGCCCTCCGTCTGCTCGCTATTCGAGGCGGTGGCCCATCCCGACCACTTCGTGGTCTTCTACGAGGACGAGGAGCTGGACCGCCTCCTGGAAGCGGACGGCAAACGGCCGCCGCCCGGCGACCACGCATAACGGCCTTGAATCGGAACGGATAGGGAATGCGATATCGCCGTCTCGGGATATGGGATTGTCCCGTTCCCGCCAGCCTTTGCGGGATCGCGCGGAACGCGTTGAGATGAGTCGCATACTAGTTCGGGACATATCCGACCGGGTTCATTGCGACTACCCCACGACCCGTCGGACGCGTACCGAAGTGTCTGCGTGATATATTTTGTAGAGATAGTTAGTCGAGAGGCTGTGCGAGAGGAGGCGCCGAACGCTCGAAGCGTCCGCCGTTTGTTGTGATCTTAGATTTAATTTTGATGTGGCATTTACCGTTTCCTCGTTGAAGGTGTATTACATATTTTTCCTGAAACTTGTGAAAAATAGAGAAATGTATTTATATAAGTTATATTAAAGTACAATTTAGATTAAGGAATGTATTTTTGTTATGATTGACTGTTGTGATATAACCGATTAGACGATGGTCGGCCCCTATGTTCCAAGAACGAATCTAATAATAATGAACTCTGAAAGAGTTAACCTGATGTTTTCGTTTCATTCGCCCGAACGGTTCCCTTACAACTTGAAATTCATTACCTTTATCCTTAAGGATAAAGCGGCGCACTTGCTTTAAGCGAACCGACTGCTTCAACTGACGACCTTTTTCTTGTCTTATTTTGTAAATAAGACAAGAAACAGACACGAAAATATATTTTGTAAACTATATTTTCGTGTCTGTTTAACTAAATTGATCATTTAAAAAGTAAGAAATAAATGTCCCGTGGCATCCGATTGCAAAGAAGCGATACTCGTATTTATCTCTGCAGTTGTCCCTCTATGTTTTCAAATTCACAAAAACCAAAAAATGTTTTCAGTTTGTGTAATTCTCTATCTCACTTGGAACGAAGCTTCAGTTGTAACTTGCTCAAACGTCCTAAAATATGTTTCTAATTTCGCTATTAGGTGGAAAATCTGTCGCTGAATATGAATCGGCCACACTGTTCATTCCTGAGGCTCACTCATAATATTGTACCATTGTGATAATTGGCCAATTTCCTTCAGCCACTGCTCGAGCAGTCAGAAAAATAGTCCAAGCGCCGGAGCAAAAAAAGTAGGTTCGTAAAAAAATGTTCGGGACCGGCAATTTTTTTTTCGGAATATGTTCAGGGGTGTCTCCTGATTGTAAATCCAATTTGGCGTCATCGGGGGGGGGGGCTGGTGAGCGTCAGCCGCCATCTTGAAAAACACGTTTTATTGAATATCTCGCGAACCGCGCATCGTACGACAAAAATACTGCAGATCATTTTTGTAGATAATTTGCCATCTTTTTTATTTAAAACTTTTTTCTGTAAAATGCATAGTTTTTTATTTGTAGCGCTTCAAACTTTTTACAATATGGTTTTTGCTAAATATATAGTTAACGGTTCATGATAAATGAAAAATGGTAATAACTGAATTTGTAGAGCATGAAATTTCCTATAAATTTCATTCGAAACTTTTTCCCGTAGCATTTATAGTTTAGGAGCTGCAGCTAGGTAAAACTTGCACCTCGTACATTATCAGTGACAATATTGCTCGTTTGTATACGAAAACCATTTCATAACGCATAAAATGGCATAAAGTGTTCCAAAAAATGTCAATGCAGCTGTGTAACGAATCAATTAAAATTATAGATAGTGTGGAGAACAACGAATAATTTATCATCATAAAAGTTATTATGTAAAAACGTGGCGCATTATTTTACAGGGCGAGTCTAATTCTTTTCGATGTCGACGGAAGACACTCATCTCCTTCTGAATCGATTTCTTCTGCCTCCGCCATATCCGAAGGAGACGAATCGAAGGCTGGGTCTTCTTCTATTTCGTTTTCGATGGTATCTATTACGTCTGGCACGTTGTCGCATGTTTGGCCACTGCAATTCGAGCAAATGATTGAACATTTCAAACCAGCTTTTCAGCATCCACAAGCAGCTCCGCAATATTGTAGGAATGTTGAGGGGGGAAAGTCCGAACGACCCAAAATATATACTACAACTCATAGGCGCATGATTGAATATATAGCATTATAATCTCGTGAATATTTTGCGTTCACTCGACATTTACAGCGTCTTAGCTCGTAAACTATAAATGTTACGGGAAAAAGTTTCGAATGAAATTTATAGGAAATTTCATGCTCTACAAATTTAGTTATTACCATTTTTCATTTATCATGAACCGTTAACTATATATTTAACAAAAACCATATTTTAAAAAGTTTGAAGCGCTACAAATAAAAAACTATGCTTTTTACAGAAAAAAGTTTTAAATAAAAAAGATGGCAAATATTATTATCTACAAAAATGATTTGTACTATTTTTGTCGTACGATGCGCGGTTCGCGAGATATTCAATAAAACGTGTTTTTCAAGATGGCGGCTGACGCTCACCCCCCCCGATGACGCCAACTTGGATTTACAATCAGGGGACACCCCTGTACATATTCCAAAAAAAAAAAATAGCCGGTCCCGTACATTTAAAAAAAAAAACCTCGAGCTTGGACTAAAAACCAATCTCCTCGCTCTTAGATGTTATTGTTAGGTATTATTATTATTATTATTTTTTGGGCATTTTAAATATCTTCTAATAATAATTAATACTTGTTATGTGCGGCAGGGAACTGATTTTAAAGTAATGTTTTTTGACAATTAATTAATTAATTTTATTTCATTTGATAGCGAGTACCTACATGCATGGTGTGCGACCGTGCGTGTGTTAAACTAAGGGTTCTACGAAAGATCAGTGCTTTGTTTCTTGCTGTTGCTGTTACTGTTATTTTTTCTCTGCGTCTGTTGAATGTATGTTTTAGAAGTTACAAATAAATTGATCGATCGATCGATTGACTTATCCAAGCTTGCCTTCTTAGCGACATAAGCCCGCCATCTGTCTTTCTGGCCAATGGATCGTGTTTGTGCAGATAATAGGTGGAATTATTCCAAAAAGCATCCGTGGGATTATAGGTACTTATCATATTCAATGATAAGTACCTATAATCCCACGGATGCTTTTCCCAATCCCATATCCTTAACCCACTCACTGCGGCAGATGTCAAATTTAAATTGCTCATAACTCGATCAAGTCACGGTATGTATCAATTATATGAAAGTATTATAATATACTCGTAGTGTTTGTCAAAAATATTGACAATCATCAATTTTATTTTATTAGTAAAGAAAGTGTGGGGAAATTTACAAGGACACGTATATTTTACAAATAATATCACAGAGTCCAATTTATAAGAGCCCTCTCCCAATGCACAGTCCTCTGCACTTCGCATCGAGCCGCTTCCTGCGAAGCCTTCTCTCGAGAAATCGTCTACCCCATCGGTTATCCGCTCTGCGACCGATGTGACCGGCCTATTGCCACTTCAGCTTGCTTTCGTTCTCTTCTTCGGCGAGTTTCACAATTTCTGATTCGTTGTGAAGATCTGTTCATTTTTCTTTAAGGCGTGAAAATATTTCGCTAAATATACGATAATTCACATTGCCTAATTATTGTACGGGCCTGTAAGCTCCCGTACATTGGTTTACGGTACGGCTGTGTACCGCGCTAGTGGGCAACGCTCCCGTGAAGAAGCGTCGCTGATCTAGTCGATCGGTGGGTCAGATCGGGGAGAGTTTGTAAGGTTCCAAGACAAAGTCCGTACTAGTTACCTAGGTCAATGCGGTGAAGCGAAGACAATTTATTTAGAAAAAAGGTCGATTTATAATACAATTATTTACATCCAACTAGCGACAATCGTGCCCTGCGCCGAGACAAATGCGCCAATAACAAATGGGTGTTGACACGATTGCGCAAGTTGTGCAATATTATGAAATAATATTAAATGTTGTGCAATAACAGTATTTACAGTATTTTCTGTCCCTATCACTTTCTATTGTTGTCTTTGTTTGTTCATACGTATATATGGGCCAACATTTCACTACGTTGGCCCATTTCTATGCGAACACTGTACGTATGAACACTGCACAATCACTAATGTTTACACAAACTGTAGGCTGTCCCGAACAATTATAATGTTAAATAATACAATTTTGATTACAAAATGTAAAGAAGCTGAACTACGACTACTGGCGACATCTAGTGACCTCTTCAGCAGACACTTATTTACATATTTAATGTTGAATCGGTAATAACACTTGTCACAATTTGACACCGTTTTTGCATTTTAAATATGACACTAAATCTAAGAATAGGCCCCCGCTCCGTCAATCTACAGAAATGATTTTCACTAATGGAAACAGCGTTTTCATACATAATTTGACCCGTGCGAAGCCGAGAGTGGGTCGCTAGTCTTGCATAAATGCTCCAACTCGGGAACAGTTCTCTGACTTTTTTAGGGTTCCGTACGTCCGAATAAAAAAACGGAACTCTTATAGGATCACTCGTATGTCCGTCTGTCCGTCGCTCACAGTCAATTATCTCGGAATCTACTAGACCGATTAAGTTGAAATTTGGTACACATATCAATTTCTGTGACCCAAACGCAGGGGTGTGACGTGAATAGATGAAATCTGTATATGGGAGGTCATTTTTGGGGGGAAGGTGGGAAATTAAAAAAAAATTTGAAAACTGCATCATGCGACATATCAAATGGAAGGTCTTGTTGTGAAGATCTTCATTGTATTATTCTTAATTGTCATTTTAAATAAATAGTTTCCAAGTTATTCAAGAAAATAGACGAAAATTGACCATCCCCCCTCCCCCTCTTATTTCCGAAATTAGGTACTGAACTTAAAATTTTGAAAAAATACAGAAATTAGTTTTTTACTTATAGATTATAGGAAAACGTATAAGAAGTCCATGATATTAAAATAACATGGTAAATCACTCAATATTGTGGGTAACATCGTACGGAATCCTCTTCACGCGAGTTCAACTCGCACTTGTCCCGTTTTTATTTGTCTATTAATAAACTAAGAAATCGGAGAGTAACCGCATCACCAATGATACTGTCGCCTTTACATTAATTCAATATACGCATACCAATCAAAAAAATGGGACATTCACCCAGATCACAATGATAATTATATAACTATCAAAATGTATTAATATAGTAATTGCCAAGATTAAAGGTTTGTTACGCCTTTACGACATTTACGACAGGCGGACAATAATAAAAAAGGGAATAAAAATAAAAGCGTCTGGCGGTAAAAAAAAAAGCAAAATATTCATTTAATATACAAAACCTATCAGAAGTCTATACAAAACAATAAAACAAAGTATACAATAGGAAAAGTATATGAAAATAATAATAAAAAAAAAAATGCCAGGGACCTTGTGTAGAATTGGAGTCAAAGAAACCTTACCACCGAACGAGAGCTGACAACGCGAAAGTATCCGAATAGAAAGACCGAAAAAAAGTAATTTTTGAAAGAAGATGCGCCGAGGAGCCCGACCGCAGACCGGCGGATTTGCTCGACCAACGCTCTAAAGGGATGCCTCCCTCGTAGAATCCACTATCAGAGCGTACGGACTTTCTCGGTCTCCGATCACGGCGCATACGGGGACGGGTAGACCAATGTCTTCGAATTTTGTATATTAAAAAAACCTGAAATAGAAACGTACAATTGCGTACGTACGCAATCTTCCTGGGAAATCCTATTACGTCGGACGCGTTCAGTTCAAAATTTAATAATATTTTTTTTTATGTTAAGATCCGCAGACAGGCTGACGGTCCACTTGATGGTAGGTGGATACCGTCGCCTATAACACAAGCAACGCCAAAGCTGCCGCAAGTGCGCTGCCGACTACATTAGGATTAAGGATAAGGGATTGGGAAGGGATAGGGAAATGGGCTCTGGCATCCCTTATTCACTCACCGAAACACAACAGCACACGGTGGTCTTCTGTAAGGGGGTGGTTACTGCCGCCAGACGGGAAACGCAGTGTGCCCTGCCACTACTAAAAATATATTTCATTTGTAAAAAAAATACCTTACGGATTAACCGTTTAGTTAATTACTCGATATCTATTGGCAACAAGCTTATATTTAAAAGAGAAATTAAGCTGATGCCATCGTTAAAAAAAATACCAACCTGCGTACAAAAAAATAAAATAAAAAAGGAAGTGAAAACTAGAATTAATCGTGAAAAAATATATACACTACCTACCTTACACTAGGGATTGAACTCATTAATTTTCAAGACAAATTAATTAAGAAAAGGACAGTTGTTCGATAGCTCACTTTATATTGACCTCGGTTGATCTAAGGGGATACTGTTATAGTCAAATGAATTACTTATAACATATCCTGATCTATTTATTTGAACTAAATGCCTTGACAGAACAAGACCTGAACTAGACAATGAACTCGACACGACAAAACCCTCGACAAAGAGACCTTTTGATTTCAACAAAGACAAAAATCATTTTTTTTTTTTTTTTTTTTTTTTTTATATTTTTCATTGTCGCCTATACCATAGATAAAATACTACTTAACCAGTATAGATGGTCACTCACGTACATTGAATCCGTACCCTATCCAATTTCGCTTATATCTAGATGCCGCCTGTGTAGTTTGTCGCTTATTTGTTGTCATTAAAAATCCGCTAGAGTCGCTGCAGTCGACCATTCAGTCAATTCTCATGTACAAGAGATGGCACTACTAAAATTTATTTAAAATATAAAAAAAGTGGGCACGAACAACGATAAAAGGGCCGTATGAACGGTATAGGTTCTGTTTGGGTTCTGTTCTAAAAAATAGGGCAATAATATCATACATAAAAGTCACAGATTAATGATAAAAGTACCTCTCAGCAACGTCGCCCTCTAGTTATTACCACGATAATAAGGAACTATAACTGCGTGATTGAATTTGTTGGTTATAATTTTTAACAAAATACACATTAATGTTAAATTCGAGACTCTTAGTGACATCTAGGGAGTGGAAATCCCAATATGAAATTGGCTTCAGATCGTTATATGGAAGTTGACCATCTATACTGGTTAAGTAGTATTTTATCTATGCCTATACACAGAAACGCAGACCGACTTCCATACCGTGCACATTGTTTGCAATAGCGACATCTAGGCGTGGGTACGTTGCGAACAACAATTGAAAATGGTGATTTACGACACGACTTAAACTATAGAAAAAAAGGATTTCTCGAATATCAAAAATTATAGAAAACAGATGAAACTCTTAGCGCTGAATCTCAACGAGGTTTTTATTAACTTTGGTAGAATTACAATTTAAAAACTATATTCGTAAAGAAAACATTTCAATTTCTATTCAGCCACAATTTGTCTGGGCTTGTCGGGGGAAATGCTCTCTCTGTCAGACAGAGCTCTTGCGCCACCTCGCGGTGAGCATCCCTACTCGAACATCATCGAGACTCGAAGAGCTGATTGGTTAATACTACCAAACCGGGGCGCGAATTTCGAAAAGACAAAACTCAGGGTTGCCCGCTGCATGTCACAGAATAAGCCACTCACGTAATACAGACTCGAAACCAACCGAACGACTCGACGAAGCGCTACACAGACAACTCTGATTTAACTATCAGCTGTCCTTGGAATCGAAAGAAAAAAATATTAATATTAATATTAAAAAAAAAAGGTTAACTTTCATTACAATCCACTTTAACTACAAGTAATTTAATCAGGATTCAAATAGAAAATAGAAAATAGTCATTTTGTTGTACTTTGGATTTATGTCTATGTTATGTTAACTTCAGAAGATTTAAGGTGTTCAAATAAAAAGACCAATTTGCAGTTCTTATAAATTTATTATTTGATACTTTCTTAATTTTAAATACTAAGTTCATGCGACTAAGCGAGGCGCTGCTAAGCTAAACTGTCGATACGCACTGCATATCTCTTTGACGCACTGCCTTACAAGTATGTGTGCATTATGCCTCTACAGAGCTTTGTTGTAGAGCAAAAATAACAAGCAGTCAAATAAACGAATACTATCTCTTGAGAGTATGAGATCGTATTAAGTGTGGTATGTGACCTGCATTATGAGTATGTGAAGTTGGCCCCCCAATATCGTGATAAAAAAAAAATGACGTGAGTTCTATTTGCCCCCCACATAGTTCTGGAGTTCTCTATACTTGATATCAATAGTTCTTTTTATTTTCCACGAGAAATTGATTATTGAACTTGATGGGGGGCCAATTTCACAAATCGAAAAGTTTGCGTGGTCATACCAACTACAGCATTGGTCGGATCGAAAAAAAGTTATAAGGATAAATTGTAGAACTCTTTGGGGGACAAACAGAACTCCGTGGGAAAATTTCAAATTTTGAAAGAACAAAAAAATTCTTTGAAAAAAAAAAAAACTTTTTCTTCATAGGAGCAATACATTGGTCAGTACAACAACGCAAATTTTGTGATTTGTAAAATTAGCCCCTCATTAAATTAAAAAAGAACCTCGAGTGAAAAATCAACATAACTGTTGATGAAAAGTGTGCATAACATCAGAACTGCATCGAAGGCAACTCGAATCCACGTTATTTCCATATGGGATCCAAAAAAAAAATTTCTTAGAGTCCTACAATTTATCTGAATAACTTTTCTTGATAGGAGCAATACATTGGTCAGTACAACAACGCAAATTTTGTGATTTGTAAAATTAGCCCCTCATTAAATTAAAAAAGAACCTCGAGTGAAAAATCAACAGAACTGTTGATGAAAAGTGTGCATAACATCAGAACTGCATCGAAGGCAACTCGAATCCACGTTATTTCCATATGGGATCCAAAAAAAAATTTCTTAGAGTCCTACAATTTATCTGAATAACTTTTCTTGATAGGAGCAATACATTGGTCAGTACAACAACGCAAATTTTGTGATTTGTAAAATTAGCCCCTCATTAAATTAAAAAAGAACCTCGAGTGAAAAATCAACAGAACTGTTGATGAAAAGTGTGCATAACATCAGAACTGCATCGAAGGCAACTCGAATCCACGTTATTTCCATATGGGATCCAAAAAAAAATTTCTTAGAGTCCTACAATTTATCTGAATAACTTTTCTTGATAGGAGCAATACATTGGTCAGTACAACAACGCAAATTTTGTGATTTGTAAAATTAGCCCCTCATTAAATTAAAAAAGAACCTCGAGTGAAAAATCAACAGAACTGTTGATGAAAAGTGTGCATAACATCAGAACTGCATCGAAGGCAACTCGAATCCACGTTATTTCCATATGGGATCCAAAAAAAAATTTCTTAGAGTCCTACAATTTATCTGAATAACTTTTCTTGATAGGAGCAATACATTGGTCAGTACAACAACGCAAATTTTGTGATTTGTAAAATTATCGCCTCATTAAATTAAAAAAAAAACCTCGAGTGAAAAATCAACAGAACTGTTGATGAAAAGTGTGCATAACATCAGAACTGCATCGGTTAGGTTTTTTTTTTTTTTTTTTTTTTTTTTTTTTTTTTTTTTTTTTTTTATACAAACTCCCACCAGCATATGCGCTGGTGCCTATATTTACTAATTTACTCTTTCGTTCCAGTTCCCGCAATTATGCCTCTCGCACTTTCATTCTTCATCCTATATCTTTCTTACATCCATCCTCATTCATTCTTTTTCTATTCTAGACCTATGCTAACTATCACTTATTTACTATTTTTGATTTTTCTCATTGCTTGCTTTAAACCTTGTGTTTCATTTTACTTTTACCTTAGAAACCTTACCTTAGGGATGGGGTTCTTTATTTTATTTATTTCAGTTCACATTTTATTTACAATCTTATACATTTTTATATATAAACATCTTTACATCGTCTTTTCTTATACGTTTATATACAATTCTTTCTATACAATCTTATCTTACAAGGTTATTTATCGTAGGCTTTATTTACAAATTTTACTTATTCCTGTCTATCGTCTTATTTGCTATTATCTTACAATATTTTAAAAACTTACCTATACATTCTTTACCCATTAACTCATTTACATTTCCTAACTCTATCTTAACACCTAATTCTACCTCTAGTTCACATCTTTCCTTCCCATTCGCAGGACAATCAAATATTATATGTGGGACCGTTTCGTCACCCATCTCACAGATGCACGATGAATTCTCCTTGCACTTGAAGCGTTTCAAGTACTCGGAGAATCCACCGTGCCCCGTGAAGATTTGGGTGAGGACGCGGTCAACGCCAACCTTTCGTATCGTGCGGAAGGCCATGATTGCATCGGGGAAGAATAATTTCGTCCCCGATGCAGTCTCACTAGTGGCGTATCTTCGGCCCCACTCGTCAAGCGACTGCATGCGAATGCACCGCTTGACGAATGAGACCGGACACGCGTCATACTTGTGTTTGGTTTTCATTTTGAGAGCCGCCTCTCTAGCTAGGTGATCCGCATCGGTTAGGTTAGGTTAGGTTAGGTTAGGTTAGGTTAGGTTAGGTTAGGTTAGGTCTCATGGCGACCTAGGAGACCTCTCGCTGCCGACCGTGGTTCTGTCCATGGTCGAAAGCAAAGAGGCCTGGCAGGCCATGATCTCTTTCAGCGAGGAGGTCCTCTCGCTGAAAGAGGCGGCGGAGCGGGCGAGGGAAGATGCCGCCCTCGCTGACGACATCCGTCGAAAACGAACCGGCAGGCGGAGGAGGCTATATGGCCAACTCCAAGCGCCGCCGTGATCAGCCGGAGGGTGAGTGGATATGGGGATCCGCTCACCTACTAACCCGGCCTTGGTGAAAGACGTGCCCGTGTTCCGGCACGTCTTCCCACACTTCTGTCACCCGGAGAGGAGGAAGTCTACCATTCCTCCCCTAACCGATGAACCATTGAGACGCCCTACTTGGGCTATCGCTGGCGGGAGAGCAGGACGAAATGCTCGCGCTGACACCTCTCTCCCGCCTCACGCGTGCGAGGACAAGGAACACCGTGGGGTTTTAGCGGGTAGAAATCCCGCATATCCTGCCAGCACCCCATTGCTGGCAGTGAATCAGGATCGCTGATTTCCCCACGAAAAAAAAAAAAAAAAAAAAAAAAAAAGGTCTCATGGCGACCAGGGTCATTAGAGCGTATCGCACCACCTCGTGGAGAGCGGCATGCGCAATTGCGGGAACGCTTCCCTGGGAGTTGGATGCCGAGGTTCTTGCGGCGGTTTACTGCCAAACCGCGGACGCAAGAGCTCGTGGCGTGAGTCCACTCCCGGAGGAAGTGTCACGCTGGAGACGAGAGGCCCAAGACGAGGCAATTGAGAGATGGCGCGACCAGCTGTCGCAGCCGGGGTGGGGTCAACGCACCACGTCTGCGATTGCGCCGGTGCTGACTGAGTGGGTGAGCAGGCGGGCCGGGTCGCTCTCCTTCCGACTTGTGCAGGTGCTTACGGGGCATGGTTGCTTCGGAAGGTACCTGTGCAACGTCGCGAGGAGGGAGCGAACCACCGTCTGTCACGAATGTGGTGCGCCGGATGACACGGCGGATCATATGCTGGCGGAATGTCCAGGTTGGGATCAGGAGAGGACGGCTCTGACGGCAGTCGTGGGACAGGACTTGTCCTTAACCGCTGTCGTCAGAGCGATGATCAGTAGCCCTGACGGCTGGAGTGCCGTCAAGGCCTTTTGTGAAGCGGCCCTGAGTGGGAAAGAAGCCAGAGAGCGGTCCCGTGAAGAGGACCCCCTGGCGGACCCACTCAGGCGCCGAAGGGTAGGCCGACGTCGTCGGGCATACACCGCGGCGCACGTCACATAATGATTGCCGGGCGTCAGTAGAGGACAACTGACGCCCGGATTACATTAGTGAGGTGTGGCGGCTCATTGATGTTCCGTGAGTCGCCACCGGAAGCAGCAAACAAAGATGACGGGTCCGCGAGGACGTAGCGGTGAGTGGGGCCCGGGGATAAGGCCCTGCTGTGATCCCGGGTTCCATAACCACTGCTGATGGAGGAACATGGAGGGGTTTTAGTGGGTAGGACCGGCGGTTTAGCCCATTCCGCCGGGTGAGTCCCACACACCCCCTCGTCGGCTGTCCTCGTCGACGAGGGATAGTGCGTAAATGCATTTCCCCTCCTACAAAAAAAAAAAAAAAAAAAAAGGTTAGGTTAGGTTGAGGTTGGGTTGGTCGCAATTTTTAGCTCGGATCTCTACGGAGTGTATGAGGAAAAGTTGCGTCTCGCCGAGCCCTTCATTTTGGTGGGTTAAATGATGTGGTTTCTGCCATTCGTTTACGAATTACGGAATTTAATGTGTTTTTTGAAATTTTTGTTTTGAAAATTTTCTTGGTTTTTCCTTCGTTAACCCCTGCAGTTCGAAAGGGCCCTTTTCAGGGCCACTGCAGGATAGTTGACTTTTGGTGTTTGATTATAATTGTAGGTGTTATTAAAGTTTTTCTCTTTTTGTGGTTAACCTTTAATCTGCTGCCGTTCCTCCATTTTCTATCGGAATTTGTCGCGGATTGCACTGTACGAAGCCGTTCTCTAGGCTCTACAAGGCGGTCCACAACAATCGCTGATATCAACTGTCATTCAGTTTTAATTGCTGTTTTTCTCGTTTTTGTCAAAATCTTTTGTTTTTCCTGATAAATTCTAGTTTTGTCACGTCGTCGTCGTCCCCCCTCGTAAGGGTGGACTCCCCTACCAATTCTATTGTTGGCAGGGCCATAAATTGGTCCATGTCGGAAGGCGGTGAGGATAGTGGGCAGGACCCACCAAAGAAAGAGCAGCACAAGCTGCTCTATTCTAGGGCGGTAACGCGTGCGGAGTCGCGGAGGCTCAGTGCGGCGACTGGAGCTATGTCTAAAAGCTCGTCCCAATCCTCCCTGAAACGCCCCAACAAATTCTTTGTTGAATCACTGGCGGACTCGTCGGATGTGGAGGGTAATGAAGAAGCCGAAGTTCCCCCAAAAATTCCTAAATCAGGAAAAGGCCGTGGGAAAGCTCACGGCCATTACATTGGTAACTCGCGGGCCAACCGCGAGTTGAAAAATAATGAGTCGGAATACGACTCCTTTGTGTCGGACTCTGAGGCAGACTACGGCTCGGCAGTGTCGTCTACTGGTTCGTTAGACACACTCACAAAGAAGGCGGAAGCAAATGCCCAAATCATCACGGAGGTGGCCCGCAAATCGGGTAATCTCAAAGGAACCCTCCATCGAGATATAAATAATGCCATTCAGTCACTTCTAGAAGTGGTTCACGCAATGGCAAAACGGAAGACCACCAGCGAGGAACGCCGACTTAGAGCGGACAACAAGCGCCTTCGAGAGCAACTTAAGGCAAATACAAAAGAATTATTGGCGACTCGGCGGGCATTCTCAGAAAGGTCTCGGTCAGAGAATACCCTTAAGGAAACGGTGCAAGCCGAAGAAACACCCGCGTTGATGGCACCCACGCAGGTGCTAACCAGGGCTGACTTGCTTGAAGCCCTTACCTCTATGCAGGTAGATCTTACAGCCCATATCGGCGCGGTGGTATCTGCACGCCTGGACAGCCTGGAGGCAGATGGTAGGCTACTCCCGGCACAGAGGCATAGACCGCCGCTCGCCGCGGACAGGAAGAAATTGGAGGGTAAGACAATTCCCGCCCAACACGAAACGGGCTCTACGCTAGCTCCACCAGCTAATCTGCCGAAAGCATGGAGAGCCACCAAGAAAACGGGAGGTGCAGCAAGCAGGGCTCAAACACCGGCAAATAAAGAAAAAGAAGCGCCTTCTGGTATCGACGAAGGCTGGACTGAAGTAAGGAGCAAGAAAAAGGCTTCTACTACAAAGGCACCTGCTCCCCAAACCGCCAACAAGGGAAAAACCATCACCCAAAGGCTCCCTAAGAAGCCAAAAAGCCTGGCGGTAGTGGTGGCACTGAAACCGGAGGCAGCGGCGAAAGGCATCACTTACAAAGATGCCATTACGAAGGCAAAGGACTCGGTGTCGTTAGACGAATTAGGAATAGGTCCGGCCAAATTCCGGACAGGTGTAACAGGAGCGCGAATCATAGAGCTCCCCAAGGAGACGACGGCCTCGCAAGCAGACCAGCTGGCCGTCAAAATAGGAGCAGTTCTTGGCGATGCAGCCAAAGTCACGCGACCAGTAAAAACGGCGGATATTCGAGTCAACGGACTTGATGACTCGGTGTCCGCCGAAGATCTGAAAGCCGCGCTGGTCTTGTGTACAGGTTGTCCAATCGAGCACATTCGGGTTGGCACAGTTCACGCTGGAGTCAGAGGGGTAGGATCGGCCTTTGCCTCCTGCCCGGTCGAGGCCGCAAGAAAGCTCGTGGAAGCTGGCCGTCTTAAAGTTGGATGGAGCTCTGCCTCAGTCCAGCTGATGGAGCAGCGGCCAATGCGATGCTTCCGGTGTATGGGACTAGGCCACCCTGTGATCCGATGCCCCTCCAGCAAGGATCGTAGCGGAATGTGTCACCGCTGTGGAGAGGAAGGACACCTTGCCAGCGGATGCGAGCAAGAACTGAAGTGCGCTATATGCTCAGATGCTGGTCTGCCCGCAAGACACAGGATGGGGGGTTCCAACTGTAATCCTCCCCCGGTGAGAGGACGTCTGGAACCGGTCAAATCGACTGCACGAGGCGAGTCTAACCAATCTGCGAGGGAGGAACCCATGGAAGCGACTGATGCTCGCCACTTGCCACTTTGATCCTCCGAGGATGGGGAATATAGAGACTAATGCAGAGACGGATCCGGTAGGCCCTCCCGTGACGGATCTTGAGTTTGAGGTGGTGAGGGAGAGAACTCGAATGAAGAGAACAGCACCTGGTCCTGACGGGGTTCCAGCCAAAGCGCTGGCAATCGCGCTAGGACCACTCGGAGAAAGGTTTAGGGGAATGCTCAACACGAGTATCGCCACTGGTCGATTTCCGGCCAGGTGGAAGGTGGGTCGGCTCTGTCTTATCCGCAAGGAGGGTCGCCCTGCTGACTCGCCGTCCGGGTATCGACCGGTGGTTCTACTTGATGACTCTGGGAAGGCCCTGGAAAGGGTCATCGCACATCGCATTGTTGAACACCTCAGGGAAAAAGGTCCAGACCTGGACGAGAGCCAATTCGGTTTTCGGGCGGGGAGGTCAACGGTGGATGCAGTCAAACTACTCAAGGGTTGGACTGAGGAGGCCACAAACAAAGGGAAGGTTGTTGTTGCGGTGTCACTTGATATTCGCAACGCGTTCAACAGCCTTCCCCACGAATGTATAAAGGCGGCCCTTGCGTTCCATCGAGTGCCAGCCTACCTCTGTGCCCTTGTCCATGACTATCTACAGGGGAGGGTAATTTTGTACGAGGGTGCAGACAGGCGTGTCCACCGTTACCCAATGGAAGTTGGTGTACCCCAGGGTGCGGTCCTCGGGCCGCTACTCTGGAACCTGGGGTATAATTGGGTTCTGAGAGGGAATCTCCCACCCGGAACAGAGGTCGTGTGCTTTGCCGATGACACCCTGGTCGCGGCAAAAGCCAGGACGTGGGAGGATACAGCCAGACTAGCGTCGGTCTGTAGCTCGCTGGTTGTCCGCCGAATTCGCCTCCTGGGCTTGAAGGTGGCTCTGGATAAAACCAGAGCCATGGGCTTTCACGCCCCGCGCAGCAAAATCCAGCCGGGATTAACTGTCAAAGTGGAGGGGGCCCGGATCCCGGTCGAGTTACATATTAAGTACCTCGGCCTGACTCTGGACCCCCGTTGGACCTTTGACCAACACTTCCGGATCCTAGCCCCAAAATTGACAAGGGTTGCAGCAGCCCTCGGACGGCTACTGCCTAACTTAGGAGGACCCAACTCGGCTTGTCGTCGATTATATCACAGCGTGATCAGGTCGATGGCTATGTACGGTGCTCCAGTTTGGGCAGAATGCCTCACTTCAAGAACTGTGGCACAGCTGAGGAGACCTCAGAGAGCGATTGCAATCCGGGCGGTACGAGCGTACCGCACAGTAAGCCACGGGGCCGCCTGCGTTCTTGCAGGCACTACCCCGTGGGATATTGACGCAAAGGTGCTGGCCCAGGTCTACCAACATCGGACAGCAGCGCGTGCACGAGGAGGAAGAGCGTCTGAGGAGGACGTGCGACGTGCCCGGACCCTAGCCAAGAGGTGGGCTCTGGAACACTGGAACGAGAAACTGGAGAACCCAGTGGCCGGACGCAGGACGATCGAGGCGCTGCGCCCGATATTAAAGGAGTGGACGGGGCGCCGAAGAGGCGACCTCACATTTCACATGGTGCCGATAATGACCAGGCATAGGTGCTTCGGTCATTATCTGCATCATATCGCCCAAAGGGAGGAAACGCCGCGATGTCACCATTGCGACAATCAAGATGATACGGCTGAGCACACGCTGAAGGAGTGTTCGGCCTGGCGGAATGAGCGACGGGAACTCAGAAGAGCCCTCGGCGCAGGAGAAATCACACTCTCAATTTTGGCGGAAGCCATGATTGAGAGTGCGACAAACTGGAAAGCAGTTGCCTCCTTCTGTGATTCAGTGATGTCACAGAAGGAGGTAGCTGAGAAGGAGAGGGAGGAGGATCCCAGTGCGGCTCCCCTCCGAAGCAGGCGGCAGGGCAGGAGAAGGCGGACGTATGAAGCCCGTCTTTAAATGTCCTAGGTGAGGACCTGCGCACATGGTCGGCAGCCATGTGTGCCTGCACAAGGTCCTCCCCCGTCTGGGGATTGCCTGGGTGTCTCTGGGCAATCCCCCATTGGAGTAAGCCTAGTCAGCAATGACTAGGCTGCCCTGGGGTGGATCGGAGTTGTTGCCTAGGCAGAACCCGGTCCACACCGCTCAAAGGGCAAGGAGACACCGGGGAGTTTTAGTGGTGTAGGACCCAGTCCCTTGACTGGGTGAGTCCCACATATCCCTACCGTCTAGCCAGCGGTAGGGAATCCGTAAATGGATTTCTCCTCGGAAAAAAAAAAAAAAAAAAAAAAAAAAAAAAAAAAGGTTCCCCCCCTAGGTGGGCCATGACCTTGTCGTGGTGGGGGGGCTTACCCTTGGCAATCCGGGCGGTCGCAGGGGTCGGTGCTTTTTTCCTCACCGGCCTTTGCTCGACCGATCGGATTGGTTTTGGGGACAAAGAAGGCCCACACCGAGGTGGGCTCCGAGCGGGCTCCGTTGAGCGGAGCTCGTGGCGGAGCACTCAGAAGAGGAAGGCAACCCCGACGGTCCGGGGCAGGGCAGTATCCCTCCCCTCTGCTGTTCTGTCAGCTGTCGTCGGGGGACTGAGTTCTGGGGACCTGGGCAACCCGGGGGGCGGACCCAGGCCCCTGCTCAGTCGCCGGAGGTGGCACCGGCCCTTGGTCAAGGAAGAGGTCCAGCCTACGGTCCCCGGGAGTTTCTGAGCTCCTCTGGGTGGTCAGACCGTAGGTAAAAATCAGTGGCTGGCTCCGCAGAGGTGTCCGAAGAGATGGTGGGTCCGTCGCTTTATCGGCGGCGGCGCTGTCTGTTTCGGGCGTCAGAGGAGGACATCTGGCGCCTGGAACTTAACAGATGAGAGGTGTGGTTGGCCTGCAGATGTTCCGCAGGTCACCACAGGAGTTTTTATGCGGCTTGCCGCGATGGAGCAGGGTCCGCAAGGACGTGGCGGTGCGTGGGGCCCGGGGATAAGGCCTCGCTGTGATCCCGGGTCCCATTATCACTGCCGATGGTGGAACATGGAGGGGTTTTAGGGGGTAGGACCGGCGGGGCGATTCGTTCCGTCGGGTGAGTCCCTCACACCCCCTCGCCGACCGTCCTCGTCGGCGAGGGATAGTGCGGAAATGCATTTCCCCTCCTAAAAAAAAAAATAAAATAAAATAAAAAAAAAAAAAAAAAAAAAAAGGTTAGGTTAGGTTAGGTTTCCGTGTGCGGTTTCCAGTCCGCCATCGGACGCGTCCCCGGGTTGCGGATAGGGGAACGCCTCCCAGTATGGGGGGTACCGGTTTCGGCCGGCGCGGACAAAACTGGCATGTGGCTGTCTGGTCTTTTTAAGGGCGGACATTGCACGGCCACATGAACCCGTAGCCCCGCACTGAGTGGGGTCGGGGGTCCAGCGCACTGAGCGTTGGGCCGCGAGGAAGACAACCTCTCTAAAAAATCACCCCCGTGGGCGAAGCGACGGCTTCTTATTTAAGAAGCCCACCGCTGTCGCCAGTGGACCCTCGCGGGTCGTGGGATGGCCGGGTTCAACCTGGCGGACCGGAAATCCCGGCTGATGAGGAGGCGCTCTGGCGCTGAAGCGCTTCGGCGCGTTTGTGGAGGCCCCGTAGTGGGGCAGTGGAGCTTCGGCTCGTGGGAGGCGGACCTTCAAGGTCCGCGTGCGCGGCGTGTGGTCTAGGCCACCGTCGGGCAACCCGTAACCTCGCACTCTGCGAGGCCGGGGATCCGGCGCATTGTGCGTCGGGTCGCGTGGAAGAAAACCACTATAAAAATCACCCCAATCCTAAGGTTTTGGGTCTGCCGATGGGATGAATGGCTGGGGGGTACCCAGTCCCAAGGGCCCAACAGCAGTGAAGCTGTACAAAAACACACATCACCAAAAATGAAAAGTGCATCTAAAAGTAAATATACCCAGGAGGGTCCCACCTGCTCCGCAGATGGGGAATCCCTCCCTGTGCCTTCGGGCACAGGCAGTCCCACGTACTCTGGGGGGGACAAGACTGCACTTGGGGGCAACCCCACCAACGACAATGGCACATGTTTTAAGGTACCCGAGATTGCACGCGATTTGGAAGCGCAGGCCCTGTCGACTCTTCGGCAGGACCTCGCAATGTCCGGCGATTCTTCTTCTGGCAGTGCGAGCACCGTTCGCTCTGCCAGAGTGAAAGTCATGCGAATGGAGGAGGACAAGAGTCTCTCTCGTTTCTTTCTGAAGAGAGGCTCCAAACCGCCCGAATCAGAAACTTCTGATGAGGGCTCTGATCGAACGAATTCTCCGGCTCGCTCGGCCAACAAGTCGAGGAAGCCCGGACGACCGCCCACAACCGGGCAGTATGTCGGCTTGGCGAAAGCTAAGACCGAATATTTGAAGGCCCAACGGGAAGAATTGGAGCTCCAGGCGGAGAAAGAGCTGCTCGCCTCGGTCCACAAGGCTAGAGATACTCGCGCCCGCCTTTCTATTACCGCCGGATTAGACGACGCTGAGACGTCATCACGACTAGTGTCGCGAGTGAGGTCCAGCCTTTCAATCATCGACGAGGTCGCCAAGAAATCAGGTCACCTCAAGGGGGGATTTGTTAAATCCCTCAAAGAGGCGATTATGACTATAGAGGAGGACACGGTCTCCCTTTCTAAAAGGTGCACGACGGACGAGACGGTGGCGCAGCAGCGCGAAATTGAGCAGCAGCGGCGCGAAAATGACCAACTGCGGCGTGAGAATGCCCAAATTCGCACGGAAATGGCGGAGCTCCGCAAGGAGCTCACAGAGGTTAAGGCCTTGCTCCTTGCTAGGCAGGGTCCTGCGGCTGCCCCTGAGGTGGGGGTCACCTCAGGACTTCTTAAAGACCTCGAGGCTCGGGTCATGGGCCAAATTCTGGACCGACTCGATGTTCCAGAGCTGCGCGCAAGTCGCAAGCCTTGCTCTCAGGCAGAAACAGGGAAGGGATTGGCTCCACCACTGGCACCGGCTTTGAAAAAAGCCGCTGTAGCGCCTAAACCCGCTAGCGGGCAAAAATTCAAGGAGCCAACAGAGAAGACGTCGGCACTCTCTAAGAGTGCCCGACGTAGGAAAGCGACGCGAGGTCGCAAGACATCCGAGCAGTCTGCCCCGCGTCAACTTCCTCCCGCCCCTCCCTCCATGGATAAACCATGGAGCTTGGTGGTTAAGGGGGGAAAGCATAAAGAGCGACCTCCTGCTCCTAAGCAGAAGGTTCGGGCACAACAGCCCGCTCCGCGGAAGGTCAGACCTCCCAAGACGGCAGCCGTCGTCGTCACCCTGCAGCCGGGAGCTGCAGACAGGGGGATAACCTATCGCGTGATCCTAGAGGAGGCGAAAAAGCGCGTTGACATAACGGCGATGGGAATACCTTCTCTCCATTTCCGACGCGCGGTGACGGGTGCCGTCATAATGGAAGTGAAGGGTGTCAGCGGCAACGACGGCAATAGCAAGGCGGACGCTTTGGCCGCCAGACTCAGAGAAGTACTGAGTGCGGAGTCGGTCCGAATCTCAAGGCCTTTCAAGGCAATTGAGTTACTCGTTTCGGGCTTAGACGACTCCGTAACTTCAGAGGAGGTAGCGGCGGCCATCGCTAGGCTTGGTGAATGTTCCCGGGATGCGGTGAAGGTCGGCGTAATCCGAATGTCACTATTCGGCATGGGATCGGCTTGGGCGAGCTGCCCCGTTGAAGCAGCCAAAAAGATTACGGAGGGAAAACTGCTGGTCGGGTGGACGGCAGCACGCGTCAAGCTGCTGCAGCCCCGTGAGATGCGTTGTTTCCGGTGCCTGATGACAGGGCATGTCAGGGAGCAATGCACTGCGGCCGTCGACCGGAGCCAGCAGTGTTTCAAGTGCGGAGTAACTGGACATCGAGCGTCTGAGTGCCGGGCAGAAGCCCGTTGCCCACTCTGTGCCGACTCCAACAGAAAGGCAAATCATCGCTTGGGGAGCAAAAAATGTTCGGCCCCCAAGCCCAAGATGAATAGACGAAGGCCTGTGGTTCCTGTGGTTCCGTCCCAGGACTCCACGACCTGCCTACCGGACGGGACTGAGGCACTTATGGACATACAAACAGTATGTCCATAAGATGCCTACAAGCGAATATCAACCACTGCGCCAGTGCCCAGGACTTGCTAGTCCAGACACTGGTGCAGTGGAGAATACAGGTGGCGGTCGTCGCGGAGCCGTACCGAGTCGTCTCCTGTGACAACTGGGTCGGTGACCTCGACGGCCTTGTCGCCATTGTTTTGGCCACAGGGGAGGAGGCCCCCACGGTCGATCGAGCTTTCAGAGGTCGGGGGATGGTTGCCGTTTTGTGCGGCAATATTGTGTATGTGGGTGTCTACTTTTCGCCAAACCGTCCGCTCTCGGAATTCGAGACCTTTTTGGCGGAAATGGACACCCTCATGAATTGGAGCCGGCCGCACCTGGTCCTCATTGGCGGAGACCTTAACTCTAAGTCGACGGTGTGGGGTTCCTCCCTCACTGATGCGAGGGGCGAAACTCTAGAGGAGTGGCTCTCCAGTAATAACCTGGTCGTGCTGAACAGGGGCACGACAAACACGTGCGTGCGTTCTCGGGGCGGATCCGTCGTGGATATTACGTTCGCGAGCCCTGCCCTGGCATGCCGTGTTCAGGGCTGGGTAGTCGAGGAGGGGGTCGAGACCTTATCGGATCACCGATACATTCGGTTTTCCGTCTCCCCCCACCCGACAGACCCGCACAGCCCGAGACGTGCCCCCTGCGGAGATTGGCCCTAGATGGGCTTTAAAAAAGCTGGAGAGAGACACCCTCATTGAGGCGTCCCTCGTCATCAACTGGAATGACACCCCGGGAAGTCCGGACGCATCCCTGGAGGCGCAGTGGTTCAGCGAGGCGATGACACACGTCTGCGACGTGTCGATGCCTCGTGTGAGATCGCTTCCGCCTCGTCGACAGGTGTACTGGTGGTCGCCGGAGCTCGATCGTCTCCGAGCGGCCTGCGTCTCGGCGCGACGCCAGTACACCCGCTCCCGTCGACGCCACAGGGATGCAAACACCCAGCGAAGACTCTTCGCCGCCTTCCAAGAGGCCAAGAAGGCTCTGAGAGCCGAGATCGGCGCCTCCAAGGAGCGCGCCTGGCAGGAGCTGCTGGACACCCTCGAGCGTGACCCATGGGGCAGGCCTTACAGGCTTGTCATGAACAAGCTACGCCCCTGGGTCCCCCCGCTAACATCCACGATGGAGGCGGGCATGCTCGAGAGAGTGGTGGAATCTCTGTTCCCTGCCAGGGTGGCGGAGGATGCTCCTCCCGTACGGGAACGTACGAGGCAGCCGATCTCACCTGAAGAGCCCCCTGAGGTGTCCGAGGGAGAGTTGGACAGGGCGGTTCTTCGTCTCCAGGCGAAGAACACAGCGCCCGGTCCCGACGGCATCCCGGGAAAGGCCTGGGTATTGGCTCTCAAGGAGGGCGGAATGGCTGCGAGATTTCGCGCCCTTCTCACCACTTGTGTGACGAATGGCCACTTTCCTAGCCAGTGGAAGGTAGGCAAGTTGGTCCTCATCCGGAAGTCTGGGCGACCGGTGGACTCCCCATCGGGCTACCGCCCGATAGTGCTGTTGAGTGAGGCCGGAAAACTGTTCGAGCGGGTTATAGCCGCCCGCCTCACTCGGCACCTAGAGGAGACGGGGCCGAACCTGGCTGACGTCCAGTTTGGCTTTCGGCGGGGCAGGTCCACCATGGACGCAATCGTTCGGGTGAGGTCACTTGCGGAGGAGGCGATTGGGAAAGGCGGGTGTGCCTTGGCGGTATCGTTAGACATCTCCAACGCGTTTAACACGCTCCCACATCGTGTCATCTCGGAGGCCATGGGGTTCCACGCCTTCCCGGAGTACCTACGTCGACTTGTCGACGAGTATCTCTCGGGTCGGGCGGTGGTGTACCCCACACGCGTTGGAGTTCGTCGACGGCAGATGTCGTGTGGTGTTCCGCAGGGGTCGGTTCTCGGGCCGCTCCTGTGGAACATTGGATACGACTCGGTGCTGCGAGGCATCAACCTGCGCGGGGTCGACGTCGCGTGCTATGCGGACGACACGCTCGTGATCGCCCGCGGTAGCACGTTTCGTGACGCGACCCTGTTGGCAACCGCCGGAGTCGCACAAGTGGTTGCGCGAATAAGACGTCTGGGGCTGACGGTGGCTCTTGAGAAGTCCGAAGCAATTTGCTTCCATGGACCTCGCAAGGCGCCACCGCCAGACGCCCACATAACTGTGAGCGGAGTGACCATCGGCATCGGGTCGACGTTGAAGTATCTCGGCGTCGTCCTTGATAGCCGGTGGAACTTCAGGGAGCATTTCAAAAAGATGGCTCCCAAACTAATAAGGACCTCGTTTGCCTTGAGTAGGCTTACGCCCAACCTGGGTGGGCCAAAGGGAGGATGCCGCCGTCTCTTCGCAGGCGTGGTGCGCTCGATGGCCCTGTATGGGGCTCCCGTATGGGTTGACTCTTTGTCCGCCCATAACCTGGCCATGCTGCGACGTCCGCAGCGGGTCATGGCGAACAGGGTCATCCGAGCGTATCGCACCACGTCCTGGGAGGCGGCATGCGCTGTTGCTGGGACGCTCCCCTGGGAGTTGGATGCCGAGGTCCTTGCAGCGGTCTACTACCAGACTGCCGACGCAAGGACCCGCGGCGCGAGTCCAACCCCAGAAGAAGTGTCACGATGGAGGAGGGAGGCCAGAGAAGAAGCCATGGAAAGATGGGGAGACATGATGGCGCATCCAAGCGCGGGTCACCGCACCGTTGCAGCAATTGCACCGGTGCTTAAGGATTGGGTGAGCAGGCGGACCGGTTCGCTCTCCTTCCGGCTTGTACAGGTGCTTACGGGGCATGGTTGCTTCGGACGGTACCTGTGCAACGTCGCGAGGAGGGAGCGAACCACCGCCTGTCACGAATGTGGTGCGCCGGATGACACGGCCGACCATGTTCTAGCGGAGTGCCCAGGTTGGGACCAAGAGAGGACGGCTCTGACGGCAGTCGTGGGACAAGACTTGTCCTTACCCGCTGTCGTCAGAGCGATGATCGGTAGCCCTGACGGCTGGTGTGCCGTCAAGGCCTTTTGCGAGGTGGTCCTGAGTGGCAAAGAAGACAGCGAGCGGTCCCGCGAGGAGGACCCGCAGGCTGAACCACTCAGGCGCCGCAGAGCTGGCCGGCGTGGCCGTGCGTACGCCGCGGCCCACGTAACCTAATGACAACCGGGCGTCAGTTTGAGGACAACTGACGTCCGGACATTTCAATAGTGAGGTGTGACGACCTACAGGTGTTCCAGTAGGTCGCCACTAGTGATGTAGCGGCAAATCCGCCAGTGAGGATTCCGGCAGCGGACGTAGCGGTGCGGGGGGACCGTGAGGACAATGCCCAGCTGTAGCCTCGGTTCCTCCTAACACCGCTGATGTTGGAACACGGAGGGGTTTTAGTGGGTATTCCCGGTGGCTCTCACCGGGCGAGTCCCACACACCCCCCCCTCGTCGGCTGTCCTCGTCGACGAGGGATAGTGCGTAAATGCATTTCCCCTCCTAAAAAAAAAAAAAAAAAGGTTAGGTTAGGTTAGGTTAGGTTAGGTTAGGTTAGGTTAGGTTAGGTTAGGTTAGGTTAGGTTAGGTTAGGTTAGGTTAGGTTAGGTTAGGTTAGGTTAGGTTAGGTTAGGTTAGGTTAGGTTAGGTTAGGTTAGGTTAGGTTAGGTTAGGTTAGGTTTCCGTGTGCGGTTTCCAGTCCGCCATCGGACGCGTCCCCGGGTTGCGGATAGGGGAACGCCCCCCAGTTATGGGGGGTACCGGTTTGGCCGGCGCGGACAAAAACTGGCATGTGGCTGTCTGGTCTTTTTAAGGGCGGACATTGCACGGCCACATGAACCCGTAGCCCCGCACTGAGTGGGGTCGGGGGTCCAGCGCACTGAGCGTTGGGCCGCGAGGAAGACAACCTCTCTAAAAAATCACCCTCGTGGGCGAAGCGACGACTTCTTATTTAAGAAGCCCACCGCTGTCGCCAGTGGACCCTCGCGGGTCGTGGGATGGCCGGGTTCAACCTGGCGGACCGGAAGTCCGGACTGATGAGGAGGCGCTCTGGCGCTGAAGCGCTTCGGCGCGTTTGTGGAGGCCCCGTAGCGGGGCAGTGGAGCTTCGGCTCGTGGGAGGCGGACCTTCAAGGTCCGCGTGCGCGGCGTGTGGTCTAGGCCACCGTCGGGCAACCCGTAACCTCGCACTCTGCGAGGCCGGGGGTCCGGCGCACTGAGCGTCGGGCCGCGTGGAAGAAAACCACTATAAAAAATTACCCCAATCCTAAGGTTTTGGGCCTGCCGATGGGATGAATGGCTGGGGGGTACCCAGTCCCAAGGGCTCAACAGCAGTGAAGCTGTCTAAAAAACTCTAAAACCATTATGAATAGTGTAGTTAAAAGTATTATTACCCAGGAGGGTCCCACCTGCTCCGCAGATGGGGAATCCCTCCCTGGACCTTCGGGTTCAGGCTGTCCCACGTACTCTGGGGGGGACAAAACTGCACTTGGGGGCAACCCCACCAACGACCATGGCACTTGTTTCAAGGTACCCGAGATTGCACGCGATTTGGAAGCGCAGGCCCTGTCGACTCTTCGGCAGGACCTCGCTATGTCAGGCGACTCTTCCTCTGGCAGTGCGAGCACCGTTCGCTCTGCCAGAGTGAAAGTCATGAGAATGGAGGAGGACAAGAGTCTCTCTCGTTTCTTTCTGAAGAGAGGCTCCAAACCGCCCGAATCAGAAACTTCTGATGAGGGCTCTGATCGAACGATTTCTCCGGCTCGCTCGGCCAACAAGTCGAGGAAGCCCGGACGACCGCCCACAACCGGGCAGTATGTCGGCTTGGCGAAAGCTAAGACCGAATATTTGAAGGCCCAAAGGGAAGAATTGGAGCTCCAGGCGGAGAAAGAGCTGCTCGCCTCGGTCCACAAGGCTAGAGATACTCGCGCCCGCCTTTCTATTACCGCCGGATTAGACGATGCTGAGACGTCCTCACGACTAGTATCGCGAGTGAGGTCCGGCCTTTCAATCATCGACGAGGTCGCCAAGAAATCAGGTCACCTCAAGGGGGGATTTATTAAATCCCTCAAAGAGGCGATTATGACTATAGAGGAGGACACGGTCTCCCTTTCTAAAAGGTGCACGACGGACGAGACGGAGGCGCAGCAGCGCGAAATTGAGCAGCAGCGGCGCGAAAATGACCAACTGCGGCGTGAGAATGCCCAGATTCGCACGGAAATGGCGGAGCTCCGCAAGGAGCTCACAGAGGTTAAGGCCTTGCTCCTTGCTAGGCAGGGTCTCGCGGCTGCCCCTGAGGTGGGGGTCACCTCAGGACTTCTTAAAGACCTCGAGGCTCGGGTCATGGGCCAAATACTGGACCGACTCGATGTTCCAGAGCTGCGCGCAAATCGCAAGCCTGGCTCTCCGGCAGAAACCGACAAGGGATTGGCTCCACCATTGGCACCGGCTTTGAAAAAAGCCGCTGTAGTGCCTAAACCCGCTAGCGGGCAAAAACTCAAGGCGCCGACAGAGAAGCCGTCGGCACTCTCTAAGAGTGCCCGACGTAGGAAAGCGACGCGAGGTCGCAAGACAGCCGAGCAGTCTGCCCCGCGTCAACTTCCTCCCGCCCCTCCCTCCATGGATAAACCATGGAGCTTGGTGGTTAAGGGGGGAAAGCATAAAGAGCGACCTCCTGCTCCTAAGCAGAAGGTTCGGGCACAACAGCCCGCTCCGCGGAAGGTCAGACCTCCCAAGACGGCAGCCGTCGTCGTCACCCTGCAGCCGGGAGCTGCAGACAGGGGGATAACCTATCGCGTGATCCTAGAGGAGGCGAAAAAGCGCGTTGACATAACGGCGATGGGAATACCTTCTCTCCATTTCCGACGCGCGGTGACGGGTGCCGTCATAATGGAAGTGAAGGGTGTCAGCGGCAACGACGGCAATAGCAAGGCGGACGCTTTGGCCGCCAGACTCAGAGAAGTACTGAGTGCGGAGTCGGTCCGAATCTCAAGGCCTTTCAAGGCAATTGAGTTACTCGTTTCGGGCTTAGACGACTCCGTAACTTCAGAGGAGGTAGCGGCGGCCATCGCTAGGCTTGGTGAATGTTCCCGGGATGCGGTGAAGGTCGGCGTAATCCGAATGTCACTATTCGGCATGGGATCGGCTTGGGCGAGCTGCCCCGTTGAAGCAGCCAAAAAGGTTACGGAGGGAAAACTGCTGGTCGGGTGGACGGCAGCGCGCGTCAAGCTGCTGCAGCCCCGTGAGATGCGTTGTTTCCGGTGCCTGATGACAGGGCATGTCAGGGAGCAATGCACTGCGGCCGTCGACCGGAGCCAGCAGTGTTTCAAGTGCGGAGTAACTGGACATCGAGCGTCTGAGTGCCGGGCAGAAGCCCGTTGCCCACTCTGTGCCGACTCCAACAGAAAGGCAAATCATCGCTTGGGGAGCAAAAAATGTTCGGCCCACAAGCCCAAGATGAATAGACGAAGGCCTGTGGTCCCTGTGGTTCCGTCCCAGGACTCCACGACCTGCCTACCGGACGGGACTGAGGCACTTATGGACATACAAACAGTATGTCCATAAGATGCCTACAAGCGAACATCAACCACTGCGCCAGTGCCCAGGACTTGCTAGTCCAGACACTGGTGCAGTGGAGAATACAGGTGGCGGTCGTCGCGGAGCCGTACCTAGTCGTCTCCCGTGACAACTGGATCGGTGACCTCGACGGCCTTGTCGCCATTGTTTTGGCCACAGGGGAGGAGGCCCCCACGGTCGATCGATCGTTCAGAGGTCGGGGGATGGTCGCCGTTTTGTGCGGCAATATTGTGTATGTGGGTGTCTACTTTTCGCCAAATCGTCCGCTCTCGGAATTCGAGACCTTTTTGGCGGAATTGGACACCCTCATGAATTGGAGCCGGCCGCACCTGGTCCTCATTGGCGGTGACCTGAACGCAAAGTCGACGGTGTGGGGTTCCTCCCTCACTGATGCGAGGGGCGAAACTCTAGAGGAATGGCTCTCCAGCAATAACCTGGCGGTACTGAACAGGGGCAACACAAACACGTGCGTGCGCCTTCAGGGCGGATCCGTCGTGGACGTCACGTTCGCGAGTCCCGCCCTGGCACACCGTGTTCTAGGCTGGGTAGTTGAGGAGGGGGTCGAGACCTTATCGGATCACCGATTTATTCGGTTTTCCGTCTCCCCCCACCCGGCACACCCGCACAGCCCGAGACGTGCCCCTGCGGAGATTGGCCCAAAGTGGGCATTGAAAAAGCTGGAGAGAGACACCCTCATTGAGGCGTCCCTCGTCATCAACTGGAATGACACCCCGGGAAGTCCGGACGCATCCCTGGAGGCGCAGTGGTTCAGCGAGGCGATGACACACGTCTGCGACGTGTCGATGCCTCGAGTGAGATCGCTTCCGCCTCGTCGACAGGTGTACTGGTGGTCGCCGGAGCTCGATCGTCTTCGAGCGGCCTGCGTCTCGGCGCGACGCCAGTACACTCGCTCTCGTCGACGTCACAGGGATGCCAACACCCAACGAAGACTCTTCGCCGCCTTCCAAGAGGCCAAGAAGGCTTTGAGAGCCGAGATCGGCGCTGCCAAGGAACGCGCCTGGCAGGAGTTGCTGGACACCCTCGAGCGTGACCCATGGGGCAGGCCTTACAGGCTTGTTATGAACAAGCTACGCCCCTGGGTCCCCCCGCTAACAACCACGATGGAGGCGGGCATGCTCGAGAGAGTGGTGGATTCTCTGTTCCCTGCCAGGGTGGCGGAGGATGCTTTTCCCGTACGGGAACGTACGAGGCAGCCAATCTCTCCTGAAGAGCCCCCTGAGGTGTCCGAGGGAGAGTTGGACAGGGCGGTTCTTCGTCTCCAGGCGAAGAACACAGCGCCCGGTCCCGACGGCATCCCGGGAAAGGCCTGGGTATTGGCTCTCAAGGAGGGCGGCATGGCTGCGAGATTTCGCGCCCTTCTCACCACTTGTGTGACGAATGGCCACTTTCCTAGCCAGTGGAAGGTAGGCAAGTTGGTCCTCATCCGAAAGTCTGGGCGACCGGTGGACTCCCCATCGGGGTACCGCCCGATAGTGCTGTTGAGTGAGGCCGGAAAACTGTTCGAGCGGGTTATAGCCGCCCGCCTCACTCGGCACCTAGAGGAGACGGGGCCGAACCTGGCTGACGTCCAGTTTGGCTTTCGGCGGGGCAGGTCCACCATGGACGCAATCGCTCGGGTGAGGTCACTTGCGGAGGAGGCGATTGGGAAAGGCGGGTGTGCCTTGGCGGTATCGTTAGACATCTCCAACGCGTTTAACACGCTCCCACATCGTGTCATCTCGGAGGCCATGGGGTTCCACGCCTTCCCGGAGTACCTACGTCGACTTGTCGACGAGTATCTCTCGGGTCGGGCGGTGGTGTACCCCACACGCGTTGGAGTATGTCGACGGGACGTGTCGTGTGGTGTCCCGCAGGGGTCGGTTCTCGGGCCGCTCCTGTGGAACATTGGATACGACTCGGTGCTGCGAGGCATCAACCTGCGCGGGGTCGACGTCGCGTGCTATGCGGACGACACGCTCGTGATCGCCCGCGGTAGCACGTTTCGTGACGCGACCCTGTTGGCAACCGCCGGAGTCGCACAAGTGGTGGCGCGAATAAGACGTCTGGGGCTGACGGTGGCTCTTGAGAAGTCCGAAGCAATTTGCTTCCATGGACCTCGCAAGGCGCCGCCGCCAGACGCCCACATAACTGTGAGCGGAGTGACCATCGGCATCGGGTCGACGTTGAAGTATCTCGGCGTCGTCCTTGATAGCCGGTGGAACTTTAGGGAGCACTTTAAAAAGATGGCTCCCAAACTAATAAGGACATCGTTTGCTTTGAGCAGGCTTACGCCCAACCTGGGTGGGCCAAAGGGAGGATGCCGCCGTCTCTTCGCAGGCGTGGTGCGCTCGATGGCCCTGTATGGGGCTCCCGTATGGGTTGACTCTTTGTCCGCCCATAACCTGGCCATGCTGCGACGTCCGCAGCGGGTCATGGCGAACAGGGTCATCCGAGCGTATCGCACCACGTCCTGGGAGGCGGCATGCGCTGTTGCTGGGACGCTTCCCTGGGAGTTGGATGCCGAGGTCCTTGCAGCGGTCTACTACCAGACTGCCGACGCAAGGGCCCGCGGCGCGAGTCCATCCCCAGAAGAAGTGTCACGGTGGAGGAGGGAGGCCAGAGAAGAAGCCATGGAAAGATGGGGCGACATGATGGCGCATCCGAGCGCGGGTCACCGCACCGTTGCAGCAATTGCACCGGTGCTTAAGGAATGGGTGAGCAGGCGGACCGGTTCGCTCTCCTTCCGGCTTGTGCAGGTGCTTACGGGGCATGGTTGCTTCGGACGGTACCTGTGCAACGTCGCGAGGAGGGAGCGAACCACCGCCTGTCACGAATGTGGTGCGCCGGATGACACGGCCGACCATGTTCTAGCGGAGTGCCCAGGTTGGGATCAAGAGAGGACGGCTCTGACGGCAGTCGTGGGACAAGACTTGTCCTTACCCGCTGTCGTCAGAGCGATGATCGGTAGCCCTGACGGCTGGTGTGCCGTCAAGGCCTTTTGCGAGGTGGTCCTGAGTGGCAAAGAAGACAGCGAGCGGTCCCGCGAGGAGGACCCGCAGGCTGAACCACTCAGGCGCCGCAGAGCTGGCCGGCGTGGCCGTGCGTACGCCGCGGCCCACGTAACCTAATGACAACCGGGCGTCAGTTTGAGGACAACTGACGTCCGGACATTTCAATAGTGAGGTGTGACGACCTACAGGTGTTCCAGTAGGTCGCCACTAGTGAGGTAGCGGCAAATCCGCCAGTGAGGAGTCCGGCAGCGGACGTAGCGGTGCGGGGGGACCGTGAGGACAAGGCCCAGCTGTCGCCTCGGTTCCTCCTAACACCGCTGATGTTGGAACACGGAGGGGTTTTAGTGGGTATTCCCGGTGGCTCTCACCGGGCGAGTCCCACACACCCCCTCGTCGGCTGTCCTCGTCGACGAGGGATAGTGCGTAAATGCATTTCCCCTCCTAAAAAAAAAAAAAAAAAAAAAAAAAAAAAAAGGTTAGGTTAGGTTAGGTTAGGTTAGGTTAGGTTAGGTTAGGTTAGGTTAGGTTAGGTTAGGTTAGGTTAGGTTAGGTTAGGTTAGGTTAGGTTAGGTTAGGTTAGGTTAGGTTAGGTTAGGTTAGGTTAGGTTAGGTTAGGTTAGGTTAGGTTAGGTTAGGTTAGGTTAGGTTAGGTTAGGTTAGGTTAGGTTAGGTTAGGTTAGGTTAGGTTAGGTTAGGTTAGGTTAGGTTAGGTTAGGTTAGGTTAGGTTAGGTTAGGTTAGGTTAGGTTAGGTTAGGTTAGGTTAGGTTAGGTTAGGTTAGGTTAGGTTAGGTTAGGTTAGGTTAGGTTAGGTTAGGTTTTTTTTTTTTTTTTTTTTTTTTTTTTTTTTTTTTTTTTTTTTTTTTTTTTTTTTTTTTACAATCCCTCCAGCATTATGCTGAAGCCTATTTCTGCTGTCCTTTCATTCCAGTTCTCGCTTTCATGCTGCTCGTACTTCCATACTTCATACCTGATCTTTCTTGCATACTTCCTTTCATACCTTGCGGATGGGATTTCCGCCTAATCCTACATTAACTACTACTTATTTTGTTCTAGGCTCTCTCCTTATTCCAGGGGGGAATGAGTTTAGTCAGTGGTTTATTTATTAATGAATACACAGTTAAAAAAAAATTTTTGTTTAAAATTAAAATACGTCAATTACATAAAGCTAAGTAAGATTAAAATTGCATTAAAACTAATAAACATTAATTATATACAGTTAAAATTGATAAAGTTCAAATTATACATTAATTAAATAAATACAAAAACAAATAACTTTTTTTTTAAAATTTAATAGCAATTAATTATTCTACACTAAGTCTTATTTCTACTAATGGTTCTCTTTATTATTTGAACACAGTACATCAAAAACTCATTCCTCCTTTTATCTACTACAAAATCACTAATATTATCTTTTTTAATTTTCTTTCCTAACCTAATTTCTAAGTCAATCCTGTCCGCCTCCGAAGAGGGGCAGTCTAATATAAGATGCGGGACGGTCTCTTTTTCTGATGGGTTGCAAATGCATGATGGGCTCTCCTTGCACTTGAACCTGTTCAAGTACTCAGAGAACCCACCATGCCCTGTGAACAGTTGTGTCAGAAGGCCGTCAGGCTTAATGGACCTTATAATTTTGTACGATAAGCTAGCTTCGGGGAAAAACAGCTTTGTAATTTCGGCAGTGCTGCCCTGTTCGTACCTGCGGTCCCATTCCTCAAGCGATCGCATGCGGATGCTTCGCCTGACGAATGAGACCGGGCACAGGTCGTAGTGAGGTTTAGTCTTTGATTTCAGGGCAGCCTCCCTTGCCAAGTGATCCGCCCGCTCATTGCCCTCTAGCCCCGCATGTGCTTTAAGCCAAAATAATTTAACAGTTTTACCTTGCTTTAAAGCTTTTCTAATATTTTTCCTTGCTTCGGTGGCTAGAGGGTGTAAGCAACCGTTCGCCGCGATGGTTTGGAGGGCGGCCATTGAGTCGCTGTAGATTGCAGAGGAAGTTTCGCCTCGTTTGAGTATCACCCCAGTCGCCTTGCACACCGCCAGGAGCTCGGCCTGATAGACGGTGCAATAGGACGGCAGACTAAGCTTGACGGCCGATGTTTCGGCCTCGCCATTCCATATGGATAGCGCGGCCCCAACCCGGCCATCAATCTTGCTGCCGTCCGTAAAAATGCGAAGATGGTAGTCGCTGCTTTCGTTAAGTTGTTCCTTGTCTATCAGTTTCCCAAACTCCAGGCTCATGTGCTCAGCGGGATGGGGTGCCTCAATAGCCGGGCCCATCCGCTCGACGTCTCTGTCCCCCAGCCCCGGCTGGGGTACTCCCCTCTTGGCCTCGTATAGTGAAGCAGCTTCAACTACGCGTAGGTCAAGGGGGAGCAGCCCAGCCAGCAAGAGGGCCGAGTTGAGAGACACCGTGCGGTAGGCCTTACATAGCTTTTGGGCGAAACCCCTCTGCAAAGCGTTCAATCGTTTGGCCACCCCCAATTTCCCTGCCGCGGGTGCCCATGCACTCGCCGCGTACGTAATTATGGGTTCCACCGCGGCGACGTATATTGAGCGGATCACTTCGGGGTGCAGCCCCCAGCTGGTCTTTGCTGCTTTCCCCAGCTGCTTATAAATCGCTATAGCCTTCCGACACACCCTGTCCACATGATTATTGAAGGTAAGCTTGCTATCGATAGTCAGGCCAAGCAATTTAATTTCATCTTTCATGTCAATGTCAACCCCGCCCATGCTAAGCCGTGGCGTGTCGAACTTAAGTTTTTTGGTTAGCACCATAGCACAAGTTTTGTGCGGTGCAAACCTCAACTTATTTTCGACACCCCACGCCAGAACATAAGCGAGGGTGACATTGGCACTACTTTCTATGTCCCGAGCTGTTTTTCCGTCAAAGACGAGCACCACGTCGTCCGCGAAGGCCTGACAGTAGACGCCTCTACTTTCCAGGCCCCGCAGCAATGGATCGAGGGTCAAGTTCCAGAGCAAAGGGCCAGCTATAGACCCCTGGATGCAACCCCTGCTTGTCGCCGTGTTGTGTACCTCACCGCAGTACCTGACGCTTACCGTCCTGTCGGTGAGGTAACTGTCGAAGACTCGCCTGATATTCACCGGGCATCCCGCTTCCGCCAGTCGGACCCTGATTTTTGGCCACCAGACGCTATCGAAGGCTCCCTCTATGTCCAGAGACACGAGTGTCACGAGCCTCTTATCACTAAGCTTCTCGCGAACCCGTGACATAAGGTCATAGAGGGAATCCTCTGTGCTTTTCTGGGGCACAAAGCCATACTGGCGGGCGCTTATGCCCGGTAAGATGTAATATTTCAGGCGAGCCACGAGCATCTTTTCGAACACTTTGCCAAGCACGGGCAGCAGACCAATGGGTCTGAATGACTTGGGGGTGGTATAACTATCCCTCCCCGGCTTCCGAAGGACTATCACTGCCGCCTCTTTCCATATTTTTGGAAAGATGTGGTGGGCCAAGCAGCTGTTTATGAGCCCTAAAAATATTTTAGGGTCACAGCCGATGGCCCGACCACAGATGTCGGCAGTGAGTCCGTCGGAGCCGGGGGCCTTCTTCGGATTGAAGGAGCTCACCGCCATCTGGAGCTCAGTCAGAGTGAACGGAGGGTCGCAAGGAGAATCCTGTCCCCCAACGTTCACTCCGTCCGCTGCTTTCCTGATCTCGCGGTGAACTTCTTCATCCGAAGTCGCGTGGTCTTTCGGGTAGAATACCTCCGCAAGCCACTCTACCGATCCCTCTGCGTCCAGAACCCTTCCGTCTCGTTCCAGCGGCGCGTCCTCGTCTCTGACGGCTGTCCGGTTAGGTTAGGTTAGGTTAGGTTAGGTTAGGTTAGGTTAGGTTAGGTTAGGTTAGGTTAGGTTAGGTTAGGTTAGGTTAGGTTAGGTTAGGTTAGGTTAGGTTAGGTTAGGTTAGGTTAGGTTAGGTTAGGTTAGGTTAGGTTAGGTTAGGTTAGGTTAGGTTAGGTTAGGTTAGGTTAGGTTAGGTTAGGTTAGGTTAGGTTAGGTTAGGTTAGGTTAGGTTAGGTTAGGTTAGGTTAGGTTAGGTTAGGTTAGGTTAGGTTAGGTTAGGTTAGGTTAGGTTAGGTTAGGTTAGGTTAGGTTAGGTTAGGTTAGGTTAGGTTAGGTTAGGTTAGGTTAGGTTAGGTTAGGTTAGGTTAGGTTAGGTTAGGTTAGGTTAGGTTAGGTTAGGTTAGGTTAGGTTAGGTTAGGTTAGGTTAGGTTAGGTTAGGTTAGGTTAGGTTAGGTTAGGTTAGGTTAGGTTAGGTTAGGTTAGGTTAGGTTAGGTTAGATTAGGTTAGGTTAGGTTAGGTTAGGTTAGGTTAGGTTAGGTTAGGTTAGGTTAGGTTAGGTTAGGTTAGGTTAGGTTAGGTTAGGTTAGGTTAGGTTAGGTTAGGTTAGGTTAGGTTAGGTTAGGTTAGGTTAGGTTAGGTTAGGTTAGGTTAGGTTAGGTTAGGTTAGGTTAGGTTAGGTTAGGTTAGGTTAGGTTAGGTTAGGTTAGGTTAGGTTAGGTTAGGTTAGGTTAGGTTAGGTTAGATTAGGTTAGGTTAGGTTAGGTTAGGTTAGGTTAGGTTAGGTTAGGTTAGGTTAGGTTAGGTTAGGTTAGGTTAGGTTAGGTTAGGTTAGGTTAGGTTAGGTTAGGTTAGGTTAGGTTAGGTTAGGTTAGGTTAGGTTAGGTTAGGTTAGGTTAGGTTAGGTTAGGTTAGGTTAGGTTAGGTTAGGTTAGGTTAGGTTAGGTTAGGTTTTTTTTTTTTTTTTTTTTTTTTTATGATTTCCCGCGGAGGGTACACCGCCCCCACGGGGAGTATATTGTCAATTTAAACACAAGGTTTTTCTTATTGGTAACGCAGAGTTTGAAATGCTTATAAGCTAAGGGGAGGGAGGCCTTTTGCGATATGATGCAGCGGGCCTCCTCCCTCCCAAGGGAGCTTATTACTAATAGGGGGGGTAGAGGGCCTTTTGCGATTTGATACAGCGGGCCCCCTGTCCCCCCCGTGGGTACTAAATCTAAACAAATGCTTAAATCTAATGGGTATCTTACAAAGTTGACTATAACTATTATAATTATTGAGAACAGAGATAATTGGAAACAATTGTTATTTTAAAGAATTTGAAGTGACAAAACTGGGGTCTTAATTCTAAATCTTAATAACTAAAAAAAAAAAAAAAACTTAAGACTAAGTTATTAAAACTAACAAATTATTGGGGTTGCACAAGGTGCCATATGTAGTCATGAATGTGACAGCGGTGAAAGGACTTAAATTAGGTTTAGAAATTTAAGCAAAAAGGAAAAAAGGGGAATTGGGCTTTATGTTATAGGTAAATTCCTGCAAAGAATTGTATGACACCTAAGTGACATAAGTGATTCCTAGGCTATGGAAGTGATGTGAAAATTTATTCATATTCGACCCGGCTATTGATACGGATTTTCATGGAGTTAAGTCTGGGGCATTGAGGAGAGGTAGCGAAATGGTGAATATCAGTTTTATCATTGAATTTGATATTATGGGTGAGGCAGTTATGGCATTTGTGTTTCGAGGGTTCGTCTTTAAATGGGCAGTTATCGGTATCATGTGTGAAATCAGCACAGTAGGCGCAGTTAGTGGTATTAGAAGTGCAATGGGTTCTGAGATGACCAAATTGGAGGCATCGACGGCATTGGACGAAAGGAGAAAAATTGTCAGCGTGGACCCGCTGGTGATCCACGCATATACGGGTTAATTCGAGCATTTGTTTATGCAATTTAGGGGTAGCGGAGAGAACAGCGTTGTATAAATTTTGATTGCGATTGTTTCTTTTAAAACGTAATTGGAGGTCGGAATCGCTGGTTATTATGTTATTTAAACTGGGGTTTTGAGCCCGAATGACGTCAATAAGTTCATCGGAGGGGGTGTTAATGGATATGCCTTTCAAAATGATTAGAGGGCGAATTCTTCTAGCCGGTTCGGCGGAAACAAACTTGGAGTTTTCTAGACGATGGAGAGTGTCAGTTGCCTGATCCTGAGTGTCGAACTCAACCCGGAGTTTGTTATTGGAGACCGCTTGAACTTTAGTAGGTGCATAACCGGCAGTGCGGAAGGAAACACTATTACGGAAGGTTTCCACCACTTCCTGCCGAGACTTGGGAGTTGTTTTAGGAGTAATAATAATAGCGGGTTTGTGAGTAGCGGGTGCAGTTGATAATCTTAGGGGGGGAGGTGGAGTGGTATGGGTGGTAGAACCAGAGGAGGCTATTTGAGAATATGAGGGGATTCTGCCAGTTGTTTGCGCTGTGCGGGAGGTGAATTGCTTTTGAAATTGTGTAAGCTCTTTACGGACTGCTTGAATGATTTCGTCTTTGAGAGACGGTGATGGTATCAGTGTATCAGTGGTTTGTGATTCTATTGAGCGGGTGTTGTGGGGTGTCTTTGGTTCCTCAGTTCGTTGGACAAGATTGTATAATTGGTCGAGTGCTTCGGAGATTCCTTTCTTTAGGTCGTTTCGAAGGTTGCACGCTTGGTTAAGGAGGGTGTGGCCCACCTTGTGGTGGCGACGCGCCTCATTGGTTAATTGAGACGGGAGAGGTTGAGGAGGGAGTGGGGAGATATCCTCCCAGAATTCATCCGAATTTGGGCTAGTCGATGGGTCAGTTTGGGTATGGGCGGAGGTCGTAGGGGGCGTGGCGTTATTGATGTTATCGGAGTCGGGGGATGGGCAATGGGGGGTTACTAAGTTTTGCAATTTGAGTGAGCAGTGTTCTATTTCGGTCGCGGCTAGGGAGATGAGTTGTTTACTTCCTTTGGTGACGGATTTGCCTGCGTTAACGGCGGAGACGATGCAGTAAGCGAGGTTTCCAACAGTGGATATGTAACTTTTTAAGTCCGTTATGGACTTAGCGGTGGCCGGAAGCAGGGAGTAAACAACTGGATTATCGGTGACAATTGGTCCTGTGAGGGGGATTGAGAGATCTCTCGTGGGGGATGGAGAAATCTGCCAGGCTGATAGCGGAGGGGACACGGTTAGAGCTTGTTTAGAGCGAGTGGAATTATTGCGGGTGGATACCTGATAAAACTCGTCGATGATGGACCGAGAAGCGGGGGATATAGATGGGCTTGGATCATGGGGAGGAGGTGGTGGTGGCGTCTGCGCAGTGGGCCTAGGCCGCCGAACGGGCGACCTGGCAAGGGGCATTGCTAACGAAGAAGTCGTCTATGTAAATAAAATTTGTACAAAGAGCATCGAGGGTAAATAAGGAGATTATGTAGTATGGGGGTATGCCAATGGATAGGCCTTGTCGAGACCTATCCAATGACGTGTCGCACGTGTGGATACGATAAATAGAACCGGAGTTATGAATAATTGAAATTTGGACGAGGCAGAGGCAGGTGAAGTCAGGTGTGGGCTCCTATATGTTGGATTTGTGAGGATTGAGTATGGTAGGTCTTTTAGTTGAGGTTTGTTGAAAATTTGGTCAGAATTGACCTATCTGTAGCGGTTTCGGAGTTACGTGAGGTTTTGTGTTTCAAGGTAAACCAGATTGTGTTGTAAGGGTGGTAGGGGTCTAGTATATATAAATTTATATTGGTTATTGTGAAAAAGTGTACTACGGGGGTCAGTTGACTGGTCGGCTGAGGGGTCTATTCAGAATTGATAAACTGGTTATTCCTATGGAAATGTATGAAAAGGTCTGGTGGCTGGTCGTTTAAGGGGTCTGATGGGTGTTGGTAGCCTGGATATTTGATGAAATATTGTATGGAGAGGTCTAGTGTCTGGTCGATAGGGAGGTCTATTTAATGTTGGTAGGCTGGTTTTTGTGTAAGATTAAGTATGGGGAGGTCTGATGACTGGACGTTGAGGGGTCTATTAGGTGTTGGTAAACTGGTTTTGATATGAATAATAGTATGGAGAGGTCTGGTGACTGGCACTTCAGGGGTCTATTGAATGTTGATAGACTGGTTTTAATATGGAATAAAGTATGGAGAGGTCTGGTGACTGGTCGTAGAGGGATCTGTTGAATGTTGATAAACTGGTTTATTTATGAAATATTGTATGGAGAGGTCTAATGACTGGACAGTAGAGGCGGTGATGTCACCTGATGCTCGCCGGGTACCTATTGACGGTGGGGCGATGACATCATCGGCCGGCGGGAACGTGCAATACAAAAGTAGCTTCACTTTAACTGTGGGGTGGCCGGTTCGGTTCCGGGTGGGGTCGAGTACAAATATTTATGAAATGTATAGGTAAAAATATGGATTAGTTACTATGAAATGATTAATTAAGATAGTGGAAATTAAATTTGAAAATAAAGCTTAAATAAATTGGTTGATTTAATTGAAGTAATAATCTAATTATCGTATTTAAGGTAGATATTTTAAATAAATGAAAAATATGAATATGTGAGTAAATGAAAATTAATTAATTAAAATATGATGTAAATATTAGTTAATTGAGATGTGATAGGTGAGGTAAGGTGTAAAATTTGTGTTGTTAGAGTGTATATAGACAGAAAAAAAAAAAGAGTGACAAAATGATTGGGGGTACAATATACAGGATAACTTAAGTTAAATCTGAACTTAACTAAAATACGAAACTTCTATAAACAAAATTTTAAAATTAAAAAGTAACAAATGATGCAATTAATACAGTGAGTAGATACAAAATTATTGACATATGTTAATTTAATTTAATACAATAATGAATTTTAAAATTTAAATTTGTAATTGATAAAAAAGTGGTCCATAAGATAGGCAATGATTTTACCTCTTCAATGACACCTTGCACATAAATTTCAGTCCACTGGTTGTCGAGTTATTGACGTTTGAAGATAAAAAATTTAATACGGAGCTGGGAGAGTCGGGCGAGGCGGTAGTATAGCGTGAAATCTCGTGTGAAACTTACAATTTTTGGTTTTTTGGCGATTTCTTCGTGGAATGTTGACCGATTGTGATGAATGAGGTGTCTATGGAAAGGTCTCAGCGGCGCGCATCCAGTGGTGTATAGATCATAGAGGAGCTTAGACCAGGAGCCAAGCTGCAGATTTTTGAAAGTTGCGAAAAAAGAAATTTCGCAAGAGCTCAGGAACGGGTGGGCCGATTTTCATAATTCTTTCACTGTTTTGATCTATAAACTTGTACGCTGCCACTGTATGAGGTCACTTCACTCCGAATTCACTATACGGGATTTTGGAAAATTAGCACTTCACAATTGTGTCTGCTGTGTAGAAACCAGTGATCCAGAAATTCCAATTTTTTGGTATACGATGTAAGGGATGTAGATGCACGTTTTTGCATTCAAAAATGATTTTTTGAAGCACACAATTTTGCAGCGTTCGCGAAAAACCAAATTTCCGTACAGTTTTTCCACTGTAAAAATTCCAATTTTCAGCCGATTTTCAAAATTTTTTCACAGTTTGAAAGGTGATTTAAGCGCGCATCCAACGATGTATAACACATGTAAATCGGAGCACTTTTACTATTTTTCGCGATATTTCGGCCGCGGAGCGGCCAATTTTCGTGTATTCGCGACCGGGGGAGCGTGCGTTCGGTGCCGGAGCTCGCGCGCGACTGGTTAGGTTAGGTTAGGTTAGGTTAGGTTAGGTTAGGTTAGGTTAGGTTAGGTTAGGTTAGGTTAGGTTAGGTTAGGTTAGGTTAGGTTAGGTTAGGTTAGGTTAGGTTAGGTTAGGTTAGGTTAGGTTAGGTTAGGTTAGGTTAGGTTAGGTTAGGTTAGGTTAGGTTAGGTTAGGTTAGGTTAGGTTAGGTTAGGTTAGGTTAGGTTAGGTTAGGTTAGGTTAGGTTAGGTTAGGTTAGGTTAGGTTAGGTTAGGTTAGGTTAGGTTAGGTTAGGTTAGGTTAGGTTAGGTTAGGTTAGGTTAGGTTAGGTTAGGTTAGGTTAGGTTAGGTTAGGTTAGGTTAGGTTAGGTTAGGTTAGGTTAGGTTAGGTTAGGTTAGGTTAGGTTAGGTTAGGTTAGGTTAGGTTAGGTTAGGTTAGGTTAGGTTAGGTTAGGTTAGGTTAGGTTAGGTTAGGTTAGGTTAGGTTAGGTTAGGTTAGGTTAGGTTAGGTTAGGTTAGGTTAGGTTAGGTTAGGTTAGGTTAGGTTAGGTTAGGTTAGGTTAGGTTAGGTTAGGTTAGGTTAGGTTAGGTTAGGTTAGGTTAGGTTAGGTTAGGTTAGGTTAGGTTAGGTTAGGTTAGGTTAGGTTAGGTTAGGTTAGGTTAGGTTAGGTTAGGTTAGGTTAGGTTAGGTTAGGTTAGGTTAGGTTAGGTTAGGTTAGGTTAGGTTAGGTTAGGTTAGGTTAGGTTAGGTTAGGTTAGGTTAGGTTAGGTTAGGTTAGGTTAGGTTAGGTTAGGTTAGGTTAGGTTAGGTTAGGTTAGGTTAGGTTAGGTTAGGTTAGGTTAGGTTAGGTTAGGTTAGGTTAGGTTAGGTTAGGTTAGGTTAGGTTAGGTTAGGTTAGGTTAGGTTAGGTTAGGTTAGGTTAGGTTAGGTTAGGTTAGGTTAGGTTAGGTTAGGTTAGGTTAGGTTAGGTTAGGTTAGGTTAGGTTAGGTTAGGTTAGGTTAGGTTAGGTTAGGTTAGGTTAGGTTAGGTTAGGTTAGGTTAGGTTAGGTTAGGTTAGGTTAGGTTAGGTTAGGTTAGGTTAGGTTAGGTTAGGTTAGGTTAGGTTAGGTTAGGTTAGGTTAGGTTAGGTTAGGTTAGGTTAGGTTAGGTTAGGTTAGGTTAGGTTAGGTTAGGTTAGGTTAGGTTAGGTTAGGTTAGGTTAGGTTAGGTTAGGTTAGGTTAGGTTAGGTTAGGTTAGGTTAGGTTAGGTTAGGTTAGGTTAGGTTAGGTTAGGTTAGGTTAGGTTAGGTTAGGTTAGGTTAGGTTAGGTTAGGTTAGGTTAGGTTAGGTTAGGTTAGGTTAGGTTAGGTTAGGTTAGGTTAGGTTAGGTTAGGTTAGGTTAGGTTAGGTTAGGTTAGGTTAGGTTAGGTTAGGTTAGGTTAGGTTAGGTTAGGTTAGGTTAGGTTAGGTTAGGTTAGGTTAGGTTAGGTTAGGTTAGGTTAGGTTAGGTTAGGTTAGGTTAGGTTAGGTTAGGTTAGGTTAGGTTAGGTTAGGTTAGGTTAGGTTAGGTTAGGTTAGGTTAGGTTAGGTTAGGTTAGGTTAGGTTAGGTTAGGTTAGGTTAGGTTAGGTTAGGTTAGGTTAGGTTAGGTTAGGTTAGGTTAGGTTAGGTTAGGTTAGGTTAGGTTAGGTTAGGTTAGGTTAGGTTAGGTTAGGTTAGGTTAGGTTAGGTTAGGTTAGGTTAGGTTAGGTTAGGTTAGGTTAGGTTAGGTTAGGTTAGGTTAGGTTAGGTTAGGTTAGGTTAGGTTAGGTTAGGTTAGGTTAGGTTAGGTTAGGTTAGGTTAGGTTAGGTTAGGTTAGGTTAGGTTAGGTTAGGTTAGGTTAGGTTAGGTTAGGTTAGGTTAGGTTAGGTTAGGTTAGGTTAGGTTAGGTTAGGTTAGGTTAGGTTAGGTTAGGTTAGGTTAGGTTAGGTTAGGTTAGGTTAGGTTAGGTTAGGTTAGGTTAGGTTAGGTTAGGTTAGGTTAGGTTAGGTTAGGTTAGGTTAGGTTAGGTTAGGTTAGGTTAGGTTAGGTTAGGTTAGGTTAGGTTAGGTTAGGTTAGGTTAGGTTAGGTTAGGTTAGGTTAGGTTAGGTTAGGTTAGGTTAGGTTAGGTTAGGTTAGGTTAGGTTAGGTTAGGTTAGGTTAGGTTAGGTTAGGTTAGGTTAGGTTAGGTTAGGTTAGGTTAGGTTAGGTTAGGTTAGGTTAGGTTAGGTTAGGTTAGGTTAGGTTAGGTTAGGTTAGGTTAGGTTAGGTTAGGTTAGGTTAGGTTAGGTTAGGTTAGGTTAGGTTAGGTTAGGTTAGGTTAGGTTAGGTTAGGTTAGGTTAGGTTAGGTTAGGTCACTAGCTGTTGCCCGCGTTACTTCATACGCGTTGTTTTTTTGCATGGTTTTTCCTTATGAAAATAAGTGAAGGCCTGATTTTTTTTAAGTAGGTTGGTTGGTTGCAACTTTTCTCTCTGATTGCTTCGGCATCTATGAAGGAAAGTTGCGCCTCACCGAGACGAGTATTTTGATAGGTTAATCGATGTGGTTTCCACCATCGGTTTTCAAGTTATCGAATTTAAGGTGTTTTCCGAAAAATTTTCGGGAAAAAATTTTGTTGATTTTCTTTGGTTTTACCTTGCAGTCCGAAAGGGCCCTTTTCAGGGCTACTGCAGGTTTGGTTTTCGTTGTCTTTCGTTTGAAATTTTTGGAGTTATTAAAGTTTTTCTAATTTTGTTGAGATTTTCTTTTCGTTGCTTCTCCGTTATTTCTTAACGGATTTTGTTGTGGATTGCTTTGTTAGAAGCCTTTAGTAAGGCTCTACAGGGTGATCCACAATAATTGTTGTTATTCGTTGTTATTTAGTTTTTATGGTCGTTAATGTTGTTTTGGCAAAAAACTTCTGATTTTTGCTGATTCCGCGTTTAGTTTTGTGCGCTATCCCCCCCTCACGTAAGGGTGGATTCCCCAACCAACTCGACGGTCGACAGGGCCGTCAACTGGTCCATGTCGGAGGGTGGCGAAGAAAGTGGGCATGACCCACCAAAGAAATTGCAGCAAACACTGCTTTATTCTAAGGCGGTTACTCGTGCAGAAACGAGGAGGCTCAGTGCTGCGACCGGAGCGATCGCCAAGGACTCCTCCCAGTCCACTGCACAGAAACGCAGCAAATTCTTTGCTGCAGCACTGGCGGACTCGTCTGATGTGGAGGAAGATGAGGAACCTGAAGTTCCCCCGAAAGTTCCCAAGGCGGGAAAGGGCCGCGGGAAAGCCCACGGCCACTATGTTGGTAGCTCGCGGGCTAACCGCGAATTGAAGGAGAATGAGACGGACTCTGACTCTCCTATGTCGGAGACTGAAACAGAATTTGGGTCGGCGTACTCATCCTCTGGTTCAGTTGAGACGCTCACAAAAAAGGCGGAGGCAAACGCAAAAGTGATCACGGAGGTGACCCGCAAATCAGGTAATCTCAAAGGAACATGCCAGCGAGATATTAAGGTCGCCATTGAATCACTGCTAGAAGTGGTGCACGCCATGGCAGGACGGAAGTCATCCCGCGAGGAACGAAGACTTAAGGCGGATAATAAGCGTCTCCGCGGACAGGTGGAAGCCTTAAGCAAAGAAGCAGCGGCGTTTCGAAGGGCTTTCTCCGAAAGGTCCTGCCCTGAGCCTACGCCGAAGGAAATAGCACAGTCTGAGGAACCGCCTGTGATGATGGCGGCCACGCAGGCGATAACCAAGGCTGAATTTTTAGAAGCTTTTGCCTCTCTACAGGCTGAAATCACAGCGCATGTGGGGGGGGTTGTGACTGCGAGGCTGGATAGTCTGGAAGCAGACGGCAGGTTACTTCCGGCGAAGGTGCATAGACCTCCACTCGCCGCGGATAAGAAGAGAGCGGAGGGGAGGACAGTGCCCCCAAAACATGTGACGGGCTCAACTTTGGCTCCACCAGCCAATCTCCCGAAAGCCTGGAGAGCTACGCAAAAAAAGTCGAGTGCAGCAGCTAGTGCTCAAGCACCGGCCACTAACGAGGGGGACGGGCCTTCTGGTATGTCCGAAGGTTGGACGGAAGTAAGAAGCAAAAAGAAGGCTTCTTCTACCAAAACACCTGCTCGCCAAACCCCAAATAAGGAAAAAACCACTAGTCCAAAGCTCCCTAAGAAGCCTAAAAGCTTGGCGGTGGTGGTGGCGTTAAACCCGGAAGCGGCCGCGAATGGTATCACATACAAAGATGCCATAACCAAAGCGAAAGCTTCGGTATCATTAGATGCCCTAGGGATAGGCCCGGCTAAATTCCGGACGGGTGTAACAGGAGCGCGAATTATCGAGCTCCCCAAAGAAACGACGGCATCGCAGGCAGATCAGTTGGCTGTCAAAATTGGAGCAGTCCTTGGAGATGCAGCCAAGGTCACGCGGCCGGTTAAAACGGCTGACATTAGAGTCAGCGGTCTCGATGACTCGGTGTCAGCTGAGGACCTGAAGGCTGCGCTGGTATTGAGCTCAGGGTGCCCCTCTGAGCACATTCGAGTAAGCACAGTCCATGTTGGAAGTAGAGGGGTGGGCTCGGCCTTTGCCTCGTGCCCGGTTGAGGCCGCGAGGAAATTGGCGGAAACTGGCCGTCTCTCAGTTGGATGGAGTTCTGCCTCCGTCCAACTGTTGGACCAACGGCAAATGCGGTGTTATAGGTGCATGGGGCTGGGCCACCCAGTCATCAAATGCCCGTCTAGCAAAGATCGCAGCAGAATGTGCCGCCGCTGTGGTGCGGAAGGGCACATGGCCAACGCATGCGAGGAGGAGCTGAAGTGCGATGTGTGCACAGAGGCTGGACTCCCGGCAAGACACAGGATGGGGGGCTTAAGCTGTAATCCCCCCCCGACGAGGGGTCGTTCGGGACCGGTCAACTCGGCTTCTAGTAACAAGCCTGCCAGGGAGGAACCAATGGACCTAATTAATGCCCATTAGTTCCAACGGTAATATACTCCAGGCGAACATAAACCACTCCGCCGGGGCACAGGACCTCCTGTGTCAGTCCATGGCGGAGTGGGATATCCCGCTTGCGATTGTGGCGGAACCATATTACGTTCCTAACAACCCCAACTGGATTGGGGCTATGGACGGTTCTGCAGCGCTGGTTAGGAGACCAGCAGATGCGACTCCCCCTCTTTCCCTTAGGGAAAGAGGTCCCGGATTTGTTGCAGGCAACTGGGGGCGTATAGTGGTTGTTTCAACCTACTTCTCCCCCAACCGCAGTCGGGCGGATTTCGAATCCTTCCTGGCTGTGATTGAGGGGGTGTTTAGACGGGCAGCCCCTCACCAGGTGATAATTGCTGGGGACCTAAACGCCAAATCTACGGCGTGGGGTTCCCCCAGCACAGATTTGAGAGGAGGAATACTGGAGCTTTGGGCCCTCAGCCTGGGACTCCAAGTGTTGAATCGCGGCTCGAAACCCACGTGCGTCCGGTGGCAAGGGACGTCCATTGTGGACGTTTCCTTCGCCACAGGCGTAATTGCAGCCCAGATTCGGGACTGGCGGGTTGAAGAAGAGGTGGAGACCCTATCGGACCATTTGTATGTCCGGTATGAGGTCTCCATGGCGTCGCGATACCAACCGGAGCACAATCCTATTCCCGCCTTTCCAAGGTGGGCAATTAACAAAATCCGGCCGGAAGTTGCCGAAGAGGCGGCAATGGTTAGAGAGTGGTCGGCGGTTCCGCCTCACCTCGCAGGAGATGCTGATGGGCTTGCCGAGCATTTTGCGGATGACCTTAGGGCCGTCTGCTGCTCATCCATGCCCCTTTGGCGTCCTCCTCCCCGTTGGAAGAGGGTCCACTGGTGGGCGCAGGAGATTAGCTCCCTGCGCTCATCATGCTTAGCGGCCCGACGCGCCCTTCTGCGCTGTCGCAGGAGAAGGACAAGACGGACGCCTGATGAAGAAGCCGAGCTGCGTCAGGCGTATAGACAGGCACATAAAGCCCTGCAGAAAGGAATCTGTAGGGCGAAAGAAGAAGCCCACGAGCGATTGCTGGCCAAATTGGATGCTGACCCATGGGGAAGACCATACAGGACTGTGGTAGGGAAGTTAGGTCTGACTCCCTCCACAGCCAATCTAGACCCGGGATTACTCAGGGAGGTTCTGGGGACTCTCTTCCCGAGGGCTCGCCACTTTGATCCTCCGAGGATGGGGAATATAGAGACTAATGCAGAGACGGATCCGGTAGGCCCTCCCGTGACGGATCTGGAGTTTGAGGTGGTGAGGGAGAGAACTCGAATGAAGAGAACAGCACCTGGTCCTGACGGGGTCCCAGCCAAAGCGCTGGCAATCGCGCTAGGACCACTCGGAGAGAGGTTTAGGGGAATGCTCAACACGAGTATCGCCACTGGTCGATTTCCGGCCAGGTGGAAGGTGGGTCGGCTCTGTCTTATCCGCAAGGAGGGTCGCCCTGCTGACTCGCCGTCCGGGTATCGACCGGTAGTTCTACTGGATGACTC